>QEPC01015367.1:1507420-1565066 GCA_003113815.1 Sphenodon punctatus
AATAATGCAGAATCGCGGAGTATCGCGCGAAATTATGCGAGGCGCAACCTGGGATGCCGAGGTTTAGGAATGGAATCGCGGAGCGGTAACAGCTGATTTCGCATCAGCCCTAGTTATGAAATGTAACAGATTACAAAAAAGCATAGAATCAACATAGAAATATCTGTACATACTGCTCAAAACACTAATTTAAAAATAAAAATTGGAAAAAAAATCATGAGATGTGAAAAACAGGAATATTTTCAGTCAGTCTTAAATTTCTTACTTTCCTCATTTTGGATGGAGCCAATTTTATTTGTTCTTGGTTCCATTCTAATTTTGTGTGCAATATACCTTAGATGCTTTGTATTTCAGTCAAGTTATTTAAAATAAAGTATTTTGCTTGCACATATGTACACAACATATAGTACTTAAAAAAAGTTTCAAGGTTTCTTCTGTGACTTTTAAAATTATTATTATTAAAAAAAGAATGGATCATAAACAAGTACAATGATTCACAGAACCAAAAACAACAAGAAGTCAGATCCCCAAGGAGAATAGAAAACCAGAATTGAAAACAGTGCTTAAAATATCACAGCAGCTCCCCCACCACAACAATGACTACGCTCTCATTTAAGTCAGTCAGTAGTGGGAAGGGCATAATAGGGGTTCTGGGTCAGGGCAAACCTCTCTACCCAACCACATGGAGCTCAAACCACACATAGCCAGCTGCCCCCACCCTAACAGTTCTGATATGTGCGCTCTCTCCCCCTTGCTGTCAAATGCAGAATCTTCTCCCCTACTTTTGCTCTGGGGCCCACTTCTCTCATACTGCAGACACTGCTGCTCTGACAAACTGATGGAACTGCTAACTGCTGTCAGCAGCCACAATGTAGCAAGGATGGGAAACAGCCCCAAATTCATGGGGAGTTTCTTTTTACCCAGGAAAAGCCAGGGAGGTCTGCCTTCTGCAATCTTTCTTTGAGCCCCTTAGTGATCCTCCATTCATACAGAGATGGTAATTTTTGCTGGAATAGTCAGATACAGAAATGAAAACAGGGCCCTTATCTGGTGAATTTTCTTACCAGAATAAGCTCCCGGACAGTCATTTGTAGTCTATAACTCCTGTGGGTAGGTCCACACCACGGCCAGTAGGAGGGAGCACTGAACTACTGGGCATGCTTGGCGTAGATCTACCCCTTTCTCTCCAGTTGTTTAACAGCTGTATAACAAAGAAAAAACTTGCAACCCAAAACATCTTCTTGAACATGTTATACGTGCCTGAAATATTTCCTCAACTATTTGATAAATTCTGCCAAGCCTCAAAAAACTGTTCCTCAACACTAACATTCTTCTGTTTAGATAAAGGGTGGGTCAAATGACTGTCCAGGAACTTATTGCATAAAGAAAATTCACCAGGTAAGGGCCCAATTTTCTCTTCTCATCTAAGCTCCTGGACAGTTATTCATACTTAGTCATAACTTCTGGGGACGTACCAAAGCAGCATCCCTAGTTACTAACAGGATGGGACTAAAGTAAATCAAGTAGTAAAACATTCCAGTCCCAGGGATTCCCCTCTAGTGCAGAACCTTTTAGAGGATTTTCCTGTCAAAGGCGGCAGCCTCCACTAACTCCAAAAACTGTAATGTATATAGTGCTTGGTACAGGGCTGGCCTTGGAATTGCAGGGCCCAGGGCGAAAACAAAATGTGGGGCCCCCTCAGCTCCGCCCAATTCCCCATACCCCGCCTACTTTTCATGGCCCTGCCTGCTTGTCACAGCTCCACCCACTTTTCTATACCGTCTCACCTTTCACCCACCACTCTTATCTCTCCCCCTCATCAACACATGCCCTCATTTTTCTCCCTCACAGATACTCATTCAGTTACACACACGTTCATTTTTTCTCACATGCTCATTCCAACACATACATTCATGCTCTCACTCTACTCACACGTTCATTCACACTCATTCATCCTCGCACATTCTCACACAATCGATTTCTCTCTCTCTCTCACACACACAAATTCAAGCTTACATACACACACTCTCACTTTGGTGGGCTTGGGGCCCATGCTCGCCTGTTGCTGCTGCCTGGCCTGCCGTTGTCTTGCCCGCTGGCTGTGTGCTCCCACGTGCATACGCATGCCGGACTGGTCATTTCCCAGCATGCCAGATCCAGGAAACGGCTGGTCCTGGTGTGTGCATGTGTGGAGGCGCACAGTGCAGCGGGACATTCAGCCAGTAGCTGCAGCAGCAGCATTGCAAGCGGATGGTGTGGGAGGAAGAGCAGCACAGGGGCAGGGAGGCACCTAGGTGGGCGGGTGGCAGTAGTTCCTCCCCCTCCGCCCACCCACCCAGGCTGCTGCTGAGGGCAGGACCGGAGCTTGGGTAGGAAGGCAGGCGAGAGTGGGTGTATGTCAGGTAGCGTAGGGCCCCCCTGGGAGCAGGGCCCGGGCCAGCCGCCCTGGTCCACCCTGTAGTAAGGCCAGCCCTGGCTTGGTAAAAGTATATAGACACCCCCAGAAGGCCACTCTTCCCACCTCATCAAAGGAGCCCTTGCACCAAAGGTTGCAGAGGTACTGCTCCTTAAAGAATGTGCAAAAATTTGCGGAGAAGGAGATTGACCTTTGCCTTAAAAGCCTCTGAGATACAGGAGGAGATCCATTTAAAAATGACCACCTTAGAGGCTTTATCTCCCTTGGAAGAAGCTTTAAAGAGTACAAACAGGTCAGAGGACTTTCTGAAGGATGAAGTTCTGCCTATGTAAATCTTAAGAGCTCATCTGACATTGAGATACCACCACAATTTTTCTTGGGGATGGATTAGATTGCAGCAAAAAAGGGCAATGCAATTTCTGGGGTCCTGTGAAAACAGGAATTTACTTCAGGTATAAATGCTTGGTTCAAACATAGCACTACAGAATCTTTCTGAAATTACATAGATTAGAATCTATGGCAAGAGATCCCAGTTCTGATACTTATCTAACAGAAGTGATACCTACTAGGAAAGCCAACTTGATGGATAAGAAATAAAGAGATACCGCCCACAAATATTCAAAGGGAGGGGTATTAAGGAGGGGAATCTATGCACTACTGGTAGGGAATGCAGATGAGCTGGTCTTAAGAACCTTTTCACATGAGGGTGGGTAGAGAAATTTTCATGTGTTGACACTGCCAGGATGCTGTCCAGGGCAGCCACCTGTCTGACTAAAGTGTTCTGTTTCACTCCCTTCTGAAGGCCCTGCTGTAAAAATCCCATATTATTAATCCCAGGATAGCAGAAATCAATTTATCTTGGCCTGCACCACTGCACAAACATTTCCCAGGTATGGTGGTATATTCATCCGGTAGATATGTGTTTGGCTGACATTGTGTCCAATACAGCTTTAGAGTATCTTAATTCTGACAAGGCTCTGTGCTCTATCTCCACACAATCAAATGGAGCATTTGTGGGTTGGGGTGGAAGACTGGGTTGTAGGCTAGAAGGTCCGGGATTAGAGGAAGCATCTGTAATTTGATCAGGTCCAAAAACCAGGGTCCCCGGGGCCAGAAGGGCAACTCTGCCTTTTCCTTTCTCATCTTGGCAATGGTCCGACCTATCAGGGGAAAAGGAAGAAAGGCAAATAGGAGGCTGGGAGGCGACAATTATCTTAGAGCATCATACGCCACCGCTTTGGGATGCCTGAATCTTGACATGAAGAGGGGCACCTTGTAGGGCTTTGGGAAGGCAAACAGGTCAATCACTGGTGTTCCAAATCTTTGTATTATTTATTTATTTAGAGTTTCTTCTATACCACTTCCTCCTGCTCACAGAGCAGCTTGGGGCGGCCATGAGGGAGAATGCTATGATGGAGACAAGGTGGTTTGAATGCTATCTTTTATTGGACCAATAAAAGATAACATTCAAACCACTTTGTCTCCACCTGTCAATTGGGTCTAACATGGCAACTACACAAACTCTGGAGAATGCTGTGGGAGCCAAAGCCCATTTTCCAGTCTATGTGTAGAGTGATCTGGCCCTTGATGTGAACTGCCTTCAGTGAAGTGAGATTACTCTCTGCCCAGGCCATTAGGAGGGTGGCTCTGTAGCAGGGAGCAGTCCTGTGCAGCTGCTGCCTTTTAAGGGGGCTTAGGGTGCCAGCCAGTGGGCTGTACGCATGTGCATGGGTCTGGAGGAAGCCAGCCCATGCCAAGGACCCAGCCTGTGAAGGAAACAAGCTGAGTGCCTCAGAGACAGAGTGGGCATGATACTGGCCCTTTAAGGGTAGCCAAATTGGAGAGCTGTCCCCGCCCAGTCTAGGAATATAAGGAGAGGCAAGACAGAGAGAAGGTAGTGTCTGCCTGGTAGCCAAAGAAGCAACATCAACCAGAAGCAGCTTAGGAGCTGTTGGCCACTCTACGCTCTCCAGGGTGCTGAAGAGAAGGAGAACCAAGAGGAAGCACTGGGACCCAGGTACTGAGGAAGGCTATGCCCAGAAAAAGTGCCTCCTACCTGGGGAACGCTTGGCTAGAGCCTGGGATTGAAGCCTGGCTGTATGGTCTTTGGGGGGTTGATGTTGTGTTACTCCTGAGCCTGTGAGCGACTGTGCTGGGCCTGGTGGAGGCGGACAAGTCGGCAGTCCAGGGACTAAGGAATGGTGTGCCTGTAAACAAAGCGACTGTTGATTGGAACCCCTATTGACTGCTATATAGTGTTGTTCCAGGGGCGAACCCCCTTCCCCACAGGGGGATACAGCCAACTGAGGGTTGAATAGGCATGGCAGTGGGGTGAGCTAATTCCCCAGTGAGACCCCAGTGCCCCTGGGAAGACCCCCTGCTACAGGCTCCCTTGTGAAGCGAAGACGACCTTTATCCCCCTTGATTGCGGATATAAGCTTGCGCTGTTGTGTTGTCCATGTGGACTAGCTGTTAAGCTAGGTTTAGTAGGGCCAGACAGATTGCTTTTAGTTCTAGCCAGATGATGCTGTGCTTTTTGTCTGTGCTGTTCCATATTCCCCTGCACAGATGTCACCCTCGAATGTGCCCCTAACCACAGAGACTGGTACCAACTATATTACTCGATTGGGTTCTGTCTGGGGCTGACTGCCTGCCTTACGTTGCGGTTGCCAACATGAGAATGTCCTCTGTCTCTGTTATACGAGGGATTGGTTCCATGATGTTGAAATACTCCCTGTGAGTAAGAAAACCTGCTGGAGAAATGAAAAGGTTTTCTTGGAGATGAAATGCTGGAGGGAATGTTCTTTGGATTTATCTGTTGCTTCTTCCAGTACTTTATCCAAACATACATCAAACAGTTTAGCCCCTTGGAACATGCCAGAAATTTAAAGATTTTTTGTATGGGTGTGTGTGTGTCTGCTTTCCGTGACCTTAGCCATAGGCATCTGCAAACTGCTACACTGGGTGAGATGGACTTTGCTGTCCAGGATATCACATCTGTGGCTGTATCTGTAAGAAAAGATATGCGCATACACACTCCTGGACAGCATTCTGGAGGACAGAATTTTGACTTTCTTCATAGTGAGGTCTGGGTCTTGTACCTGACGTAACCATTTCTGTAAGGCCAAGATGCCATGATGGACATGTACAGCACATTGGAAGAGGTTTCAAAATTTCTGCGTAAACTGGCCTCGATGCCCATTTGAAGGGTCTTTGAGGTAAAGATAACTTTTTGCAGGAAAACAGATTGTCGTACTAGGGATGCTACTGCAGCACCTATCTTTCGGACATGAAACAACTTTGTTTTTGACAGCACAGAGATTCCTGGGCTCTGCTGAGTTTGTCAGGCTTATGTTTCCACTCCGCTCTAATCAGGTATTCAAAGGTTTTATCGAGAGGAAATCACTGGTTTCTGTAAGAGGCTTTGAGGAGTTAGAAGACCAATCTTTCTCCCCCTTTTCTTTTGGGTGGGGAGAGCTTTCTTAATGTGTTTAAAAAGGAGTTCTTTATAGCAGAAGGAGAACACGGATTTATTTATTAAATTTTTTTACCCCGCCCAGGCAGCTCCAGGCGGCTTACAATCAACAATAAAAACACTTAAAATTCTCAGGACAAAAAGGAATTTAAAACATCCCTAACCACCCACCACACTAACCCATTCCCCCACCCTCCCCATCAAAAGCCAGGTGGAACAGCAACGTTTTACAACAGCGTCAAAAAGAGGGGCGATCCGGGGCCAAACAGGCCTCCGCCGGCAGCAAGTTCCAGAGTTGTGGAGCAGCCACCAAGAAGGCCCTCCCCATCGTGCCCGCCCCCCAGCAGACTCGGGGGACCTCAAGAAGAGCACTCCCCAAAAATCACAGGGGCCAATCCGGGTGAGGCGGTCCTGCAAACAGGTTGGGCCAAGGCCGTTTAGGGCTTTATAGGTAAGCACCTACACCTTGAATCGGGCCCAGAAAACTATAGGCAGCCAGTGCAGAGGCCGAAGAACTGGTGTAATAGGTTGTTATTAATATTATTAGCAAGCATTTATATAGCGCAAGCAATGTACCTGGCACTTTACAAAGCAATTGAATAGACACGGTCCCTGCCCTAGGGCTTATAATCTGAGAGACCAGGGGTGGTGGTGGTGGTGGTGTTTGGCTTGGTTACATCAAGAATGATGGCTGGTTGGTCCATGTAGCGAGGATATAAGTACACAGACCTCAGGTAACAGATTGTACTGAATGGAGGGTATCAGCAGGAGTTAGGTGAGGGGAGCGAGGGTTTGATGAAAAAGAGAGGTAAAACTGGGTGTCATCAGCATATTTATGACACTGCACACCAAGCCTCCTGCCTACCTCGCCAAGCAGCTGCATATACACGTTAACAGGAGAGGGGACGGAACACAGCCCTGCGAGACTTCACACGAGAGGTCTTGGTATGACGACAAATAATCCCCACGCACCACTCACTGAGTTCTTCCAGCCAGGAAGGAGCGAAACCAGTCCAGAACCGTGCCGCCCACCCCTGCAGGCATGTCAGCAACATTTCATGATCAACAGTATCAAAAGCAGCCAACAAATCTAATAGAATCAGCAGGACCGAATGGCTCTGATCTAATTCCCGGCGCAGGTCGTTGACCAATGCCACAAGAGCAATCTCGGTGCCATAACCCGGGCAAAATCCAGACTGCGAGGGATCAAGAAAAGCAACACAATTCAGATGCTCTTGCAACTTCCAGGCCACCACCCGTTCAATAATGTTCTCTAAAAAGGAAAGGTTAGTATCACAAGGGAGTCAGTGTCAAGTGATTGTTTCTTGAGCAGGGGCCGCACCACTGCCTTTTTAAGGCAGCCCGGTACCCTGCCCTCCTGGAGAGAGACACTGACCACCCCAGCCAGCAATGGTTCCACTGTCTCCGGGCAGGCCTTACCGAGCCAGGATGGGCATGGATCTAATTCACAATTGGTAGCCCTAACAGCTCTAAGAACATCCTCTGCATCAGCAGGGGTCACTGATCGAACATCAGACAAGGCGGGGCTTCCATAACCTCTGGTTTCCCCACTGCAGAAAGTGCGGCATCAAAATTAAGGTGAATCCGAGCCATTTTAACTGTAAAGTAATCCATAAACATGTCACAGCGAACGCCAGATGACTCCATTCCCAGGTGGAAGGAGGCCAGACTGACCAGGACCCGCACCACTTGGAACAGCTCCGCTGGATGGGATTTCGCAGACACCGTAAGGGCAGCAAGGAACTCCTCCTTTGCTGCCCGTATAGCCACGGCATAGGCTTGTAAACTAGCTCTATGCTGCAATCGGTTTGCTTCAGCACGCGGACGCCACCGCAGCTCCAACCGCCGCCCCTCCCGCTTCAGCACCTGCAGCCCCCTCTGAGAACCAGGGAGGTCTATGTTGCTGCCATCTGGGAAGCGGACGTCTCAAAGCCATCCAATCAATGGCCTTTGCCAGCAAGATGTTCCACAGCTCAACGAGGTCATCAATGAGATGGTTGTCAAGATCAGAGGATATTACACCCAGGGCATCCTGGAACTGCTCTAGTTCCATCAGTCTCCAGGGGCGAACCATTCAAATTGGTTCCATGCCCTTCCGAGGGCAGACATGCACCAGGAGAGAGGCCTGCAGGAGGTAATGATCTGTCCATGACCAGGGAACCACAGAGACTTCCCCCACCAACGGACCCCCTGCCTCAAGGCCAAAGCAAAATACAAGGTCCAAGGTATGTCCCCTCTGGTGCGTCGGGCCACTAATCTGGGACAGGCCCATGGTTGCCATGGCAGCCATGAACTCATGCTCCGCACCCCCAAGGTTGGCATCAGTGTGTATGTTGAAGTCCCCCAGGACTACTGTTTTGGGGACCGCAACACCACCCCCAACAGTAATTCTGCTACAGCATGCAGGGAGGCTGTCGTAGAGGCAGGCACACGGTATACAAGCAGAACTCCTGAACTGTCCCCTGCCAAATCCAGCACCAGGTGGAGGCCCTCAATACCCAATATAGATTGCACCGGATACCTCAGAACAGCCCAAGACTCCCTAACAATCACTGCTTCACTGCCCCCTGCCCCCTCCCCGTCCCTCCTACCATGATTGATGTTGCACAAAATACCCATCCGGAACAAGGTCAGTCAAGATCAGCTCCGACTCAGTGTCCAGCCAGGTTTCTGAGATACATATGAGGTCAGCTGCATGGTCCAGAATCAATTCCTGGACAGTTGTTGCTTTATTAACTACTGACCTCGCATTTACCAGCATCAAAACATGGTCCGGGGCTGTCTGATCCTGAACCACCTACCCAGCTGCTAAGGGGGAAGTGAGAGAGACCAACAACAAGCATCTGTCCCATGTCACAGCTTGAACATTCCCCTAATAGGGACCATACCTGCCGCACTCCATCATGACCCCCAATGGCTGTCACACTCACAAACCCGACTGACCCCGGCCCCCTCTGACTGCCCCACCCCAGTCTGGGGGAGGATTCTCACCCCCTCATTCCCACCTCTCTCACACACACCCTCCCTAACCCACTCCCATTCATATCCTGCATTCCCCCCCCAACCACTATAACCCTCCCACAAAACCTTCCATAAACACCCACTGGCATACTAAAAAACACAATAAAATTCCCACACCCCAGCCCCCACCAATGGCCACGCCTATGGGCTCTTTGGCACGCGCCTGCGTCGCACGCCTGTGGCATTGCCGGCAGGTGCACCACTTGAAGCACCTGTTGGAATGTGACGGGCTGGAACTCCAAAGGCTGCATATACACACAGAACAAGAGAGGTGATAAGATGAAACCCTGTGGAACCCCACATGTGAGGGCCCGGGGGGGAAGATGAGAACTCTTCCCAGCATGACATGCTGGGTTCTCCCAGCCAGGAAAGAGCAGAACCATTCAAGAACAGTCCCGCTAATCCCTGCCCGGTCCTGCAGCCGAGTCACCAACAACTCGTGGTCAACGGTATTAAATGCAGCCGAGAGATCTAACAGGATCAACCGGGTCGAACGACCCCGGTCCAACTCATGGGACAGGCCACAAGTGCAGTCTCTGTGCCATAACCTGGAGGGATCAAGAAAACTGACCCGGTTCAAATTCTCCTGAAGCTGTCGCGCCACCACCCGTTCAATAACCTTCCCTAAAAAGGGAAGGTTAGAGACCGGCCAATAGCTGACCAGGATGGCTTCTTGAGCAGGGGCCACACCACCTCCTCCTTGAGGCAGTCCGGCACCTTGCCCTCCCCAAGGGAGACTGACTATCCCCACCAGCAGCGACCCCAGTGTCTCCCAGCCAGGGCTGGCCCGAGGCATGTTCCACCAGCGCCCAGGCACATGGCTCCACGGGGTGAGGGGCCCCGCACCACCACGATCTAGAGACTGACAGACGCTACTGGTTTTTGTCCCCCCCGGGCATCTCCGAGTCAGTCCTCATGGGGTGGGGGTAAACTTCCTGGGAACCCCTGGCCAGTTCTAGGTTGCGGAGCTGAGCTGACACAGTCAAGTTGCAGCTAAGTAACCAGCTGCCCCATATCCCCTGAAAATCTGCCCCTTCCAATTCTAGCGAGTGCCGGTCAGCCTTTGGGGCCCCGCAGCAAGGCTTGGCACATGGCCCCTGAAACCCTTGGGCCGGCCCTGCTCCCAGCTAGCCTTAACCAGCCAGGACAGGCATGGATCTAATTCACAATAGGTGGCTCGAACAGTCCCAAGAGCATTCCTTGCATTAGAGGGCAACACAGCCTGAAACTCGGACAAGAAGGGGCTTCTACTGCCTCTGATCCATGCTCTGCTAAAAAAGTTGCATCAAAATTGTGGTGAATTTGAGCGATTTCGTCTGCAAAAAAGTCCACAAACAAATCACAGCAAGCATTTGATGATTCTAAGTCCAGGCGGAGGGAGGCTGAACTGACCAGCCCCCTCACCACCCAGAACAGCTCAGCTGAGCAGGACTTAGTGGACGCAGTGAGGGCAGGAAAAAGACCTTCTTTGCTGTCTGCACTGCAATGGCATAGGTACGTAACCAGACTCTCTGCTGCAATCAGTCAACTTCAGTACGTGAGTGGCGCCACCGTCGCGCTAACCACCGTCCTTCACGCGTCATCCACCGCAGCTCCTCTGTATACCACGGGAACCTGCGTTGTCTGCGCTTCAGGAGTGGATGCCTGGGGGCCACATGGTCGGATGGCCTCAGTCAACACGGAATTCCACATGGACAAGGCCATCAAGGGAGCAACCACCGAGGTCAGAGGAAACATCCCCTAGAACTATTTGGAACCTTCCTGGTTCCATAAGCCTTTGGGGGTGAACCAACTTAACTGGTTCCGCACCCTCCTGGGAGCCAACATGCGCTAGGATACCCGCCTGTAGGAGATAATGATCCATCCACGACAAGGGCACTGTTGACACCTCCCCCACTAACGGATCTCCCGCCTCAAGGCCTGTGCAAAATATCATGTCCAAGCTATGTCCTTCAACATATGTGGGGCCCACTACGCTCTGAGACAGGCTCATGGTTGCTATGGCAGCCATGAACTCATGCTTTGCCCCTCCAAGACTGGCATCGGCATGGATATTGAAGTCCTCCAGAACTATTGTCCTGGGGAACCTAAAGACTACCTTCGACACCAGCTCAGTCAGTGTGGGCAGGGATGCTGCTGTACAGGTGGGTGCCTGGTATACCAGCAGTATCCCCACTGTCTCTGGCCAAATCCAACACTAAGTGGAAACCCTCCACACCCATGATACGTTGCACAGGAAATCTCTTCACAGACCAGGTATCCTTAAAAATAATGGCTATCCCCCCGCCCCCCCAAATCCCTCCAGCCACGGCTGATGCTGCACAGAGTAGACAGCTGGAAGGTCAGCCAATATCGGCCTCGACGCAGTGTCCAGCCAGGTCTCCGTAACACATGCGAGGTCGGCTGCCTGGTCCAGGATCCTCTCCCAGACGGTAGTTGATTTATTAGCCACCGACCTCACATTTACCAACATCAGACAGAGGCCCAGGACCCTCTGATCCCCGATCACCTCACCGCCTGTCAGGGAGCTGGTGAGCGGGACAGATATACAACATGTCCTGTCTCACAGATCGAACTCACCTCCCAGAAATACCATAATTCCCCCAGCCCAGCATGACCCCTATGGCTGCAGACCTCCCCATGCCTGCTCCCCTAACCCCCCCAAGGGAGATCCCCACCCCCACTACACCCCCTCCTCCTCTGCCACCAGAGGATCACCCCTCCCTCACATCAAGGGGGTCAGCCCTTCCCTCCCATACTCAGTCCCTTTGCCTCCCTTCCTCAAAGAAAACCCATTCCCCACCCCATAAAGGCTCCCAACAATATTGATAGCCCCCCCGACCCTCCCGGTCCCACTAAGGGCCATGCCCAAGGGCCCTTTAAGCGTGGCTCTTGTGTGCACCGCCTGCTGCGCTGCCGAGCCCAAAAGCCTGGTCGTGCACCCAGGCCGCACCCCCTCCTCCAACAGGGGGAGGGGGTAGATGGTACCTGGGGGCCGGGCAGCACGAGCCCCTGGGGGAAGCTGGGTCCCAGCAGCGGGGGTGGCGATATTGGGGGTGGCAGCAGCAGCGGCGGTGGCACCAGTTACAGCCCAGGGTGTGTGTGTGGTGGTGATTGGTTATCGCCTGAAACGCTGCCGGACGGAGAGACCATTCCGCTAGGTCGATTTTCCTCCTGCTCAGCCAATCGGCCTCTGTGTTCTTTTGGCCCTTGATGCGGATCGCCCTGATGGAGTGGAGGTTGTTCTCCGCCCATTTGATGAGGGTGGTTGCCTGTAGGTGGAGTGATTCTGACCGTGATCCTCCCTAGTGGTTTACGTAGGCTTTTGCTACAGTATAGTTCGTGTAAACCAATACGTGCTTGCCTCGAAGAAGTGGGACCAGGGCTCGTAGCGCTAGGTAAATCGCTCAGAGTTCTAACCAATTGATGTTTCCTTTCCCAGGGAAGTCACTTGCCCTGCGCTGTCCTGCCTTGTGAGTGCGTCCCCCAACCCGTCAGACTCGCGTTGGTCGTCATCCTGACTGGGTCGGAGAAAAGGACCCTGGGCTCGAAGCAGTCTGGCTGCGTCCACCAGTGGAAGGACTCCTTGAGGGTTGCTGGCACCGTGATCCATGGATTTCCCCCTTGCGTCAGAATGTCCTGCCACAGGCGAAGGAACCTCTGGAGGGGCCTGGAGTGAAATCTGGCCCAGGTGAAAAGTAGGAGGTCATGGCAACCTGCAGGCTTGCGAGAACCTTGAGCCTGGTTTTGCGCGACTTTGTAATGCGGTGGATCAAGAGGCAGAGTTTTTGTTGCCTCTGTTGCGTTAAGAAGAGTTTGTACCTGGTTGTGCCCAAGATCACCTCCAGGTGTTCCAAGGTCTGCGAGGGAACGAAGTGGCTCTTCTTGAGATTGACCACAACGCCGTGGTCCTGCAGATAGGTGACCGATCTGTGGACATCTCGTAGAGCCTGTTCTTGAAACTGTGACCAAATTAGGATATCGTCGAGATGGGGTGGAGTTTGATCCCCTCCATTCATAGGTTCGCAATGAGGATTACCAGTACCTTCGTGAATGTTCTTGGCAAGGAAGCGAGGCCGAAGGGTAAAGCAGTGTACTGTCAGTGCCGTCAGGCATATGTGAACCTGAGCCACCGTCTGCAGGAGCAAAGGATGGGCACGTTAGACAGGCTTCCTTGAGATCGAGGGAAGTCAGCCACTCAACCCGTGTTATCACTAGTTGGATGGATTGGAGGGTCTCCATCTTGAACTTCTGGGGTTTGACGGCTCGGTTCAGGATCTTGAGGTCTAGAACCGCCCTCCATTCCTCCAGCTTTTTGGGACCTAAGAACAGGATGGAATACAAGCAGAGTCCCTCCTCAAGCTTTGGTACCGGCTCTGTGGCTCCGATGGTGTGGAGCCTGTGAATCTCTGCATGCACTGCGAATTGTTTGTCTCTGTTAGAGACCGGTACACCTGCTTGTATTTGTACATTTATTGTTTATTTTTTCTTGATTTTTCATTAGTATAATATATAAAAATATCATTTTAGACACTTGCCCTCTAGATTGTTTTTTCTTGTCGAGGGAGAAAGTGAGCCAGGACTCAAATTCGGAGAGAAAGGAAGAGAGAGAGCCGGGGTGGGGTGGGGGTATATGACAGCGACGCGGAGATGGAGGGGGGAGTACAGGCACACAGAGGGAGCCTCAACGGAAGGGAAGGAGAAAGATGAGGGAGGAGAAAGTGGTTGGAATTGACAGGAGTTAAGTGAGGAGGCTGCCCACGCCACCATCCCGGCCTTCGGGGCATGGATGGTGAGAAAAGGAGAGACCCCCAAAGGAGAGAGTAGCTGGGGTGACATTAGTCCATATCAATCATTCTCCTGACATAAAAATCCCCTGGTCGAGGAGCAGACTGTTGTGGTAACCACACCCATGATGGCCATGAAGCAGCTAGAACAAAGGGGTTTTTTTTTTGCACCGAGCCACTTATAAGCAGCTCTGGAACAAGCATCACAGCCCTAGTTGAGATACAGCCCTAGCTGAGATACTTCCAAAGTCTTAAATCCTAATGTAAACCTTACAAGAGAAACGATGTACTCAAATGGGATCACCATCCCAGAACAGATGGTTCTCCTGTAATGAGAAGATTGAATATAAAGTGTAGATTTTGTGTTTTCAAAAACAGCAGGAATCCTCTGATTTTGAATATTCCCCACCCACCCACCCCAAGGAAGAAGGAAAAGAAAGCATTAAGAGCCAGTAGGGATACAAACAGCACTCTAGAACTCAACCACCAAATGCAGCATTTAAGGTACCACATCTACTTGTTGCATTTGCTTAAGGAACTTAAAAGATTGTTCTGCAAATCTGTTTGTTTCTGCTCATAAGATATAGGAAGATTTAACTGAATGAATTCTGAAACTTGAAAGAGAGCACACTATTTCCTAAAGGACTTGATCTTGTCCAAATAAAGTGCTGTGGCTTTAGTGAACAATTCTGGGGTAGTACTGAGCACCAATGTTTGTGGCAAAACTGCAAGATTTTAGTTGACAAGGCAATAAAAATCACTAACCCTCCTGACCAAGCACTTAGGACAGAAGGTGGGATAAGCAATAAAAAAAGCAATCTTTACAGATAATGTGCCCTTTGAAGAATTGCAGGAAAGAAGTCTTGGATCACTAATACTATATCTGGCAGATAGAGGCCATGAGAAAGGTGACTTTGGTGATGAGCAAGTGGAAAGATTATGTATGCATGTACTTATTTATTAACATTTTCACCCTGCCTTTCCCTGAAGGCTTAGGGTGGCTTATGAAAAGCATAAAAATTAACACATTACAATACAATTTACCAAAAATGAAGACCTACCTGCCCCCACCAACCCCTCAACAACCTCCCACCTAATCCGTATCCCCACCTGACCCCAAACCCTGAACCTTCCCATAATGCCCCACAAAAACACCCAATACCACCTCCACATTTCCCACAACCAACCCACCCCCCATAAAACCAACCAACCAAACCCCACAATTCCCAAAGACTTGAAGGGAAAGTATAGCAGTCCTTCAATGAGGAAATATAGTGAACTGTGAGACAGCATACTTTCAGTAAAGCTTTGATAAATCTGGCCACATGAAAATGGGCAGTTGAAGTCTTTACCAACTGAAGCTCTTAAATCTTAGTCAGAGGAGGAACTGCTGTTCTGAGACAGTTCCCAGATGAAATAGCTGTTCCAAATCCTGAAATAGGCACTTGAGGTAGAGGTCTACCTACCTCGAAGATATACTAGAACACTGAAATTTTGGCCATTCAAGAAACAAGCTTAGAAGTTGAATACACGCCTGGTGTGGATGGTAATCAGGTCCTTGGCATGAAGGAACTCAGAATACAATAATACCACTAAAAGTCTTCTGATCACAGTTCAGTTTAGAAGTATGGGTGAGCAGTGATGGGAAAGAGAAGCAGAGGAAGTTGAACATGAACTGCCACTAGCATCCAAGCATAAACAATCCCACCTTAACGGAGCTGCGTAGAGAAAATGTTTGCTGTGGTTACAGAAACAGTAGACTGGGGCAGTGGTGCAGTCCAAGGATACTAAAAATGGAGACTGGTTGGACACAAACATTTTCAAGTGTTCCAGCTGTTTGAGCCTATGTGGGTGTGGTTAACCAACATCATCTCCCCAAGCCACAGGATTCCTTCTGTGTTTGAAAATAAAGCGTTTCGTAATTGTTATACAGTACTTGAAAGTTTGAGTCATTATTCAAGATGAAGATTAATTAAAGCTGTTTTCAATGTCTAGTTAACCTGATGCTTTAGCTGGTTTCCTACAGTGGATGGTAAAAAAAATATTAAGAATTTCAAAAAGGCAAAGTTTATTTACAACGCAATGCTTATTAAACTCCTGATTTAAAATAGAGCTGCAAGAGTGGCTCTGTAGTTAAGGGCAGCTACATCACTGAGTTAGTCATGAACATTATATTCATTATAAAATTGAGATGATTTCACTTATCACTGAAATTTGGTACGGAGATTTTATTTATTAATTTAGACTGTGATCCTGCTAAGTCCTGGCGCCGGGGTAAACTGCGCCAGCAGAAGGCTTTGTGGTGCCAGCGGCCACTGCGCCTCATCCAGCTGCAAGTTGCCGCAATGCCGGGGATGGAGGAAGGAGGTGGAGCAAACTAAAGCAGCAGCAGGAAGGGGGGCAGGCGGAGACGAGTTGTCTGGCACTGGGGGACAGTCAATGTAAGGCAACGTAGGTGTTAGAGGCGGACCGGGCAAGGATGGGTGGTCGGGGGTAAAGCAGCCTTGGAGACCCCGGGCGGCAGGTGCACTTTTCGACCAGGCTGTGTCAGCTGTACTCCTGCTTCAAGTAGGCACAGCTGATCAGTTTTCCACAGGGGGGCTGCTGGGCTGTCCCACAGTAGGGTTACCCCAGGACCTCGAGGTGATGAAAGCATGGATGACAGTGGCCAGGTCTGAAGAAAGAAAAGGAAGCAGCCTCCTCACAAGATGAAGTTTGTGAAAAGCACTCCGGGTCACAGCTGCAACCTGCAATGCTGCAAGGGGTTCAGAAGAACTCCAAGGCTGCTAAACTGAGTGACCAAAAGGGGCCAGACCCCATCAACAGTAGTCCCAACTCCCCCACCCCCCGCAAGTCACAGGGCCAGTCAACCATCATCGCTTCAGTCTTGTCAGGATTCAGCATCAATTGGCTCACCCTCGTCCAGTCCCCAAGTGCAGTCAAGCATCAGGGAAGCACCGAGACTGCAGGACCTGGGTTGGATAAAAAAGAGAGGCTGAGCTGCGTGTCAACATCATACTGATGACACTTTACTCCAAATCTCTGAATGATCTCACCCAGTGGCCTCATGCACACATTAAACAAGATGGAACCCCTCAGGACCCCACAGCGGAGGTGACAAAAGGACAACGAGCAATTGCCCGTCACCACCCGCTGAGACCTCCCCGACAGGAACAAACTAAGTCACTCAAGATCAGTCCCACGCACCTCCGCCAGATTCTGCAGACGAGTCAACACCATCTCATGATCAACTGCGTCAAAGGCTGCTGAAAAATCTAACAAGGTCAACATCAGGCTGCAATTCCTCTTGTCAATCTCCAAGCACAGTTCATCTACCAAGGCCACAAGCACAGTCTCCACTCCATACCCGTACGAAAGCCTGACTGAAGTGGGTCCAGGAATCGGATACTGTCGAGATGAGCCTGCAGCTGTTGGACAACCACCTGTTCTATAACCTTCCCTTCCGTCGTATGCGTAAAACCTGGCTGTTCCGCCTGGCTTTTGGTGAGGGAGATGGGGTGTAGGGTGGGGTGGGGGAGTTATGGGAGGGTTTTGTGTTTTTTATATTTTTGAGTTGGGTGGGAATGCTTTATATTTATATGATTTTATTGTAAGCCGCCCCGAGCCGCCTGAGGTGGAGTTCGGCGGGGATTAAATTGATTAAATAAATAAGGTAAGAGGCAGGATGATTTCTGGCAAGGGAGTCGGTATCTAAAGATGGTTTCTTAAGCAAGGGTCAGATGCCTGCATCTTTAAGTGTGTCCAGCATCCTATTCCCCTGAAGAGAGACGTTGACAACACCAGCCTGCAACAGCCCCAATGTCTTCTAACTGGCTTTCACCAACCAAGACTGGCAAGGATCTAATTCACAACTGGTTGCTCACATTATTCCAAGCAAATCCTCCGCATTGGTGGTAGATACCAAATGAAACTGATCCAAACAAGCAGGACAAGGCTGAGCTTCCATGACCCCAAACTCTGACTCTGCAGTTAAAATAGCAGCACCCAAGCCATGGTGAATACAAGCAATTTTGTCTGCAAAATAATTAATACAAATATCACAGCGAGCAGTAGACAATTCCAATTCCTGGTGAACAGGGGAACTCACTGGCTGGCTGCTCTAGTTACCAAGTTTAGGTGAAACTGACAAGGCTACTGCTCCCAGTTTTGAACCAAATTCTCCGGTGAAAGTGAAAGTTTGGGGCTACAAGGGAAACTCCCCCAAGGAGTGGTCTTTGAAGCATTTTCCTTCTCCAACACTCCTCCCTCTTCTTGGTGAAACTGTCAAATCTGGGGCTGAAAGGGAAACTCACTGGGGAAAGGAATGGAGTCGGGAGAGAGACTGTATGTGGTTACATGCACTGAGGAATTGTACATGAGTTGTACATAATTCTTTCAGACACATTAATGGAGAAAGCTTGGAGCCACAAGGGAAACACTCTTGGGGGGCGGAATCTGCAAAGCAATATCCCCCTCCAGTTCCTCCTCCCCCTGCTGGTGAAATGGATGAGGCTGTCAATTTTGCCAGCAGATTTTTAAAAACACTATGGAGCATAGTTTGGGTTCAAAGGGAAACTAGCTGACTGGCTGTTCAGCTGCCAATCAAGGTCAGGTTTGTACTGTAGCAGCAGGGGGAGTTTAGGACATTCCCCTTTCAAGAAATCAGGAAAATGTCTTAGTTAAAAAAACTTTCCATTCTCTGTTTACGATTCAGGCAGGCAGTGAGTCTGCTGAGTGCTGCTCCTCTCCTGAGGACTAGGCAGGATCCAAGCCTCGATTGGCAGCCAGTGATGGGGGTGGAGCCACCCCGGCTGTAGTTGCCACAGAGCTGTTCCTGTCTCCTAGGAGTTAGGATAGGATCCTTGGGCTCTCTATGTGGAGAGCACTTCTGCCTTATCTTTTAGGTTTTCTTTTCTTTCTTCTTAGCTCCTTCTAAGTTAGCTAGATAAGGGAAAGAGGAACAGGCTCCCCGTCCGCAGAACTTCCTCCTTTTGGTGGGAAGCATGGGACTGGGTTTGTTTTCTCTCTTACGCTGCCCCTGTGGGCGAATAGCGACAGTTCCCCGTGACTGAGAGCCCACCAAGTGTCGGTTGCTTGGGGTCATGGCCTCTTCCCAGGCCCAGAAGAGACCCGCAGCTCAGGTTGGTCCCGTCCTTAAGTGGTGCAGGAGAAGTGCGGAGGACGAGAGGCTTCGACGGTATTTCCCGCGTGCCCCTCCCCTCACCATAGCAGGCAGTGAGCTAATTCCCCAGATGGAGACCGGCCACAGGTGGAGCGATTGCTGCTGCTCCCACTTGTGGAGCCACAGCCGCCAAAGCCCGAGGACAGACCCCTCTCCCCATAGGTAAGTAGGTTCTCCTCTACTTCCTGGGAGTGCGGTTCCTTTAGGGGCCGCCACTCCTGCAGGCCCTCAGGCCACCTGGCCTCAAGGTGCTGCCATGTTAGGGAGTCCCATTCCCGCTCTAAGTGGGTCCATATGCCCTGCAGTGCTCCCCAGCTAGAGGGTGCTATTACAGGGAGTCTCTTTCCCATTACCTGGACCCATGCAGGCCTACCCCCTCATCGTGGTAGTGTTTATTCTGCTCCCAGGCATGGCGGTTGCAGTACCTGGGACAGCAACTGGTTGAACGGGATCCAGAAAGTCTCCCACTTGTTAGGTGAGGGTACGGTTCCTTCCCGCCCCTCGCTTCCCTAGAGAATGAGGGCAAGGACGACGGGGAGATATCCGATAGGGAGTATGACAATCCCGTAGCCAAGGCTGGGGCAAGGATATTTCAGTCAGAGCTGTTGGAAAGACTTTCTAGGAAAGTGGCTGCCTGCATTGGCCTGTCCACTGAGGTCCAGCACCTCTACACCTGGAGGAAGAGAAAGTGGCAGAAGACACTTCACCGGTGTTACCCCCGAGCCTACCCCTGGAGTTCTGCCTGCCGCTGCCCTCGCTTATCTCAAACTGATCAAGCCAGAGTGGCTACAACCAGTAACACAAAAAGCCCTATCCAGTCTAATTAAGACTTTTTATTCCCTACCAGAGTTGCAAGTGGGGTCATTCTGTCCCCCTCCAAGGTGGATGCTGGGGCCTCTAACCTGGCCAATAGACGGTCCTCACAATAGGACCGCAGTATCCCTCTCCTGCAGAGCTGCTGCAACAGCATTGACCTTCTCTAGAGCATTGGCATTGTGGGTGAAAAATCTTTAATGCCATCACCCCATCAAAGGAGCTTAAGGATGGTCTAAAGAAACTGGCTGTCACAGCATCATTCATTGCCGACGCGACCCTGGATGCTGCGCAGTTTTTGGCCAGAGCCATTGCAAGCAGCGTGGCGACTAGGAAAACCATGTGGTTGAGGCCTTGGAGAGTCTCAGAGATGGTGCTCATAGCAGCCCCTATGTGCGGGATAAACTTTATGGTGAACCGATGGAGAAGAAAATGACGGAGGAGCCTGAAAAGAAAAAAGGCCTTCAGATAAACTCACAAATCGATTTCAACAAGAGGCCCCATCGCCAAAACTCGCAGCCCTTTCGTCATTGCCCCTGCCCAAGGGGCTATGGCTACAACAGGTCAAGAGGGCAAAGGAACAACAAATCCTTGGGCGCCGGATCCAGACGCACAGCGCGCCAGGATAAATTACCAGTGGCAGGAGCCTCCTGACTCCCGGCCGTCCACACCCACGACAGCAGTCCCAGGTTTTTCCAGCAAGCCTGGCACACTTCCACA
Source organism: Sphenodon punctatus (assembly GCA_003113815.1). Taxonomy (NCBI): domain Eukaryota; kingdom Metazoa; phylum Chordata; class Lepidosauria; order Sphenodontia; family Sphenodontidae; genus Sphenodon; species Sphenodon punctatus. The sequence goes on from QEPC01015367.1 coordinate 1,527,856, forward strand.
ACAGATCGTTGGGTAAGAGAAACCATTTCAAAAGGACACTCCCTATAGGTCGCCTATCCAACGCTACTCTTCAAGATGGTCCCAGAGTCCCGTTCCCCCATCAAGCATACCACAGTGCTGACAGCTATCAATCACCTCCTCAAAGTGGGGGCCATAGAGCTGGCTCCTGAAGAACAGAGGTTCTGCCATACTTAACTCTATTTTCTTTATTTACTGTCCCAAAGAAAAACGGGGAAATAAGAACATAAGTAGTACCATACAGAGTCAGACCAATGGTCCATCGAGCCCAGCATCCTGTCCTCCGTCAGTGGCCAATCTCGATTGCATGGGAGAAGAACTAACAGTCACAATGATCAATACATTCCCCATTGTTCACTCCCAGCTCCCGACAGTAAGAAGCTCATCCCATAAGCTATTTAGAGAATAGGTCTATTAATGGCTATTAACCAAGAACTTATCCAGTCCTTTTTAAACCGAGCTATACTACTGGCCTTGACAACGTCCTCTGGCAACACATTCCATAAGTGAATTAAGCGTTGAGTGAAAAAGTACTTCCTTTTATTTGTTTTAAATCTGCCGGCAGCTAATTTCATGGAGTGTCTCCCAGTTCTAGTACTATTTGAGAGGGTAAATAACCGTTCCCTATCTACTCGTTCCATACCACTCAAGATTTTATAAACCTCTATCATGTCCCCTTTCAGGGGACATGATAGAGACCCAGCTTGTCAAGCCTCTTTTTTACGTAAGCCGTTCCACACCCTTTATCATTCTTGTTGCCCTTCTCTGTACCTTTTCTAGTTCAGCTATGCCTTTTTTGAGATGGGGCAACCAGAACTGCACACAATATTTCAGGTGTGGTCGCACCATCAATTTGTATAGAGGCATTATGACAGCCTCAGTTTTATTCTCTATCCCATTGTGAATAACTCCTAACATTGTGTTCGCTTTTTTGACTGCTGCTGCACACTGGGCTGAGGATTTCGGTGTATTGTCCACAATCACTCCCTGATCCTTTTCCTGAGTGGTAACTCCTAGTTTAGTACCCAGCATTGTGTGTACACAGTTTGGATTATTTCCCCCTATGTGCATCACTTTGCACTTGTCCACATTAAATCTCATCTGCCATTTAGATTCCCAGGCACCCAGTCTTCTAAGATCCTGTTGCAGTTCTTCACAGTCTGCTCGTGTTTTAAGTACCTTGAATAACTTGGTGTCATCTGCAAATTTGATCAACTTACTCTTAATGCCCTTTTCCAGATAATTAATGAATACATTGAACAGCACCAATCCCAATACAGAACCCTGGGGCACATCACTTTTTACATCTCTCCATTGTGAAAACTGACCATTCAGTCCTACTCTTTGCTTCCTATCCTTTAACCAGTTACTGATCCATAGTAAGACACTACCTCCTATCCCATGACTTTTAATTTTCCCAAGTGTCTTCTGTGGGACCTTATCAACTGTTCTCTGCAAATCCATGTACATTATATCTACCGGGTCTCCCTTTACCACATGCTTTTGTCCTTTCAGGTCAGGGACATCCTGGACCTGAAAGGAGTAAACAGCTTTTTTTTTTTAAAAAAAAAGCATTTTATTTGGATATATAGCAAAACATACAATACAAAGTATCAAAACATAATCATACTGTCCAACATCCATAAAGATGCTGCCAAAACAATGAATGTAACCAAGGTTATACCAAACAAATGAAAAGAAAGAAAAAAAGTATACCAAAAAAAGTTTGTATCTGAGTTCAAATCAGGGGGGTTTCACTCTCAGTTGATGATTCAAATTGATTGTATATTGATTGAGAGCTCTCTCTTTTCCATGTCTACATTTTCCGTAATTAAAGTCCAGCTTGGAGTCCAGATCATGTAAAATTCCTCCAATGTATCTTGTATTCCGGTCACAATTCTATCCATCGTCAGGACAAACCATAGTCTCTGAATCCACTCTAACCGTAGGGCTGGCTGGAGATTTCCATGTTTTTACTATAGAGTGGATGGCCGCTAAAATCACAGCTTTTCCGGCAGGAGCATTTGATTGTTTTTCTAACTCTTTTGGCCATATCCCCAGTAGTGCCAATTGTGGTGTGAAGGGTAATTTCAGCTTGGTGTGTAGCTCTATTTTCTCCCAAATTTTCTGCCAGAAGTTTTTTATTATAGGGCAATCCCACCATTGATGCAAGTAAGTACCTTTTTGTCCACATGCCCTCCAGCATAGATTACTGTAATTTCTATTTACATGGTGTATCTTTTCTGGGGTTAAGTAATATCGTAAGGTTAATTTTATTTGTGGCTCTCTAACCATTAAGGAGCGCACACATTTTCTCATATGGGTCCAGATTTGTACCACTGATTTGTCAGTTATCATTACTTGTAACTCATCTCCCCAGATCGATAAATACGCAGCATCCGGTAAATGGAATACATTTCTGATGATTTGATATAGTCTGGAAATAATCTTTTTGTGTGGGCTATTACTGAATAGTTCTAAAGGGTGGGGTTCCCGTATAAAGTGGTTTATTTTGCGGGTGCGTTAGGTAGCTGTGTAATATAGTATATAGCCAGGGGTCTATTCTTTCATTACATCTGGTCTGTAAATCTACTGTGATCAGATCCTTAAATCACAAATAAGTGTCTAGCCTGTTTTAATCCTTTTTCGCCACCTGAGTAAAGTCTCGCTCTCTCTCTTTTATTTAGAGATAAGGTGTCATATCATATTGGTTTAAGTGGGGACTTTCCTTGTTGAATTTCTAATCTGTTTTGGCACATTCTCCATATTTGCAGTGTGGTGTCTATATAAATGGATGTGTGGTTTTGTCCTGAGTGCATTTTTTTGGGGAGGTCTTCGTCGAATATGTAACTAAATTTATCTGTGTGTAATGTATGTTTTTCCAATTCCACCCAAGTGGATTCCTTCGAATCTTCATACCATCGTTTGACGCCCCTTAGTACCGATGCCCAGTAATAAAATTTAAAATTTGGTAAGTTGAGACCTCCCTTCTCTGCAGAGGTCATCATAATTGTATGTCGTATCCTTGGTTTCTTCCCCACCCCCCATATAATAGTATTAATAACCTTATTCAATGTGTTGAAAAATTCTATTGGGATCCGAACAGGTAGAGCTATTATTGTATACAACAATTTTGATAATTAAATTTATTTTCCCCATCCAGGAGCAACTAATTGTCGACCATGAGTCCTTCAGTTTCTTTGCTTCCTCTATCAAGGGTAAGTAGTTGCTTTTGTAAAGATTCACGATGTTCCTGGACAGATATATTCCCAAATATTTTAAATGTGAATTGTTAAGTTGATATGGGATAATTTGTTCAAGTTCTGATCTCTGGATGCCGGATTCATTTAGTAGGAACATTTGTGACTCAGAGATATTAATCTAGAAGCCAGAGAGCATACCAAAGTGCTCGAGTAATTTTATGGGTAGCTGGAACAGAATGCTTCACGTTGGTTAGGAACAGCATTGTATCATCCGCATATAAACGCAATTTTAACTTGCTGGTCCTGGCATTGTATTCCTTTAATTATGAGGTTTTGTTTTATGGCCAGCGCCAATGGTTCTAATCCTATATTAAATAATAAAGGTGAGAGGGGGCATCCTTGTCTAGTACCCCTCTGAAGGTCAAATTTGTTAGTAAGTTCACCATTTACTAAAAGTATGGAGGTAGGGTATTTGTGTATAATTTTGATCCATTCTAAAAAACTTCCCCTAAAGCCCATATGTTCCATTGTTTGTGTTAGGAATTGATATTTAAGACGATCAATGGCCTTTTCTCCCGGGGGATCCTCCTGGCCATCCAGTCAAGATAATAGGGTAGATTCCGCCGGGAACCACTAGGAGGCAGACAACTAATTTTCTAGACCCCTCCTCCCAGGGATCTCTCCTCTATTCTCCAGTCTTGTGTCTGCCTGGGCACAGCTAGGACGCAGGCTGACTGTCTCCTGATTGAGACAGTTCCAAAACTAGAAAAGAATAGCAAATTGGAGAAAATTTAATTGCAAATTGGAAAATTTAATTGCATGGGGAGGAGTAAGTCCTCTCCCTGTTCACCTCCCTTCGGTGAAGGGATCTTGGAGCGTGCTGGTCACCCCCTTTCCTGTTGGTGCCAAAAAGGGCCACGAAATGGGGAAAACAGCATGGCGCCCAAACGCAGGGCCACAACTGAGCAGGCTGAAGCGGGAGAACCCTCAGCCTCAGGGAGCCCCATGCCCACCCCCCCCTCCAACTCAAGAACTTCAGATGGAGGTGCTCAAAAAAATCCTCCAGGAGTTAAAAAGGAAAAGGTTCCCCCCCCCCCACCCAGAGAAAAGTTCAAGGGACGCTCGAAGGGGGCAGGCAAGGGAAAGCACCCCAAGGCCAAAAGACCTCGTAAAGCTAGTAAGCCCCTGGAATCCACCTCCTCAGACTCGGAGCCACCTGAGGAGATGCTATCCGTGCAATCCTCTGAAGAGGAGGAGGTGGGGACTAGAAAAAGAAAAAAAGTCTAGACCCTTGATCAGAGACAGCAGCGAGGAGGAGGGGGAGGTCTCTGAACAAGCCTCAGACAGCAAGGAAGATTCAGGGGAGGAGGAACAGGGATTAGATGCCCCGTCTGATCCAGACAGGCACTTTCCCAATAAGTATCGGGACCAAATATACGATCTGATCACCAAGGCCCTCTATGTCAAGGAAAAGAAGGAGAAGGAGGCTTCCTCGGAATCCTTGGAGGAGGAGGAGGGTAGCGAGTACATTCCCTGAGCGAGAGTTAAGGATAAGGGGATGCCACTAGACAGAGCCTACGAGCGTATTATCAAGAAAGAATGGCAGCAACCCAATAAGGGATACAGACTGTCCAAGGCGCAACTGACTCTACTCTCTCTCCAAGAACAAGAACTCCCTCCTGGCTATCCCCAAGGTGGACGCAGCGGCGGCCTCCCTGGCCAGAAACTCAATCTTTCCCACCGAAGGGGAATGCTACCCCCGAGACCCAACAGACAAGGGGATCAAGTGTAATTTGAGGAGAAACTTTGAGGAAATCTCAACCATCATTAAAATGGCCACTCTAAACATCTTATTTTTCGAGGGCCCTAATGACTTGGATAAAGCGAGCAGGAAACCCAGAGACATCTTCAAAAATGACGAGGGTCCTATTGACCAGAATTCAGCTCGCCTACGCATTTATCGCTGATTCATCAACAGACACGCTCCGATGGGCTTCCACGGCAGCAGCGTCCAATGTGGCAGCATGCCGCCGCCTGTGGCTACGGTCATGGAAGGGGGACAACACGTCAAAGAACGCTCTGGTAGGGGGTCCATTCCAGGGACGCAAACTCTTCGGGGTTTGTCTGGACAAGGTCCTGGCCGACACCACTGACAAAAACAAGACACAGACCCTACAGAGTGTAGGAACCACAAAGCGTTCCTTTTGTCCCTACAATACATCATCTACAGGGACGGGAGGTTCAAGACGACCGTTCTTCCCCCACAGGGGAAATCAACAGAGGTACAGAAATCGATGGCAGAGGCAAAAGGGCCAGAATAATCAAAACAAACAGCGCCAGAATACAGGTCATCCCAAACTTGACGCCTGACTGGGCCACGGGATATGGACAGAACCACGAAAACCTGGGGGGCAGACTTCAACGGTTCGCAGAACAACGGAAGCAAGCTACAACCGATGCTTGGGTTATCTAAACAGTGATGAGGGGATACACCATCGAGTTCTCCCGTTCCCCCAGAAAGTCCTTCTGCACCTCGCCAATTTCCAAAGACAGAGCCAAACAAACAGCAATGCGAAACAAAATATCCAGGCTGAGATCCATCAAAGCCATCGAGACAGTCTCGCATCACGAAAGAGGACAGGGCCTCTACTCCATTCTATTCCTGGTTCCGAAAAAAAATCAGATGAGTGGAGGGCGGTGTTGGACCTAAAGATCCTGAACCAGGCCGTCAAGATCCAGAAATTCAAAATGGAGACCCTGCAGTCCATTCAAATTGCCATCTCGAGGGGGGTGGGGCTCACTTCACTAGATCTGAAGGAAACTTACCTCCACATTCCAGTGCTCCCAGCACATCGACAATGGCTCCGATTCAGCTATGAGGATCAACATTGGCAGTATGCAGCACTTCCATTCGGTCTGGCTACATCACCGAGGACCTTTACCAAGATCTTGATAGCGCTCATAGCAAAGGACGGAAGGGATCAAATTACAACCCTACCTGGACGACATCTTAATAAGATCCCTGACTTACGAGCAGGCCCAGAGGGACGTGGCCAGGACTATCGTATACTTACAAGAGCACGGGTTCGTGGTCAACATGGGGAAAAGTCATCTCGAACCATCTCAGTCATTGGAACACCTGGGAGTGGTGTTGGACACCAGAATTTGCAAGCTCTTCCTCTCTCAGCAGAGACAACACAAACTCACTCATCAACCTGATCCAACAGGTCACGGAGGTTCGCAGGATCAGATTGAAAACCCTAGCGAGCCTACTGGGAGCCATGACATCATGTTTAGGGATAGTACAGCGGGGGCCAGGTTCCACGCCAGACCTCTACAACGCTTCCTGCGCCCATGGCAGGACAACGTAACACGGGGAGAAAGCCCGCGGGTTCGGATATCAACAGATCTGAAGAGATCGTTCAGATGGTGGGTGCTACCATCCCGATTCGATCACGGAATGCCTCTAGCAGACCCAGAAATGACAACCCTAACGACAGACGCAAGTGTCCACGGGTGGGGAGCACACACACAAACACTATCAGCACAGGGGAAATGGAAATCGTGGGGAAAAGAGCACCACATCAATTGGTTGGAGCTGAGAGCAATCTACCTGGCACTTCTGAGTCTAGCCCTGACTTTACAAGACAGGGACATACTTGTTTACACGGACAACATGGTAGCGAAGGTCTATCTGAACCATCAAGGCGGGTCGAGATCGGGGACACTCCATCGAATGGCAACCACGTTGATCAGATGGGCGGAGAAAAACGTGCGATCCATCAGAGCGCTCCACATAAAAGGACAAGAGAACACCCGAGCCGACTGGCTCAGCAGAGTGGAACTGGACCAAGGAGAATGGTCGCTGCACCCGAGGGCCTTCGAGGCGATAACCAAAAGGTTCGGCACCCCCACAGTAGACCTATTCGCCTCTCCCATCAACACGAAAGCGACAAGATTCGTATCCCGACATCCGGACACCGAAGCGATAGCGTTCGACGCCCTGAATATCAAGTGGCCTCGGGGTCGTCTGTACGCTTTCCCTACGTTACCCCTCATCCAGAGAACAAAAACAAAAATAAGGAGCGAGGGGGCAGAGGTAATCATGGTGACTCCCTGGTGGCCGAGGAGACCATGGTTTGTGGATCTGCTAGACCTCAGTGCAGAACCCCCTCTCAGATTGCCGGCATTACCAGACCTGTTGTCTCAGGGCCCAATACAACACGACAGCGCTCAGACTGACAGCCTGGAGGTTGAAAGGAGAGCCTTAGGTCAGTTAGGTTACTCCAGCAAGGTTCTAGAGACCATGCTGCAATCCAGACGACCAGCACCTAAGAGAATTTATCAGAGCACCTGGGTGATCTTCACGCGATGGTGCCAGAGTAGGGCTATCAGACCTGACAGGGCCCCTATCGGTAGTGTGCTAGAATTCCTTCAGCAAGGCCTAGAAAGGGGTTTGAAGCCTAACACCTTATAGAGGCAGGTAGCAGTGCTTAATAGCGTGCTAGGCACTATCAGGGGACAGAGTATCTCGGTTCACCCTCACATTAGCCGATTCATTAGGGCGGCCAGAATTATTTCTCCCCCTGTCGTTTATAGTTTCCCTTCTTGGAACCTGAACTTGCTTCTGGGGGCCCTCACCAAGGTACCTTTTGAGCCTTTCATGGAGATGTCCCTGTATTTCTTATCTATTAAGCTAGCTTTCCTCATAGGGATTACCTCAGCCAGGATATCAGAATTGGGGGCCCTATCCATCGATCCATCCCTCTGCTCCTTCAAGGAGTCTTCTGTTGTCCTCAGATTTGGACTAAAAACTGGATCCAAGGTGGATTCTAGATTCCATAGAGAGCAGGAGATTAATTTACCATCTTTCTGCCCCAATCCAGGTCATCCACTAGAACGAACCTGGCACACCTTGGATGTTTGCAGGGCCTTGAAGATCCATCTTGACAGAAGCAAATCTTTTAGGAAAAGCTCAGCCCTATTTGTCTCCTATAACCCACAGAGACGGGGCTTCAAGGCTTCCAAGACCTTGATAGCCAAATGGAGGACGCTCTGTATTACAGAAGCTTACACGGCATCAGGCAAATTACCTCCAAGGGCAATATTAGCGCACTCCCTAAGGGGCGCGGCTACCTCTCAAGCCTTCATGAACGCAGCCTCCTATGGGGAGATCCACCGGGCCGTAACGTGGTCCTCCATTCATTCCTTTACTAGGCATTACAAGATCACGTTGCAGGACTCGATGGAGGTAGCCTTCGGGAGGAAAGTCCTTCACGCGGTCCTCTGAATGGAAACTTCGCCGAAGGATTATTTAAACTCCTCTTTTGGAGTTCTCTCCTCTTTACTTCCCTCCCATAGTAGTAATCTGGGGTACTGCTTGGAAACATCCCTACTATCCTGACTGGATGGCCAGGAGGATCCTACGGGAGAAAGGAAAATTGGTTCACTTACCTGTGAATTTTCCTTCTGCGGGGGATCCTCCTGGCCGGCCAGTCCGCACCCGGAGTGACAAGAACTCTATGGTGTAGAGACAGGGTGTGACTTAGTGTCACATCGGTTGTTCTTTGTCTCTTGTTAGATGGGGCGAGTTTAAAGGAAACTATAATACCTCAAAGTTTATTGCAGTTCAGTCAGTTATGTTAAGTTTATATTATTGCATAAGGTAAGTGAATTAGGCTTATAGCGCTTGAAAAGACTGGAGAATAGAGGATAGATCCCTGGGAGGAGGGGTCTAGAAAATTAGTTGTCTGCCTCCTAGTGGTTCCCGGCGGGATCGACCCTACTATCCTGACTGGCGGCCAGGAGGATCCCCTGCATAAGGAAAATTCACAGGTAAGGGAACCAATTTTCCTATCTGCGTCAAGTGAGATTATTGTTGCTGGGGTTTTGTCTTGCTTTATTTTATGCATCACATTCACTTTTTTATCATCATCAATACCCATTCTTCCTACTATGAAGTCAGTTTGGTCTGGTGAGATCAATTCTTTAATACAAAGTTGTAGTCTATTAGCCAAGATTTTAGTAAATATCTTCAGATCCGAAATGAGTAAGGAGATGGGCCGGTATGCTGTGCATTCTTCTAATTTTTTCCCCACTTTTAGGACATAATGTTTTATTAGCTTTGTAGAAAGAAGGTACTAAGCTTTTTTGAGCAATGAAAGACTGGAACACTTTCTCCAGAACTGGGGTAATCGCTGCACTATATACCTTGTAGAATTCGGCAAGGTATCCATCAGGGCCGGGGCCTTTATTAGAGGAAGGTCCTTAATTGTAGTTTTTATTTCCCCGTGTGTTATTGGGGCATTTAGGTAGGACCATTGTGCATCATCCAAACTTGGTATGGTTAATCCCGCTAAAACCTCTTCTATTGCATGTGCTGGGAGTTCAGAGTAGAACTGTACAAATCTACCTTTCAACTGGCTACCTGTCACACTGGCCAGGCAAGTTTTCTCTCTGATGTGTGAAATATGATTTTTCTCTTTTTTTTAAACCAACCATGCCAATGTTTTGTCAGCCTTGTTCGCTCGTTCAAAACAACACTGTTTAGTGTATCTTAACTTTTTAATGATGTGTTCCGTATTCATGGCATCTATCAAACCCCTCAGTTCAGCTATTCCTCCCCCCTCCTCTTTGTTGGATTTAATTTCTGTATATTTTGAAGGGCTGTCAATTTTAATTGTAAAGTCTGAATTTCTTTGTTTTCTTTCCACTTATAGGCAGCTGCCGAGATATATGAACCTCTAATGACTGCTTTCATCGCATCCCATCATGTTAATGGAGAAATGTTCCCTTGATCATTATAGTGAAAGTATTCTACGAGATCTATTTGTATTTTTTTCTTAATTTGTGGATCCATTAAAATTGTTTTATTCAACAGCCACCTTGTATGTGTATTTTTGTTGACTTTACTATGTCATTTTTACCCAGATTGCATTATGGTCAGTGAATGTCGTTTGCAGAATCTGGCTTTGAAAGATTGTTTTTTCTCTATAACTATATGATCAATCAAGGAAGAAGTTAAGTGCTTGTTTGAATAAAAAGAATAATCTCTGTGTTGGATTTTTAATATGCCATACACTAACCCAGTCCTCTTCTTCTATTAACTTCATAATCTTTTGCTGACTCCCTTTTAATTTTGATGGGTTGGATTTATCCAACATAGATAGGGGGGAATTAAAGTCTCCACACAAGATCGGCCTCCCGTCCATTTCTTTCTTTATAGTTGGAATAATTTCTCTGAAAAAGGCTAATATGTTTTTGTTAGGGGCATAAACGCAAACTATTGTATAAGTAATGTCCTCTATCTTGCAAATAATAATAAGATATCTACCCTCCTTATCTCCTACTTTTTAAATACATTTAAACTTTATTAAATTGGATATTGCTATCATGACTCCAGCTTTTTTACATTTGGCAATGGCAAAAAATATCATTTTTTATTCTTAAGTCTAAAGTTGTCCTTACTTAACAGATGTTTCTCCTGTCCTGCAATTATATCAATTCTTCTTCGTCCCATAAACTGCTAGAATTTACACCTTTGATAGGGCAATTTAATCCTTTAACATTAATTGTACATATGTTAATTTCTGCCATGTTGGTTTGTTAGTTTATGGATATATTTTCTTTATTACAATTTCTGCTCTGTTTCTCACCCTGAGTTGTATGTTCTGTTTCATATTACCTCCGAAGACCCTTCTTGTATAGCTCTCTCTCACATGTGCAATTGGGTTGTACATATATTGCTTCCAGACCCCCTTCCACTGCCAGTTCATTGTGTTACAGTGAGAACTTGTTACATAGTAGTTAAGAAAAAAAGAAAACAGTAACAGCATTAACATAAGCATACATTCACACTAATACAGAGTAAGGAACACTGTGTGGGTGGGTTAATGACCAAATTCGCACTGTTGCAGTACTATGCTGCCGCCCAGTCCGAGCACAAAACCTTTCAGATAGCTTTATAATAGCCTACTAATATTATGCATACTATTGCCCGTGTCTTTTATTATTCACTTTTTAAAAAAACAAACAAAATTATGCTACTTTTTAACAAAATGTCCGTAAGTGCCATCTAGTGGCCATACCTATGTTAGATGGGAACTCTTATTTGTTCCCTTCTGTCTCTTTGAATCCAATGTCTTTCGGGAGTCAAATCAGTTCATTTGAGGGCGTATAGCCTTGTCCTTATCCTCCTGTTGTAAGTTTAGGCAAAATATGATACCGTCTAGTTAGGTATTAGCTTGTGACCAAGTTTTGTCTGTCATATATTTTTTCATATATGCATTCAGTTGAGCCATGTTTTGGAAGACTAAATTTGTCCTTGTTGTAAAAAGAAAATTTTGCAGGGAACAGCACCCGGGTTCGTATTCCATTTTTGTAGAATAGGTTAAGATGGTTCTTCCATTTTTTTTTTATTTAGAGTTTCTACAGCCAGGTCAGGGTAAAACAGGACTTGTTTTCCTTCAAATCTCAGCTCCTTATTTTGTCTTGCTGCTGACAATATTGCTTCCTTGTCTAAAAAATTTAAACATTTGAATAGGATTTCTCTGGTGGGTTCCTTGTCCTTAGGTCTAGGTCTGAGGGCGCAGTGTGCACGCTCTATCTCGTGCAGTTCTGGTTTTTATGGAAATACTTGTTTAATAATGGCAATCACCAAGTCTCTGGCGTTGTTAGTTTCTGTCAGCTCGGGTACTCCCACACTTTTAATGTTGCAGCGTCTGTTGCGGTTTTCTAAATCCTCCACTTTGCTAGTCAGAAAGGCCAAGCTTTGTTCCATGCCCTTCATTTTCCCTTTCATCATATTAGTGAGATCTTCCTGTTGGCTCACTCGATTTTCAAGTTCAGTAACCCTTTTTGCCAAGTCATCAAATTTTTTATTCAAGTTTTCCGTGACCGAGATCACTTTTGTCAAGCCCTCATTAATTGTTTCCTTGTCTTGTTGGGTGGTCTCATATTGCTGTTTAATTAGCTGGTTAAGCTTGGCTAGTAGAGTAGGGGATTCCACCTCCTCAGCCTCTATCCCTGCATTCTCAGGCGTCGCTGCCATTTTACGGGTCTCTCACGAGGGCCCCTGTGGAGTGTTACTCTGGGCCCTGAAGAAGACTTGTATCGTGCTGCTTACCGTGCTTTTTTTTGCTATGCTCGGGGTCCTCCCGCTCATCAGGGAGTGTTTTTGTTTTGTTTTGGAATCTGCAGGCCGTTTTTTTTGTTTGTTTGTTTACTGGAGCCTTTTCCCAGCGTGTCTACTTGGTGCACATGCTCAGTCCGCCACCTGTAAATCGCTTTTTGAGACCAAGGAAGTTTCATATGGAGACCCTCTGTTCCATCCTTTTGGCCCTACGCCCAGGAGACCTCCTGGCTTTCATCAACCTCTGGGATGCATATCTCCACATCCCGGTGTGTCCAAAGCACCACAAGTACCTTTGCTTTGTCTACGGCCACCGACATTATCAGTACACCATGCTGCCCTTTGGTCTTGCCTCCTCGCAAAGGGTAGTCACAAAGGTACTCGTGGTCCTAGTTTCAAACCTCAGGAAGGAAGGAGTCTGCGTATTCCCCCACCTGGACGACATCCTTGTGAGGGCAGGGTTGTTGCAAGAGGGCCACCAGGACGTCCAGAGAATGCTAGACACTGCAAGCCCACAGATTCGTGGAAAATTGGGAGAAGAGCCAACTATTCCACAACAAAAACTGATCCATCTAGGAGTCCTGTTGGACACAGCTCAAGAGAGTTTCTCTTTCACTGGACAGGCAACAGAACATGAGGGAGATGATTTCATTCATCCTTCACAACGTACAAGTCCCCCTCATGTTCCTGGCGAAGGGTCTCAGGATGATGGTATCATGTCTGGATACGGTCCTGTGGGCACGTATTCATCTGAGACCACTGTAGCTATTTCTTCTCAGATGCCAGAAACAAATGGCTGCTAGGCACAAAACCTTGATCCAAGTGCCACTGACAGTCCGGAGCTTGCTACACTGGCGGCTGCTACCAGATCGTTTTGCAGTGCGACAGTCAATCCAGGATCCCCTCAGGACACTGGTCACCACAGATGTCAGTTTACAAGGGTGGGGAGCCCACTGCGAAAAGGCAACTGCCCAAGGCAAATGGAGCAGGTCAGAGATGAACCACCACATCAACTGGCTAGAGCTACATGCCATTCACCTTGCTCTTTGTCATTTCAGACACCAGATCAAAAATCTCCATGTCCTCATGCACACAGACAACACGACAGCCATGGTGTACAGCAACAGGCAAGGAGGAACCAGATCGAAGCCCCCGCACCTGGAGTCTTAGGATCTCCTTCGCTGGCCAGAACTCAATGTTCAATCCCTGTCAGCAAGACACGTAAGGGGCGAGGACGAGCTAGCAGACTGGCTCATCAGGCTAGACCCCGGCGAATGGTTGTTGAATCAGGAAATGTTAAGAAATCACTCGCAGATGGGTATGGCCGGTGATGGATGTTTTCGCCACTGCGGACACCACAAGGCTCCCTGGTACCTCTCCAGGTTCAAAGATCCAGTGGCGGTGGGACAAATTATTATTATTAATAAACACTTATACAGTGTCAGGAATGTATCTGGCACTTGCCAATTGTAAGGAAGAGACACGGTTCATGCCCCAGCGGGCTTACAATCTAAAAGAGATTGTGGGGGGTGGGGGAAGCAGAGGGAAGACAAGGATACATACATGAACTCGTGAGGTCTCAGGTGCATGTGCTTGGCTTAGTTACAAAGGTGTAGCTACTCATTTAATGTTACACACGATACGACGATTCAGGATAAGGCAGCAAATGGGCACTGGCGTTATCATGGCTCTGGCGTTATCATGGCCCCGTCATCAGCTTCTGTATGCCTTCCCACCAGTCCTGCTACTTCCTCTGGTCCTCAACAGAATCAACTAATGGAAGTGATCTTAGTGGCCGAGGAGAACCTTGTAGGTGAAAATTGGCCAGATGCTCTGTAAACCAGAATGCTGCTCCCCGTGAGAGGGGAGCTGTTGACCCAGGGGCCCAAGAAGCATCTGGGAATCCACAAGCTTTGATTGACAATCTGCAGCTGAGTTCTTTCGGCTACTCAGAGGCGGTTCTTAAAACCCTGCTATGCGGAGGGATTTCACCAACCGCATCTACAATGCCACCTGGAGGGCTTTTGATGGCTGGTGTAGACTGCTGAATAAAGATCCCCTTCTTGCCAAGACAGCACGTCCTTGACTTCCTAAAGAGCAGGCTGGATAACAGCTTGAGTGCCAACAAGTTACAGAGACAGGTTTCAGCTCTGGCTACAATCCTGGTTGCAGAAGCTAAAGCTCCCCTGGCAAAAAATCCACATCTGCAAAAGTTCCTCATCACGGTGTCAATCCTGGCTCCTGCTGTTAAGCATAGATTCCCGTCTTGGAGGCTTACTGTAGTCTTACAAGCTCTGCAGGGTCCGTCATTTGAGCTTCTTCAACAGGTTCCCTTCCAGGTCTTATCATGGAAGGTAGTGTTTTTAGTGGTGATCACCTCTGCAAAGAGGGTGCGGACGCAGAACTATGCCGTTTTCACCACGACAAGGTCTCTTCACCTGCATTTTCCTGACCAAAGTCAACTCTACCTTCCACTGGAAAGCATGGAAATTGCAAGTTAAAGCTCCTGCCTTAACTTGTGTGCACCATGTAAGCAGTAAAGACACTGTACAATCTCAAATAATGTGCTTTCTTACAACTTAGGCTAACATTTTGCGTTGGTCTTTTAACTCCAATCCTCCTCAGGTTGGGGGCAACACCGAAGATGGGGAGAGCATGCTGACTCCTGCCTCTCTGCTTTCCCTATATTATTATTATTATTATTATTATTAATAATACTACTACTACAAGCATTTGTATAGCACCAGCAGTGTACCTGGCGCTTTACATAGCAATGAGATAGACGTGGACCCTGTTGACGGCTTACAATCTAATAGACTAGGAGGGGGGGAAGACCGGGATAGGGGACGTATGGAAAGACAAGGGATAGAAAACATTCAAGTGGATGGGGAGTCTCAGGTGCACGTGCTTGGCTTGGTTGCAGTTAGGCGGACAGTGAATGTTGAGAGGGGAGTACTAGTGGGCGTCGGGGAAGGCGGCGAGGAAGAGGTGGGTTTTGAGGAGGAATTTGAAGGAACGGAGAGAGGGAGTTCCAAGCATGGTGGGCAGCAAGGGAGAAGGGACGAAGGCGGTTAGGGGAGCAGGGTAGATGAGGGAGAGTGAGGGAGGTGACAGAGGAGGAACGGAGAGTGCGTGCAGGAGTGCATAAGGAGATGAGGACTGAGAGGTGGGGGGGCAGATTGTGGAGGGCTTTGTAGGTAAATACCAGGAGTTTGTGAAGGATGAGTTGGGGGAGGGGGAGTCAGTGAAGCGAGGAGGAGAGAAGAGGCTGCACGTGGTCGAAGCGACGGGCCAAGTGGATGACCCTAGCAGCGGGGTTTTGGATGGAAATAAGGGGGGACAGATGAGAGCAGGGGAGGCCAGTAAGGAGGAGGTTGCAGTAGTCAAAGGCAGGTGATAACCATGGCGTGAACAAGGGTTTTGGCTGAGGAGACAGAGAGAAAGGGGTGAATTTGAGCAATGTTTTGGAGGGCAAAGCGACAGGACTTGGTGACGGAGTCGATGTAAGGTTTAAAGGAAAGGTGAGTTTTGTAGATGAAGCCTAGGCTACAGGCTTGGGGAACAGGACGAATGGTGACTCCATCAATGAGGATGGACAGAGAAGGGCGGNTTCAGTTTTAGCCATGTTGCACTTGAGCTGACCTTGCGACAGCCAGGCGGAGATATCACAGAGAGAGGTGAATAGGGGAAAGAGAGGGGGTGGAGAGACAGAGTTGAGTATCATCAGCATAGAGGTGGTATTGGAAGCTGTGGGAGGCAATGAGTTTGCCAAGGGACAGGGTGTTGATAGAGAAGAGGAGAGAGCCCAGGACAGAGCCTTGGGGAACCCCTACTCAGAGGAGGAGGGAGGAGGAGGTGGAATTGGGATGAGACACATTGACGGAGCAGTCAGAGAGGCAGAAGGAGAACCAGTCAAGGACAGAGTTGCAGAAGCCCAGGGAGCGAAGAGAGTCCAGTAGGAGCGAGTGGTCGACAGCGTCAAAGGCAGCAGAGAGGTCAAGGAGGACAAGAATGGAGTAGAGACGCTTAGATTTAGCAACAAGCAGATCGTTGGTAATCTTGGCAAGGGCAGTTTCAGTGGAGTGAAGGGGGCGGAAGCCGGAGTGGAGAGGGTTCAGAGAGTAGTTGGCAGAGAGGAGTGCAAGGCACCGGGAGTAAACAACACGTTCCAGAAGCTTAGAAGCGAAGGGAAGGAGAGAGACCGGTCGGTAACTAGAGGGGTCAGAGGGTGGACTTTTTGAGGATGGGAGAAACCGTGACATGTTTGAACGCAGAGGGGAAGAAGCCAGTGGAGAGGGAGAGATTAATGACAAGTAGAAGGGGAGGGGCAACAACAGTGTGAGCAATATAGGTGAGGAGGCGGGAGGGGATCAGGCCCCAACTCACATGCTTTCACGTGAGTTGGGGAGAATGAAAGAATATAGACCAGCAGAGGTTACTCATAGTTTGTGTCCAGATTATAACCATCTGTGTCAGACTCTTAAATACTGGGATTAGTATTAGAGGGGCAGGGCTAGCCATGCTGTTTCCTGCCTTGGTAATAACCTTAGTATGCAAGATTGTCCTGTGCTGCGGTTGGGTAATATCTGAGCAGTATTCCTCCACAAAGGGTGTGTTCAGACATGACTGTGGCCCGCTTTGTCGCTATTACGTTTTGGCACTGGGGCTACTGGAACGTTTGAAAGTGGCTGCAACATGGGTGCCAGAAATTGGCACAGGGTAGATCCTGGTCATGGTAGCAGCTAGCCCAGGCTGTGCATCTGGGGGCGCCCCTCCTGGAGGTCCCAAATTGTGGATGGATGGCCACCATGAAGAGGGCGTTCTCGGTGGCCACTCCATTGCTGTGGAACTTCCTTCCAGCGGAGATTTGCCTCTGCCCAGTTCTACTCACCTTCCAGTGGCAATGTAAGACCTGGTTGTTCCGCCAGGTGTTTGGAGGAGACGACAGGTAGGGTGGGTTGGGATGGGGGAAGGAAGGTTGATTTGTATTGTTTTTTTATTATTCTGTTTTTTATATATTTTATCAATTGTAAGTCGCCCAGAACTGCACAAGGAAGCGGAATATTAAATAAAAAAAGAAATAAATGGCAGCGAAGAGGGTGCTCCTTCAGGCCTGATCCACAGACCCCACCTAGCCAGATGAAAGGCAGCCCATTAATCCACTTTGAGTAACACTAACATGCAACGTCTCTCCGGTCTTTTTTGGAGGATGAACAAATAGCAATCACCAGCCATACGAGCCACTGCATTGCATGTTCATATTGCCCAAAATGGGATACCCTGTTGTGTGGCTGCACCCGTTGTCAGCATTAGTTTTATTTCCATGCTTTTAAAGCTTTATAAAGTCACATTCTCTACCTCCTTTTTCTTTACTTTATCCAGGATTAGTTTCAGGCTAATTGGCCTATGTAATTAGCAACTTTCCTTTAAAAACACTGGCACAAAATTGGTTTCCTTCGAAATACAAAATATTTAACACTTTTGTCTTCTAAGCATTGTTAAAAAAATGATCTCCTTTATCTAGTAACGTATCTGCATACACATTAAAAATTGTGCATTAATCTTTAAATAAAAACTGGTCAGCCTTCACGAGTCAAGAATTTGGCTTTTCCCACTCTAGCAGCAGCCATTTAACCACATTTCTAAAATGATACAATGAAGTTTGAGGCAATACAGAATGGACTGCTCTTTTGGGAAGAGACAAGATGTCTGGAGAAATGCCCATCTGCTACCGATTCCATCAATGTTCTCTTTAAAAAAGTTAAGTGTATTAGCTGACCTGCTGAAGTGTCATCTTGTGGTTGTAACTTCAATAGCATTTCCTCCGAGGCTGGTACTTCATCCTCAACTTGATGATAGGTATTGACATCCTGTGGCCTTCCACAAAACAATGTCATAAGATCATCATTAACACAGGCTCACACGTAGAGAAAGTTAGCCAACAATCAAATAAAACCAGCTACAGGATGACAAATAGAAACAGTTAAGCTAAAATCAAGCATAAAATTTTAGCTAAGTAAAATGGCTCAGTACTAATCAGTCAAAACAGCTAATATTTTCAACAATACTATTACACAATAAGGAAAATATACTTACTCGTTATCCCTTATTTCTTCCCTTTCTTTAACCCACACATTATCAACAGCAATAGAAAACTCTGCTTTGTATTTTTTATTTTCTTCAGTTTCTTCCAACAATTCTGCTTCCAAATCATCAGGCTCTAAAGTAAAAAAACGTTTTCACCATAAATTTAGAGAATCAACCCAGATAGCTACTCAAAAAAGAAAATGTCAACCCCATGTGCATATTGTGTACAAGGCTATATATGTAGCTACAGTTAACTCTTCAGGGCAATGGGGTTTTGCAGAATAAGAAAGGGCAATTTATAATCTTGGTTCTGAACCTCTGAAGTAGGGCTGAAACGAGCATAATTTTTTTCTTTTGAAAATATCACGAGACTCAAGAATTGTCACCAAGATCTCGGTACAATCTCGATAATACAAATTTCAGTTGAGAAATCTCTCAAAATACCCTTATTACCATTTACTGCAATTTATTGCTTACCATATACCGCCTTCAATCTGGTAATGCACATGTGCAAAATCCTGAATGCCACTTTGTGCATGCGTATTACTGGGATGAATGCAGTACGTGGTAAGCAGTACGCAGTAAACAGGTATACAGTAAATGGTAAATTGTGGTAAATGGTATTTTGAGAAAAATATTTTTACTGAGCAATGTCGAGAATCAGCATTTCTTTCGATTATCGTTTCTTGCTTAAAACAAGTTGAGAAGCATGATTCTCAATGATAACAAAAAAACTCGAGATCAACTTTCAGCCCTACTCTGACGTCTAAACCCTACTCAAACATCCCTAAAATTCGCACTTGGCAATATGCATATGCATACTCCATGAGCAAAAGTATCCAGAAGCCTCTTATTATAAGAAGGATTTGGTATTTTCCTACGTGTGCAGTACCAAAACATAACATTGCATGAAGAGTCTTCAAGTGTGCCTATAAAAGAGTTCTAGCAACTTCTTTTTTAATTTTTGCATCTCTTACTGATTAGGAGAATGTGTGCTGTTTAGAAAAATAATTTAAAAAAAAATTATACCATCTATTACATCGAGCCTGGAGAACACTTCCGGAGGTTCAGATGTATGCAAGTCTTCTGGTGCGGTCCTTTCCGTTTGTGCAATATCAACTGCAATGGAAGATTTCTCTCCAATGGGACAAATAGCTTTTACTTCATTCATTTCTTTTACTGGGAAGGCTTCATCACTTTCTTCTTCGCAAACCTCTAGGGTTAAAATACATAGATTGACGGCAACAGTAAAGATAAATTATCAAGAGTTAATAAACCTTTTAACACAGCAAAGGCACACTATGTGGACACTGACAATTTTTTAAAATAATAATATGGAAGGAGGAAGATGTATACTTTAAGATTTTTAAACAGTCAAGTTATTCACACAGTTATTCCAATGGCACTTTGAAGTTGCCTCAATATGAGGACCCTCCCCCCTTCATGCCCTTCTTTAGCCTCTCTATAAAATTTTACTTTTTCTTTTGTTTTTATACATCTTGATCTATGAAAATACTGGGAATAAAAGAAGGCGTAATTGGAAGGAAAAGAAAGGGACCAAATAAAATTACATTTCTAGTCAGCAGTCTATGCTTAACTCTCTGGTTAATTAAAACCTTAATGGAGAAGTGATTGGACAAAACATTTAACCACCATAAAAACAAGCGCCAAAAAATTATTTCAGAATTCCTTGAAATAAATAAATTTCCAAATTTTTCACTGTTATACAATATAAGCACCAGCCAATTTCTACTTACCATATGTCATTTCCTCTAATAATTCAGTTTGAAGTTGCAACTCTGCCTCTCCAAGTATCTTCAGAACTGAATCAGTAGAACCTTTCCCCCAAACTTTCCGCTGGGGTTCACCAACATCTAACTTAATAACTTCCCCCGCTGTTTGTCCTGTCAGGAAATGTGAACAACAAATATATTGATTCATATTAATGGAATTATGAGGAACGATCTAACACAACTCTTTTGTCCCCCCCCCCCCCCCATTCACAGGAACCTGCTGCCAAAGCCCTGTTAAATGCTAATAAGCTGCTATGTGGCAATTAACTCGTTTTCGTTTCATCCTGCATACCACAGCTTAGCGATTCAAATCCAGGCCTCAGTCTTAAGTATACTGGGGGTCTGAGGCTTAGCAGGACTTTCCTCTTAAATCATTAAGCATGGTATGCAAAATGAAAATGAAATGTGTTAATTGCCACTTAGACCCTTATTAGGACTTGCAGAACAGGCTGGAAGTTTTGGTTTTTTGAGGGGGGGGGGCGGGGGGGGGCGAAAGGAGGGAAGAGCCTGTTTTTTTTAAGCAGGAAAGCTGTCTGCTTCTCCACTCAAGCCTCAATATCAACAAATTCTAGTATCTCTTCATCAAATTTTAGACTCTTGTAACTGAATGCCAAGAATGAAAATCATACTAAAATCTATCTAATTCTTCACAGTCTTTTTAGAACTGGTGTCAAAAAGGAAAATTGGTTCACTTACCTGTGAATTTTCCTTCTGCGGGGGATCCTCCTGGCCGTCCAGTCAGGATAGTAGGGTAGATCCCGCCGGGAACCACAAGAGGCAGACAACTAATTTTGTAGACCCCCTCCTTTCAGGGATCTATCCTCTATCATCCAGTCTTTCCAAGCTCTATAGGCCTGATCCCACAAAACCTATGCTCTAATCAAATTTAACTATAACGAAACTCACTTAACTGGATTAAACTAGGAATTATGATTCCTAAGAACTTGCCTCGTTTAGAGAAGAGGCCAGGGATTAATGATGTGGCCATAGGGGCCCATCCTGTTTATTGACCACAGAGTTCTTGACACTCCGGGTGGGGACTGGCCGGCCAGGAGGATCCCCCGCAGAAGGAAAATTCACAGGTAAGTGAACCAATTTTCCTTTCTCCCGGGGGATCCTCCTGGCCGTCCAGTCAGGATAGTAGGGATGTTCTCAAGCAGTACCCGAGATCACTACTATGGGAGGAAGTACGGAGGAGAGAACTCCAAAGAGGAATTAATCTAGCCCTTTGGCGGAGTTTTTTCTCTGAGAACTGCCTGAAGGGCCCTCCTCCCGAAGGCTGCCTCCATCGAGTCCTGCAACGTGATCTTGTAATGTTTAGTAAATGAATGAATGGATGGATGACGGCTCGGCAGATCTCCCCATAGGAGGCTGCGTTCATGAAGGCTTGCGTGGTAGTCGCGCCTCTTAGGAAGTGCGCGAATATACCCCTCGGAGGTAACTTGTCCGATGTCCTATACGCTTCTGAAATGCAGAGCGTCATCCACTTGGCTATCAATGCTTTTGATGCCTTTAAGCCCCGTCTCTGTGGGTTATAGGAGATGAAAAGGGCTGAACTTCTAAAAGATTTGATCCTGTCTATATAGATCCTCAAAGCCCTGAAAACATCCAAGGTGTGTCAGGTGCATTCTAGAGGATGACTTGGGTTGGGGCAGAAGGAAGGTAAATTAATCTCCTGTTCTCTATGGAATCTAGAGTCCACCTTTGGGCTAAAAGCTGGGTCCAGCCTGAGGACCACCGAAGACTCCTTGAAGGAGCAGAGGGCTGGATCGATGGACAGAGCCCCCAATTCTGATATCCTCCTGGCTGAGGTGATTCCTATGAGGAACGCCAGCTTAGTAGATAGGAAATACAAGGAGACCTCCTGGAGAGGCTCAAAAGGGGTCCCGGTCAGGGCTCTGAGTAGGAGGTTCAGATTCCACGATGGGAACCTATGAATGACAGGGGGAGAGATAGTTCTGGAAGTCCTAAGGAAACGTTTGATGTGAGGATGGGTTGAGATGCTTTGTCCCGATACTGCTTAGCACGCTGCTAAGAGCTGCTACCTGCCTTTGTAAGGTATTAGGTTTCAACCCCATTTCTAGGCCCTGTTGTAGGAATTCCAATATATTAGCAACATAAGCCCTATCAGGTCTGATTGCCCTACTCTGGCACCATAGAGCGAACCTCTTCCAGGTGCTCTGGTAAATTCTTTTGGTTGCTGGTCGTCTCGATTGCAGAATAGTCTCTAGCACCCTGTTAGAGTAGCCTAGATGGCCCAAGGCTCTCCTTTCAATCTCCAGGCTGTCAGTTTGAGTGCGGTCGGGTTGTTGTGTTGGACTGGTACCTGAGACAACAGGTCTGGTAGTGGTGGTAATCTGAGGGGAGGTTCTGCGCTGAGGTCGAGCAGATCCGCGAGCCACTGCCTCCGTGGCCACCAAGGTGTCACCACGATTACCTCTGCTCCCTCGTTCCGTATCTTTGCTATGGTCCTCTGGATGAGAGGTAACGGAGAGAAGGCGTACAGAAGCCCCCGAGGCCACTTGATGTTCAGGGCATCGAAGGCCATTGCTTCGCTGTCCGGATGTCTGGACACGAAGACTGTTGTCTTTGCCTTGCTGGGCGAGGCGAATAGGTCGACTGAGGGGAGGCCGAATTGATTGGATATCGCCTTGAATGTCCTCGGGTGCAGGGACCATTCCCCTTGGTCCAGGTCCACTCTGTTGAGCCAGTTGGCCCGAGTGTTCGCTTGTCCTTTTATGTGGAGCGCTCTGATGGATCGCACGTTTTTCTCCGCCCACCCGATCAGCGTAGTTGCCATCCGGTGTGGCGTCTCCAATCTGGAGCCGCCTTGGTGGTTCAGATAGGGCTTCGCCACCATGTTGTCCATGTACACCAGTATGTCTCTGTTCTGTAGACTCGGGGCTAGGCTCAGTACTGCCAGGTGGACTGCTCTCAACTCCAGCCAGTTGATGTAGTGCTATTTTTCCCATGCTTTCCATTTTCCTTGAGTTGACAATGATTGCGTGTGCGCTACCCAACCATGTAGACTAACGTCTGTTGATAGGGTCGTCATCTCTGGGTCCGCTAGTGGCATCCCTTGCTGGAATCGGAATGGAAGCACCCACCACTTGAATGATTTCTTCAGGTCTGCAGTCACTTGAATCCATGAGTTCTCTCCTTGTGTTATCTCGTCTTGCCATGGTCTCAGGAATTGTTATAGTGGTCTAGCGTAGAATCTGGCCCACTGTACGATCCCTAGGCAGGAGGTCATGGCTCGCTAGGGTCTTTAACCTTGTTCTGCGAACCTCTGTGACCTGTCGTATCAAGTTGATGAGCTCGTGTTGCCTCTGTCGCGCGAGAAAAACTCTGAAGATCTTGGTGTCTAACACAACTCCCAAATGTTCCAATGATTGGGATGGCTCGAGATGAGTCTTTTTCTTGTTGATTACGAACCCGTGCTCTTGTAAGTATCTGATAGTCCTGGCCAGGTCTTTCTGGGCTCGTTTGTATGTTGGGGATCTTATTAAGATGTCGTCTAGGTAAGGGTGTAGTTTGATCCCTTCTGTCCTTAGGTTTGCTATGAGCGTAATTAAGATCTTGGTAAAGGTCCTTGGTGATGTGGCCAGCCCGAACAGCAGCGCTGCATATTGCCAATGTTGGCCCTCGTAGCTAAATCGGAGCCATTGTCGATGTGCTGGCAGTATCGGAACGTGGAGGTAAGCTTCCTTTAGATCTAGTGAAGTAAGCTACTCCCCCTTCGAGATGGCGATTCGAATGGGCTGCAGGGTCTCCATTTTGAATTTCTGGTCTTGACGGTCCGGTTCAGTTTCTTTAGGTCCAACACCGCTCTCCATTCGTCCGATTTTTTTGGGACCAGGAATAGAATGAAGTAGAGACCCTGTCCTCTTTCGTGGTATGGGATGGTTTGGATGAAGTTTAGCCTGGCAACTTCGTTTCTTATTGCTGTTCGTTTGTTTCTGTCTTTGGAGATGGGCGAGGTGCAGAAGGACTCTCTGGGGGGGCTGGAGGACTCGATGGTGTATCCCCTCCCTTAGCACAGTCTGGGTGACCCAGGCATCTGTTGTAGCCTGCTTCCATCGTTCCGCGAACCGTTGAAGTCTGCCTCCCAGTTTTTCATAGTCCTGCTCGCTGCCTGCGGCCCAGTCAGGCGTCGAGTTTGGGTCGGTTTGTATTCTGGCGTTGCTTGTTTTGATTCTCCTGGCCTTTTTGCCTCTGCCATCGGTTTCTGTATTTCTGCTGATTTCCCTTATGGGGGAAGAACAGCCTTCTTGACCCTCCTGTTCCTGAGGCTGATGAGTTGTAGGGGTGAAAGGACCGCTTGAAGGTTCCTACACTCTGTAGGGTCTGCTTTTTGTTCTTGTCCGTGGCGTCGGCTAGAACCTTGTCCAAGCACACCCCGAAGAGCTTGCGTCCCTGGAATGGACCCCCTACCAGGGCGTTCTTTGATGTGTTGTCCCCCTTCCACGAGCGTAGCCATAGCCGGCGGCATGCGGCCACATTGGATGCTCCTGCCCTGGCTGCCCATCAGAGAGCGTCTGTTGATGAATCTGCAATAAATGCGTAGGCCAGGTGAATTCTGGTAGACAGGACTCTCGTCATCTTTGCGGATGACTCCGGGTGTCCTGCTCGTTTTACCCATGTCATTAGGGCTCTCGAAAAATAAGATATCAGGGTGGTCATCTTAATAAGTGTCGAGATTTCCTCTCAATTTCTCCTTAAATTAGTCTCGATCCCCTTGTCCGTTGGGTCTCGGGGGTAGCATTCTCCCTCGGTGGGAAAGACCGAGTTTCGCGCCAGGGAAGCCGCTGCTGCATCCACCTTAGGGATAGCTAGCAGGGAGTTTTTGTTTTTGGAGAGAGAGTACAGGGACAATTGTGCTTTGGATAGTCTGGATCCCTTATTGGGCCACTTCCATTCTCTTTTAATAATGCGCTCGTATGCCCTATGTAATGGCATCGCTTTGTCCTTATCCCTTGCCCAGGGAATGTACTCTCTGCCCTCTTCCTCCTCTGAAGACTCTGAGGCGGCCTCCTTCTCCTTCTTTGACATGGAGGGCCTTGGTGACCAAATGGAAGATCTCATCCCTATACTCATTGTCTGGGTCAGACGGAGCATCTAATCCCTGTTCTTCCTCCCCTGAATCTTCCTTGCTGTCTGAGTCTTGCTCAGAAATCTCTCCCTCCTCCTCGCTGCTGTCCCTGGCCAGGGGTCTAGATCTTCTTCTTCTAATAGTCCCCACCTCCTCTTCTTCAGAGGATTGCACTGATAGCACCTCCTCAGGTGGTTCTGAGTCTGAGGAGGTGGATTCAAGGGGTTTACTGGCCTTACAAGGTTTCTTAGCCTTGGGGTGCTTTCCTTCGAGCAGCCCTTGAACTTCTTTTGCCTGGGAGGGGAGGGGGATCTTTTTCTTTTTAGCTCCTGGAGGATTTCTCTGAGTACCACCATCTGAAGCTCTTGAGCTGGAGGGAGGTGGGTATGGGGCTCCCTGAGGCTGAGAGTTCCTCCGCTGCAGCCTGCTCTGTTGTGGCTCTGCGCTTGGGCGCCATGTTATTTGCCCCGTTTCGCACTTTTTCGTGGCCCCGTTTCGCGCTCTTTTTGGCCGCTGGGACTGGGGGGGGGGAGGAGTCGACCACGCGCTCAGGCCGCTGCTGCTCCGCTCACTGCCTGCTAGGCCCGGCGTAGTTTCTAATGGGTAGGGCCCTTTGCTAGCGCTCTCTGGCTTTTCTCCCCCCACGCGCCGTAGCTACCAAGGCCGGGACTCTGCGGCCTGTGCTCTGAGCCGGCGTGGAGATATGGATGGAGGGGAGGGGCCTTTCCCGGTGGGATTACTTGCCCTGCTGATGGTCCGTCTCTCTGGCGGCGAGCTCTGCTGTGCCTGATCCTCTCCGCCGCAGCGGGAAGGTGGAGGGCGATCTCCAGCACTTAGCTGGGATGCCGTTCCCACTCTTCGGGCCCCCGTGCCAACAGGGAAGGGGGTGACCGGTCCGCTCCAAGATCCCTTCACCGAAGGGAGGTGAACATGGGGGGGGACTTGCTCCTCCCCTGGCACCCGGAGTTCCAACGTTCAATTAACTTTTTGTTTTCTTCAAATTTGTTTTCTTTCTTTCTTTCTTGTTTTGGGACTGTCTCAACAGGAGACAGTCAGCCTGCGTCCTAGCTGTGCCCAGGCAGACACAAGACTGGATGATAGAGGATAGATCCCTGGAAGGAGGGGTCTACAAAATTAGTTGTCTGCCTCCTAGTGGTTCCCGGCGGGATCTACCCTACTATCCTGACTGGACGGCCAGGAGGATCCCCCGGGAGAAACACCAATGCTTGTCATTAACATGAAATACAATATAGTACCAAAATCTAGGCCATTTCTTTAAGGTCTGCAAAAGCTAAATTTCTGATTGATTTTTTTTATTTAGGGTTATAAACCAAAATAATACATTTCTGCTAAGTTGAACTTTTTTAGATGGCCCAATAAAATCAATTGTAAATTATCTACTGTAGCTTACCTTGCGTCTCAGAAAAAGATTCTTCCATTGTCAACTGAGCTAGAGGAACCACCAGTTCAGCCCCTGCCTCCCATTTCTTACGATATTTTTCTTCCTGCTGTTCTTTACTTTCTTTGGTCTCAGATGACTTACAAGCATCCTTAGGATCCTTTTGTTCTCTCACATCTTCCTGAGCTTTAAGGTTTTGATTCAGTCTTCGTAATATCTCTCGCTTATTCTGGAACAGGGACAAAAGGATACTGTTTGAAATGAAATTCTAAAGGGTCAGGAAACAAGCAAAGTGAATAAAAGGTAAACAATTTCCCTTACTTGAACAGCAAAATCTGCTTTTTTTGATTCCTCTGAAGTTTCCTGAATGACAGTAGCATTTTCATCCTTTAAATTCAGGAAGCATAAAATACAATAAAAAATGACAGGTCAGAGAAATACTTTTGAACATTAAATAATAAAACATGTCATGAATAGCATGTACAAGGAAAAATCCTTTCTGTCGTCAACTGTGCATTAGATTGTAAGCTCTCGGGCAGGGACCGTGCCTATATTATTTTCTGTAAAGCGCCAGGTACATCGCTGGCGCTATATAAATGCTTCTAATATAATTTAAAAAAAAATCTTTGGGCAGTTCTTCCGTTATTATAATATAGTTTTCGCACACACAGACTCAAAGACAGCAATTTCAGGCATGAATTTTCTGCTATTTAGCACTGGCATAACTGCTGCTGAAACGAATGGGGCTTGCACTAAGGGCAAGTGGTAGCACTCAAACAGCCAGAAATGCTGGAATCTTTGAAATGCTGAGTAAGTTAACTGTTAAAAAGCTAGGTCAACGTGCAGAGAGGGGAAAAAGATGACTCAACATAAGTTAGGCATCATCACTGTAGTGTGCAACAAAAAGAGAGCAGAAAAGGTAGGCCGGCCCTAAGGGATTCATCAGAAACAATGTGGTTAGAAAGATGCGTCTGAATCAGCAGACATGCTAGACACCAACTTGTTTTAATTTGAAAATAATAGTATTTAAAAATTATAATGATCAATTAGGATGAACAAAGATGGATCCATAACAAAGGCTAC
The DNA here is from genome assembly GCA_003113815.1 of Sphenodon punctatus. Taxonomy (NCBI): domain Eukaryota; kingdom Metazoa; phylum Chordata; class Lepidosauria; order Sphenodontia; family Sphenodontidae; genus Sphenodon; species Sphenodon punctatus. Next base: position 1,555,661 of record QEPC01015367.1, read on the forward strand.
CCAAATTCATCTGCCTGCTTGCATCTGGCAAATATACATTTTGAACCGACAGTGACAGCACTTACCGCACCAACTTCTTTCAGAGCTGAAGTAATGGAAATTATTGGTGAACTGGGCTTCGAGGATTTGACAGGAGATCCTCCAGCTGTTTGTTGTCCATGTACAGGGGTAACTTCTGCTGCTCCCATATTGTAAGGCACAATAGGATTTTTTACTCCTTTAGCTACCAGCTGTGTGTAAAAACAAACAAGTAAAACAACCTCCATATATTCATATGCACACACCATTTTACCATTCCAACAAAACCATTAATATCACACGAAAGTTACAAAGGCAGCATAGCACGGCTGAAATTTAAGCAAGATCTCCATATCCAGACAACTCAACAAAAAAAAACAAAAAGCTTTCATCTGCTTGTGTTCTTAAGTGTTATGAATTTTGTCTATAGAAACTAAATTTTAAGTGACAGTATCTTGCCTCTGAGAAGTCTGATAATAAATTCACTATCATAATTAGTTTAGCAACACTTTATACTAAGGTTGCAAATAGCAAGGTAAAATGCACATACAAACTAACCAAAATGTGATTTAAGCTGACTAACTCAATTATACATACTTTTCCAAATTATAAGGAGACAGGAAATATATACTTAAGATTCAACCTGATGGCTTCACTGGCTTTGCCACAAGTTTCATGCTATTCTATAGCTCCTCAGCAATAACTCAGTCCCTGCATTCTAGAGACATTCAAAGTCAAATTTAAAAAAATTAAAAGGAACTAGAGAAAATAAAATACTTCCACACAATTCTCTTGTATGAATTATCCTATATGACAGAAAACTGCCTGATTAAGGGCTGCATTAGATTTTTAGTTGGAATGTGTCTCTTTCCTGGTCCAAACGTTACGTACTACTCTCACATCAACAGTAGCTGGTCCAATACAAGATACCATCTTAACTACTTCGTTTCTGTCTCTTATGAACTTGAAAGCAATGTTAAAAGGGTGCATGATTGCTCCAGAGAAAAACATACTTGGACAGCATATTCTGAAGACTGGGTAACTGCCTAAATAAAGAAAAGCCCTCCTGGCTTGAATTGAAAAGGTAATGTATCTGCAAATTGGTCACCGTAGTTGTCATATTCTTAGCGGTTTGTACAGAAAAGGGAATTGGTCACCTACCTTTGGTGAATTCTTTTCTCCCCTGCACTCCAGATACTCCTCTGTTCCGATAGCTCTCCTCTTTGACCACCAGGAGGCAGAAGTAAAACTTCTTAGCACGCATGCGTGCCCCGAGCTATCCCGCTCCTCAGTCAGTTCCCAAGCCGAGGACCAGGGCCTCTCTCTTCATGCTATCAGCAGGTGGAAAAAAAAACCTAAACAGAAGTTACCCAAAACTCCACCGTAGCAATACCATTTGAAAAAGAAACCCCAACAGGGGGAAAAGAACTTTCCTTGTTGCCAAGCTCAAAAAGAAAACACTAGTAAGCTGCTTTCGTCCTACTTCCTTTCCCTCTCCGTGCTGTTTGGTAGGGAGGGCCGAAGGAGTATCCCGAGTCCAGGGGAGAAATGAATTCACTAAAGGCAGGTGACCAATATCCTTTTCTCCCCCTGCCTCTGGCTACCCCTCCGTTCGGGATGTACCCGAGCCGAAAACTTGCCTCTAAGGCTGGGAACAAACAGCACTGGGAGAGTCCAGTACTGCCTGAAGCACCCTTCTACCAAAAGCAGCCTCAGCTGACATATACATCCACCTTGTAATGTCTGACAAAAGCGTGCAGGGAAGACCATGCGGCTGCCCTACATATGTCCTTGTAGGAAGCCCTGGTTTTAAATGCATACGAGGTAGCCACACTTCGTACCGATTGAGGTCATATCTGAAGGGGAGGAATCTTACCCCTTGCTTTATGAGATTCCACAATACCCTGTTTGACCCATTTAGAGATCAGTGTTTTAGAGGTCTTAGCACCCGTATACCGTGGTCTGATGTTAACCAACAAGGCTGCTGATCTTCTGAACCCCTGTGTTCTAGCTAAGTAAATTTTTAGTGCTCTATGCACATCCAGGGTATGCTAAACCTTCTCTGTTGGGTGAGTTGGCTTTGGACTGAACAAAGGCAATATTATCTCCTGAGCCCTGTGGAGTATTGAGTTGACCTTTGGGATGAACGCCAGGTCCAATCTCAACATCACTGACTGTTCCTGATAGGAACAAAAATTGTCCTCAACTGAAAGGGCGCCTAGCTCTGAGATTCTCCTGGCCGAAGTGACAGCCACCAAAAAAGCCACCTTGATTGACAGAAAATACAGGGAGACATGAGGCTCGAATGGAGCTCTTGTAAGGGCCTCCAGGATTAAGTTTAAATTCCACAAAGGGCACCTATGTACTACCGCTGGGAAGAAGACTCTTGCGGCCATCACAAACTGTCTGACATGTCTATGTGCCGAGATTGTTTTATTGGAAATTGTCTTAACTGAATCCAGGGCTGCCGCTTGTTTAGCTAAAGTGTTTGGCTTCAAACCCTTATCTAGACCTTGTTGCAGAAATTCTAAGACCTCTGGAATCCCTGCTTTACAGGGGTCCTGATCTCTTGCTACTGACCACTGTGCGAAGATTTTCCAAGCAGCTCTGTAGCTCCTTCTGGTATCTGGCCTTCTAGACAACTGGACATCTGCCTCCGAATATCCCCTTCTTAATGATGAGCGTTCAACCTTCACGCTGTCAACTTTAAATTTTGTAGATTGTCGCATAGGATGGGGCCCTGCAATAGTAGGGTGGGGAGCCTGGGCAACCTCCTGAACTGGGCCTGGTTCAGCTCTACTAAGTCCGAAAACCATGTTCTCCTGGGCCACTATGGTGTTATGAGAATGACTTGTGCCTGTTCTTTGATAATCTTTTATATTGTTCTCGAGATCATCGGGAAAGGAGGAAACACATAAAGAAGGCCCCGAGGCCAGGGCTGATTTAGGGCGTCAGTGGCTACCGCTTCCTTGCAAGGAGTTCTGGACATGAACCTCGGGACCTGAGCATTTTCCTGATTGGCGAACACATCCAGTTTGGGTAATCCGAAGGCTTTCACTATGTCCTTGAAAACTGATCTGTCCAGGGACCACTTGTGCGGATTGATAGTTTGACGTCTGAGCCAGTCTGCCTCTGGTTGTCTCGTCCCTGGATGTGCAGCGCCTTTAGCGATAGAAGGTGTCTCTGAGCCCATGTGACTATCTTGACAGCTTCTGCGTTGAGAGTTGGGGATCTCGAACCCCGCTAGTGGTTTATGTAAGCCTTGGCAGTCGCGTTGTCCGTATAGACCAGCAGTTGCCTGCGGGAGAGGACTGGTAGATGTTTTAAGGTCAGGTGGATTGCTTTCAGCTCCAGGAAATTTATCCCCTGGTCTAAGTTCTTCTTGGTTCATAGACCCTGAACCGAGGAGGTGCCCGTACGAGCCCCCAACCCCAAGGCTGGCATCTGTTGTTATTACTGATCTGGTAGGATCTGTTAATGGGGTTCCAGCCTTGAACGTCTCTCTTTGCGAAGGATGCAGCCGCTGTTGTAAGGGTCTGAGATGGAATCGTCCCCATTGTACCTGATGAGTGTAGAAGATCAGGAGCCCTAAAAGTTGAGCCAACTCTTTCAGCCTCATCCGCCTTTGGTGTTTCAAGAGGCGTATGAGGATCAGAATATTTTGCTGTGTGGATGGAGGAATAAGGGCAACATCTAAAGTCATATCTAGGATTACTCCTAGATGCTCTAGCCTGTGTGTCGGGGACAGGTGGCTCTTGTCCACTAGAACTTTGTTCTGGGACTAGGATCTGATGAGGACATCGTCGAGGTAGGGGTAAATGTGTATCCCCTCCCTTCTGAGATTCGCTATTAAGGGGATGAGAATCTTTGTGAATGTCCGGGGAGCTGAGGACACGCCAAAGGGAAGGGCTCTGAATCACCAGTGCGATTCCTGGTAATAGAATCGGAGCCATCTCCTTTGGGGATGCCATATTGGAATGTGCAGGTACGCCTCCCTCAGATCCAGCAAGACCAACCAGTCCCTTTTTCCGAGGCTCTGGCAGATGGATGTTACTGTCTCCATCTTGAATCTCTGCTTTTTTACATGTCTGTTTAGGGTCGTTAAGACTAAAACTGCTCTCCACTTTCCTAATTTTTTTTAGACTAAAAATATGATTGAATAAAGGCCTCGTTTGGTACGGTTGGGTGGAACCTCCTCTATGGCTCGAATTGTAAGGAGCCTTTGTATCTCCCCCAGCATGGCACGATGCTTTGTGGGATTGTTTGAAGCAGAGGAGGGAAGGAATCTTTCTACGGGATGGCCCTGTAGTTCTATGGTGTAACCCTGTGTTACACAAGCTAATACCCAGGTGTCTGTCACTGATTTTTCCCAAACCCCTGAATAAATTTGAAGCCTGCCTCCCACTTCTGGCTTGTCGGAGTAGTCATAAGTCTTGTTTATGTTGCCCTGAGGCGGGGACTCTGGGTTTCTGTTTACCGAACCTACCCTGTCTTTGGCCCGTTGCAAAAAGAGAAATTGAATGGGGGGGGTCTCTACTGTTTTGGGGGTGGAATTTTCTGGGTGCCCTCGCATTTCCCCTGGATCTGAAAGATTGGCCACGAGAAAAACCTCCTTTTTGGTGCGAACTGTTGCAGGGTTTTAGGTTTGTTCTTATCTGTTGCATCTGCTAAGACCTTGTCGAGGCACATGCCAAACAGTTTAAAACCCCTGTCTGTAAGGGCCTGAGACCAGAAGGTTTTTTGCGGTGACATTGCCCTGCCATGACCTCAGCCAAACTCTTCTTCTTGCCACGACATTGCTTGCTACTGATCGGGTTGCCCAGGTCATAGCATCCGTGGTGGAGTTGGCGATTAGCACCGGGGCCATAAGAATGCGAGACGTTAGTTTTGGGGATCTCTTTACTGAGATCTGAGTCCTGAGCCTCCTGCATCCAAGCCAATTGTGCTCGTGCCACATAAGAGTCAGAATATTGATTTTTAGAGTGTAAGCTGATGAATCCAGGGCCCTACGAAGTGTCGAATCCACTGCTCTGTCAACGGGGTCCCTTGGGAAGCAATCTCCCTCAGTGGGAAAGAGTTTGCCTGGCCAGAGAAGCGGCCGCTGCATCTACTTTCGAGTTCTTGAATTCCTTCTTCTTGGAGAAGGAATATAGGGTGTCCTGAGTTTTATTCATTTTGTAGGCCTTGTTGTGCTGTCTCCATTCCTCCAATACTAGTCTCTTGAAAGCCCTGTTCAAGAGAACCCCCTGATCCTTTCCATGCACAGACAGGATATAATCCCTCTGTTCCTCCTCCTGGGAGTCAGAGGAATCTCCTTTGGGGTTTTCTCTTTTAGTTGCAAGGTTTTGATGACTTGGCCCAGGAATTCCTCTCTATACGCGAGCGGAAATTGCCTGTCTTTTCCTTGAGGTTCTGGCAGAGGATCTACGTATTCCCCCGCCTCTGATCCAGATATCTCCTGACTGGATTCAACGTCTGACTCAGACCCTAGCATAAACAGTGACTGCTGTTTGGGTCTGTTGCCCTTTTCCTCCTCAGAGGACTGGGGGGATTCTAAAAGGCGGGCTATGGTGCCCCCTCATGGCGGTTTGCGCTTTCCCGCCCTTTTGTGACCTGCTTTTTGGACCCTTTTGTTAGGTTTCTGGCACTTGGGGGAAGCCTCTCTCTTTTCCCTTGGGACTGGAGTTCACAAAGCCTGTCTAGAGACTCCATTATTTTTCCCATAGATTTAGCTAGGGAAGACATACACACTACTTGCGTTTCTTCACCAGCTGGAGTGGTTTGCTCTGCTGACTGCTCGTTCCCTGCATCCATCTCCCTGAGGAGGAGGAGCTGTGACCGGCTCTGGGGATGGTGTTTCCGGGTCGAACGGATTCCAGATGCGCTGGATCGTTTCTCAGGCGGGGGGACGCCAGCCGAGACTGGGGACCGGCCTCAGTCTGAAACCAAAACAATTTTCCAGTGCGGCTCCCCCGCTCCCAGGTGCAGTGCAAGGGATCTGGCTGGGGCTTGAGTAGCGGTTCCCAAGACCACGTCTGGAATATCGCTGCCCCGCTGGCCCCACCTTTCCATTTGAGCGCCGTGGAGAGAGTGCCCTCAATAACCGCTCCAGATGGTCCGAAGGCAGAAGACGTACTGAGGATCGGGATAGCTCGGGGCACACATACGCAATAAGAAGTTTTATTTCTGCCTACCGGCGGTCAAAGAGGAGAGCTACCAAATGGAGGAGTAGCCGGAGGTAGGGGGAGAAAGCTATATTGTCACATCTCTAAATCTTCTTCCTCCACCGATGTTGAAAATATTGATAGAATGATATGGGTTTGTTAATGGCAGTTCCATAAATGAAAATAGATCCACAAACTACAACAGTAAAAAAAAATTCAAGACACAGAACTCCTATGGTAATGCAAACAAGATTGCGGCAAATCACATGTACATACAGAGATGCAACTTCCATACACTTCACACAACTTCAAGCTCCATAACTTCAAGCTCCATAACAACCTTAATTTCTATTTTATAGTTTTTAAAAAGCTGTAGAATTTAAGATGTTTAGTATTTCCCACATCACATTGAACTGCAAGCTATGGTCTTACAACTACTCCATTATAACACCAATGCAGCAAAAATCCATTTTATGCTACAAATTCTCAGGTCATTGTAAGAGTCACCAAATGTGGCAGCGTAAGTTAATTCACGTTACAAAAATTGTGGAAATACCCAGTATTATCTCCAGTTAGTCTCATGATAGGATAAGCAGATTTGATAGCAACTGTAGCAGAGTACCACAGCAAATACATACGCTATCAACACAAAACTGGACAGTAGGGCCCTTTGAAAAAGGCAGACAATGTCAAGGTAGAAACTGTGACCGCTTTCTCACATACGTTAATACCTGTTGGCGCCGCTGGGAAGTCCGGGACTCAAAAGACACGTAACTTCCATCTCGTGAGAATAGTATAAATGCAGATCTTGCTTGCAAACATGCACATTCAGCAGAGTACCTTTTCCCTTCCTTGCCAGGCATGCATGTTTGCAGGCAAAGATCTGCATTTCCGCCATTCTCACAAGACAGAAGCTGCATGTTTGTTTTTTTTGTTTGGGTTTTCTTGAGTTCCTGCCTTTCCCACGGCACCAGAAGATCTGCACTAACACACTTGAGAAAGCAGTAAGGGTAAGAAAACTTGATAACATCCCAAAAAGCCATTCTTAAGGATTTCAACTGTATGATATAACTTGAAAATAACTTTTTAAACAAGAACTATTTTTTAAAAAAAAAATTGTGCTTTTATAATCATCATGTTCATACTCGCTGAATATTTAAGTCTTGAAATAGGGGGCGGAAAAAAACCAACAACTTTAGGCCACAAGAATATGAACTCCTTTATTTACTGTTTGGAACTAGCAGGCAAGACACCATATGCTCATGCACGTATGTACACACTCATACATATTATATGCCCAAGTTTTTTTTTTATTCTTTGTGATTGACTTTGTTAACAGAATGGGTAGTTCTTGGTTCTCAGATTTTATATAAATATATGCTTCTAGTATACCATATAATTTATATTTAATTTTGTTTTAAACAGAATGGTACGTGGTATAGAATAATAGTGTCACCAAGTACAAGCCTAAAAATAGTACTGTAGCCTATCAAATGTTGGTAAGGTATAATCTATACTTGAAATCCTAGCTACCCTTGCAGTTTCCTGCATCAGTAGAAACCAGCTGAAATATATACTTATAATCACTATTCCTTCATTCACTCATTATGAATATTTTAGTGGTGTTGAGGATTCTTTTAATTTAATCTAACAGTTTTAAAACTATACCAGTGAGAACACCACTAGCATCATGAATAAAAAAATGGGGCTCTAAATAAAAAGTGACTTGGTGATTGGCACCTAACTTTAGGCACTTAGATCTGAAAATACTGGGCTTAATTTTCCTTCTGACAAATCCAACACTGCATCTTTTGGCTATGAGTTTTAAAATCTGAGCAGTCCTTCCAAGTATGCCATTTGTAAAAAAATAAATAAATAAATAAATAAATAAATAAATAAATAAAAGGTATTGTTCTTACATGTTCTTCCCATGCTCTCTTCTCTCTTTCATAAGCCTCTTTTCTCTTTCGTTCTAGCTGCTCTTTCAGGACTGCAGCTCGGGCATTTGCTTGGGCCTGTAAATAAGACAAACCAACACACTTCACACCACTCTGTAAGCAGTACTTCTCCAATTTCTTTCTTTCCCCAGATTTTACGCAACTTAAAAAAGGAAACAGGAAGACAAAACGTCTTCCACTGTGGTTAAATGGGGAGGTGAAGGAGCCAAAAAGGCATCCTTTTAAGAAATGGAAGGCTATTCCCAATGAAAATAATACAAAAGAGCATAAACACTGGCAACGTAAATGTAAAATGTTAATAAGGCAGGCCAAGAGAGATTTTGAAGGGAGACTTGCTAAAGAGGCAAAAACAAGCAACGAAAACTTTTTCAAATACATCAGAAACAAGAAACCTGCTAGGGAGTCAGTTGGGCCATCAGATGACACGTGAGTAAAAGGGACTCTCACGGAGGATAAGGACATTGCAGAGAAACTGAATGAGTTCTTTGTGTTAGTCTTCAGTGTGGAGGATTTTGGGGAGGTACCCATGCTGGATCCTTGCTTTGTGGGTGAGGAACTGGAAGAGCTGTTACAAATCAATGTGACGTTGGAGGATGTTCTAGGGTAAATTGACACACTGAATACTAACAAGTCACCTGGGCCAGATGGTATTCATCCAGAGTTCTGAAGGAACTAAAATATGAAATCGCAGACCTACTGTTAGTAATGCGTAACCTGTCACTAAATCTGCCTCCGTACCGGAGGACTGGAGGGTGGCAAATGTAACCCTGATATTTAAAAAGGGATTCAGAGGTGATCCTAGAAACTACAAACCAGTAAGCTTGACATCTGTGCCGGGGAAAATGGTAGAAACCATCATTAAGGACAGAATTACAGGGCATGTTGACAAACATGACTTAATGGGGAAGAGTCAAGACGGATTTAGTAAAGTTAAGTTATATCTCACTAACCTGTTGGAATTCTTTGAGGGTGTAAATAAGCATGTGAACAAGGGAGACCCAATAGATACAGAGTACTTGAATTTGCAGAAAGCATTTGATAAAGGTCCCTCATGAGACACTTGAGAAAATTAAAAAGTCATGGAATAGGAAGTAGTGTCTTACTATGGATCAGAAACTGGTTAAAAGATAGAAAGCAAAGGGTACGACTAAATGGTCAGTTTTCACAATGGAGAGATGTAAAAAGTGGTGTGCCTCAGGGATCTGTATTGGGACCGGTGCTGTTTAATGTATTCATTAATGATTTGGAAAAGGGTGTTAAGAGTGA
>QEPC01015367.1:1565166-1638356 GCA_003113815.1 Sphenodon punctatus
AAAGTTGCAAAACCTGGCTGTTCGCCCAGGTCTTTGGGGAGGGTGGGAGGGTAGGGTGAGGGTTTTTTAGCTCCCTCACCTGATGTATTATTTATAATGTTTGTAGCCCTGTTTTAATAATTTGTATTTATTGTTGTGGATGTTTTTAAGATTGTATTTTATGATGTTTTTATTGTTGGAACCGCACCAGGCTGCTTTTGCAGGAGGGGCAGGGTACAAATCTATAAAATAAAAATAAATAAATAAAAATGATCAAGTGCATGGAAGGGCTCCCGTATGAGGAGCACCTTGGTAGGTTGGTGCTCTTCAGCTTGGAGAAGAGACTAGTGAGAGGATATATGATAGAAGTCTATAAAATCATGAGTGGTGTGGAACTAACAAAGAAAGAGCAGTCACTTATCCTCTCAACTAGTACTAGAACTAGGGGACACACCATGAAACTCATGGATGGCAAGGTTAAAACAAATAGAAGAAAATATTTTTTCAATCAGCATATAATTGTGTTGTGGAATCTACTGCCAGAAGCTGTGGTAAGTACTAAAGCTGAGTTTAAAAGAGGTTTGGAAAAGTTTCTGGAAGATAGGTCCCTTAGCAACTATTAGCCAGACAGGATCAGGGAACATGATGGGAGCTGGGGGAAAACAACAGGGAATGGATTCCCCCATTGTGACCTGTTGGGTGCTTCTCCCAAGCCACCGTGACTGACCACTGTTGGAGACACGATGCTGGGCTAGATGGACCATTGGTCTGAGCTAGTATGACACTTATGTTCTTATGTTATGTTCTCACATTGCTGGGATGTGTTGCTGTTCCAGGGAAGTTAGGTAGCAAGTGTGCATGTCACACTGTGCATGTGTCTTCAGTCCTAGACCTCTTCATTCTTCCATGGTCCCTTAATGATGCACATCCTACTATCCTAACTATACCGTAACAGGCTAAAAAAATAATTCGACCATAAAGCACAGATCAAAGCACTTACAGATCAATAACAGTTCCTTTGTTGGAGGTAACAGAAGTTCTGGAGGAGTGAACCTGCACACATTTTTATATTGTCCCCATCATGTGACTATGGGTACTTTCAGACATGACGCTAACCACCCTTTAACCACCCTTGGTGGTTAGTTATGCATGTTGCAGGGCTTCATAGGGTACCAATACAGCCCTGCAACATGCATAAATAACCACCAATGGTGGTTAGCGTCATGTCTGAAAGTACCCAGTGATGCCCTTGCATATAGGCAAACTCGCATGACACACAGCTGAACAAGATGGTTCCACAAAGGGTTCACATGGTCTGCAAACCCGTAAGTGTGGATATAGGAGGATAACCAGTTGAAGAATCACTATTTTGTTATACTGATACCTCATGCCAAAATGCTTAGTATGTGTTGAGTTCAATGGTTTGTCTTTTCTAAAAGGCAATTTAAACAGCTTTTATTATAGAGGGTGAGATAGCACCCTCTATTAGAGAAGACAAGACGCAGTTCTCATGCAATCTGCCTATCTGTAGCATCGTAGTTTTCAGCCACTTGCCTTCAGGGTTGCGACTGGAATCTTTGCAGCAGATATCTCGTTTACTAAGGAGCCGATGCTAACATTATTGTACTTAAAAATTACAGTCAAACCTCTAGTAATCGCTGCTCAGTTTTTAAAAAAGGGATTTTAATACGGAACTTCTCCTCCCGTAAAGATCTCATTAAAAGTGAATAGGAGGAAATCCTTACAATGCACATGCGTGCAGAAGACAGGGCACTCTCAAGACTCCAGGAAACTAAGCGTTCAAATAAATGAAGTCACATGCAGGGAGCTGTGGAGTTGCTTGAGCTGTGGCAGGGCAGGGAGGTAGTGCCTTAACAAGTTAATCCATACGTACAGAATATAAAAGCAATTTTCATATACACAGCAAAAACATCAACAGCCGGATTAATATATTTTATATGTTGTGAGCTGCTTTGGGACGCCTGCGGCGGGAAAAAGGTGGGTAGAAATTTGTCAAATAAATAAATAAACTCATTAAGACACTTTAATGATAATTTGTTTAATATTACAAAGTGTGTGAAGTGGTGTGATGTGCTTTGTTATGAAAGTTGTCATGTTGAAGGGACAAAAGGAGTGATCATTTTGATGAGAGAAGGAGAGTGGGTGAGAATTAGAGATTTGATGTGGAGTGGTAATATTTTTAAAGTATAGTATTTTTTTGTCACAGATTATTAGATTGCGAGGAAATGAAAAAAGTAGGTATGATTAATTAGCCTTAACTATGAATTTAAAGCTTTGGTTTTTAAATTTTGGAATATACATGTACTTTTATATTTTTAAAGAAATGAAGGTTACTTAGCAGTAGTTTTGTTCAAAAGGACTCAGATTCTCACTCATGGGATCACGTGGTAGCCTTCAGGTGATCTGGAAGGGGCTTATCTCTAAGAGCAGTTTCAGTCTAGCTTCCAGAGGATTAGATCTGTGGGTATAAAAGAGAGGGGCGGGGCCCTACCCTTCCAGTTCCTTCCAACCCAGCTGGGAGGATTTCCAGCTGAGAGGAAGGTGGGTACGTAGTGAGAATCCATGGCGCCCTCTTGAACAAAGTTATTGGTAAGTAACTTATTTCTTCAAAGAGTCGCTGCGATTCTCACTCATGGGAGGACTATAGTAGTCCCATGAGGAATTTTGGAGGTGGGGGCTGGACTATCAGAAGATGGTGGACCAGATTGCTCTCCCTATAGAAATGTCTCATCTAGCTGACAAGTTCAGGGCATAATGTTTTTGGTTTTTTAAATTTTGCCATTTATTGACAGAGTTGCATACACGTTTGTTGATGATACATCACAAGGTTACAGGTAAGTCAGAATATTTTGCAACCCCTGTTAAGTCAGTCTCAAGGATTAAATTCTATTTTCGATTCCATCCTAACCCTATGAGTCCTTTCCCCTTCCTTCCTTCCTCCCCTCCGGGTGGGAGAGACACAACACAAAAAAACCCCAACAACGTACATCTGTAACAATCACACTTCAGATTAGTGCAGATGGCAGATCCAAATTGGATCAAGATGATCAATGTCAAACCTGGTCTTGATATTGTTGAAGCATTCCGTCCATATATTGTAAAAGTCCTCCAGTGAGTGGTTGGCTTCTGCAATAACTCTTTCCATAGACATCATGTGCCAAAGACATTGAAGTCACTCCCTTTCTGTGGAAGGTTCAGGGTTTTTCCATTTTCTGGCAATTACATTTAGTGCAGCAGAGAACATATGTATACACATCTCTCTGTGTCTATCCATAAGTGGGATTTGGGGGTAAATACCAAAAATGGCTATAGCTGGATCAAAAGGTAATGGGATTCCAGAAGCATCTCTTAACCGACCCCAAATTGTGGTCCAAAAAAGTCTTAATTTTGGCCAGACCCATAAACAATGTCTCATGTCCCCTTTCTCTCCACAGTTCTTCCAACAAAAGGATGTCATTCCCTCAGAGCATAAGTCCACTCTGGACGGAGGAAAGTACAGGCACATTGTTGCCTTTAGTTGAGTTTCTACACTGGCCAGGGAAACCGAACATTTGTGTGTCCATATTTGTATCTTATTTTTTTCAAATGTAACATTAAAATCTTTACCCCAATCAATGTATTTATTTTTGGTGACAAAGAAAATATTTTAAAATTCAGTATAAATCTGCGATACCAGTCCTCTGGCTGTTGCCGTTGTTAAAAAGTGTTTCCACATTGCCTTAATTGGTCTAGTATAGCATTCTCGCTTTTTTTTTTTTTTGGGGGGGGGAGTTAAGCAAAGAAGCTATACAATTGGATATAGTATAGAAAATTAAAAGGTCCCTGGATAGTTTGTTCCAGTTCAGTCTTGGTCTTAAATTTCTTGCCCGAGAAAAGGCCTCTGGCAACAACCAGTCCCTTAGTTTGGATCAGATGGATTCCAGTACATGCACCAAGACTTTTGACCAAGGCAACACTGTTGATGGGAAGCAAAGGGGAGAGCTCACCACCGGTCTCTATTTTATGACACACACTGCACCATAACCACCATGCCACCCCCGCAAAGGGGTGTTCCTCAAACAACCACCAATCAGGTTTTACCAAGGTTACCAGGGACTGATTAAAATCTGCTACATTGAGTAAAGTTTTCTCAATGCCTACCCATTTGGTGTTTGATAATTTCTGGAACCAGTATTCATCATAAGCGGCCTTGTAATAAGTATACAAGGCCGCTCTCATCGAAGCGGCCTTGTAATAAGAATAGAGGTCAGGTATGTTGATGCCACTTCTCCCCCTGACCACTTTTAGATTGTACTAGCTTGTGCAAGGTCTCTGATTATGCCAAATCCATTTGAATCTCTTTTTGGCATCTTTGAAAAAGGAATATGGGATCTTTACTGTTAGGATCAACATGCTTAAAATGGTAATTATACCCAAATTATTATATACATGCATGGTCCTGTCTAGCCATGAGCAGGTAAATGGAGACAAGAATTCCATTACCTGTTTGTTGGATTTTAACGCTGAAGGAAAGTTACCCAAGTATAGGTTAACTTTTTTTGTCAGAAAAATTCTTAAATATTTAATTTTATCTTTCTGAAACTTAAAGGGACAAATTGTGGTTACGCTCCTATACCTCTCCTCCGTTTAGGCATACATAATGGCCAGATTTATGAAAATTAATTTTATAGCCTGAGACACATCCAAAATCATATATGAGCTGCACTAATTTGGGCAAGGATTTTTCTAAATCTGTGAGGAACACCAACATATAATTGGCGTAGAGTGTTATTTTATGAGTGTTCCTGCCGATATGAATACCCTTAATCTCAGGATCACCACAAATGGCTATAACAAGAAGCTCTAGCGCAATGTCAAACAGGAAAATTTAGAGTCTTACATGGGTGAAGTTTCCTTCTTATCTGTGAGTCAGGCAGGCAGTTCGTCTGCTGGGTGTTGCTCCTCTCTTGAGAGCTGGCAGGATCAAAGTCTTGACTGGCAGTCCATGCATGGGGGAGGAGCCACCCTGGCTGTAGCTGCCCTAGATCTGACGGTCAACCTCTGTAAACGTAACTGCAACATATAAACCACCGGGCCAGGTTCAAGGTGCTGGTTTTAACCTTTAAAGTCCTTCACGGCCTAGGCCTTGCTTATCTGCAGGACCACCTCACTCTCCATGTGCCCGTGCAACCCTTGAGATGGTCCGTGGGAGCCTTTTTGGAAGTTCCCCGGGCGAGGCGGGTGGCCACCGATGTTAGATCTTTTTCGGTGGCTGCCCTGTGCTGTGGAATTCGCTCCCGGAGGAGGCTCGTTTGGCTCCCACTCTCCTGCTGTTTCGGCATGTATGTAAGACCTGGCTGTTCTGTCAGGCTTTTGGCGAGGGGTAGGGGTGGGGTTTCCCCACATTGTATTGTATTTTAAATTGTTTTTAAACAATTGTTATTGAATGTTGTTCGCCGCCACAGGCTGCCCTATGGGCAGGAGGGGCGGGATATAAATTTTAAATAAATAAATAAAAAAATACTACCCTAAACAAGTTAACCTGACCAGTGTCAGTTGAATATGAAACCCCCCTGAAATAGGAAGGGTCAACCAAGAACAAAACCAGAAGCAGACAACTGAGGAAAAAGGGGAGAGAAAGATCATACCCTCCCTTCTAACTGGCAGCTCAGACAGCAAGGCCCGGCTAGGCAAATGGAACTGGGCAGGTCGCACTGCCTGCCAGACAAGAAGGAAAATTCGCCCAAGTAAGACTCCAGATTTTCCTTTCTCTGTCTGTGAGATCAGGGAAGCAGTCAGTCTGCTGGGACGTCCCCAAGCAGTAACCTTCCAACAGAACAAACCACCACCCCAAAAACAAGGGCAGGATAACCAGTTAATTAACTCCAAAACCTAGCCGGACCTGAGCAGATGTCAGAACCCTCTGAAGATCCCTGTGACCAAAGGCCCCCTGGGCTGAGATCCACTTATGAATACTATAGTGTCGAGTAAAGGTATGAATGGAAGACCAATAGGCTTCATTGCAGATATCAGAAATCGATGCTCCCTATAACAGCTCCGCGTTAGTAGCTGCACTCCGTAGGGAGCGTGCTGTGATACCTGTGGGAATCTGAAGACCCGCAGAAGAGTATATGCCCATTTGATGCATGCTCTAAGCCATCTGGCAATGGTAGAACTGGAGACCTTCCGACCTCTCTGCCCTTTCCTAAAACCTATTAAAAGGGACAAATCTACCCTAAACTCGCTGGTCCTAGCCTAATCAATTTTTAAAGCCCTACGAATGACCAGTTTGTGCCATAGCACCTCTCTAGGATGTTGAGTATTTGGGCAAAAGGACGGAAGTTCAATCTCCTGATTTCTGTGAAAGGCTGAATTGACCTTTGTGAGAAAAGCTGGATGCAGGTGGAGCGAAACCTTGTCTTGCTGAAAGCGACAGAGTTTAGGATCTGCCGACAAGGCACCTAATTCGGACACCCTCTTCGCCAAAGTGATAGCGTTCAGGAAGGCAACCTTCCACAAAAGTATCTTGAGTGGTACTTGCTGTAACGGCTCACAGGGAGGTCCCAGAAGGGCCTGTAGCACAACATTCAGTCTCCAGGAAGGAAACCTGTGTTTCACTGGTGGAGTTATGATGGAGACTGCCCTGAGAAACTTCTGGAGATGTGGGTACTTGGATAGTGATATGTCACCTTCTACCACGAAGGTAGTTGCCAGTGCCTACACCTGACGCCGCAATGTGTTAGCGCTTAATCCCTTATCCAGTCCACTCTGCAGGAAGTCTGAAACTTCACCAGTTTTAGACCGCAGGGGGTCCTTCTCGGCATACTTGCACCAACTGACAAATGCCTTCCATGTGGTATTATAAATTCGGTTTGTGGAGTCCCTTCTAGTGCAAGTAAGGTATTTAGCACCGCTACTGAATAGCCGAAAGAACCTAGGTGTTGCTGCTCAACCTCCAGGCGGTTAAGCGCAACTTTTGTATGCCTAGATACCTGATGGGACCCTGCGTCAGCAGGTCTTCTCTCAGTGGAAGCGGCCACTTTGGTTCACATAGCATCTGTCTGATCTTCACATACCAGGGCCTCCTCGGCCAATGCGGGGCTATCAGAATCACTTTTACTCATAAACTCTGAATCCTGTTAAGGACCAGGGGCAGCAATGGAAATGGTGGGAAGGCACAGAGAAGCTGTTGACAGGGCCAATGATGTGTTAGGGCATCTATCCCGACTGCAGCCGGATCTCTGAACCGTGATAGGTAACGATGTACCTTGTGATTGTTGGAGTTGGCAAACCGGTCCAATGATGGTAGGCTCCACCTGCAGACGATCTCCTCGAACACTTCTTTGTTGAGCGACCACTCGCTGGGGTCTAGCATCTGGCGACTGAGCCAATCCACTTGATAGTTGTCTTCTCCCTTCACATGTCTTGCCCTCAGTGACAGGAGATTGCTCTCTGCTCACCCTAGGAGGATTTGAGCTTTGTTGTGTAGCTGTTTCGACCTGGTCCCTCCCTGCCGATTGACGTAGGACATGGCCGTTGTGCTGTCTGCACGTACGAGGACATGCTGACCATTGACCAACGGAAGAAAATGTCACAGTGCTAAGCGTATAGCCCGTAGCTATACAACCAACTGATATGACACTCTCTCTCCGACCTGTTCCACCTGCCCTGGGCTACTACTCCGTCGCAGTGTGCTCCCCAACCAAGGAGACTGGCATCGGTGGTGATCAGGATCCTGAATGGTTCTTGGATGGCCACTCCCCTGGAGAAACGTGTTGAGCTCAACCACCAGATCAGAGACTCCCTGATTAACTCTGGCACCTGTATCACCAGGTTGTGTCTGGCTGCTATGTGTTTCTGCCAGCTGAGAAGGAAGAGTTGCAATGGCCTCAGGTGGAGGCTAGGAAGTCCCCGGGTCACAGAGTCAGCAGAACTGAGCACAGTGTCTCCATCTGGAACTTCCTTGGCCAGAGGCAGCGATTGATGCCCTTCAGGTTGAGGATACCCTGGAAATCCCCATTTTTCGTTGGTACTGTAAAGAAAATGGGAGTACGTACCGCAGAACCTCTGAGTCATTGGGACAGGCTCTATCTCCCCTATCTGGAGTAGATGATTCTGGAGTCTCAGGTTGTGGCCGTGATGGGGAGTGCGTTTCGGCAGTTACATCTTGTCCGGCGGCTTTGGCCATCTCTCAGACTCTGACCTCACCACTGTCATCCAGGCCTTCGTCACCTCGAAGCTGGATTACTGCAACGCGCTCTACGTGGGGCTGCCCAAGAAGCTGGTCCGGAGGCTGCAGCTGGTTCAGAATGCCATGGCCTGTCTCCTTACTGGGGCGGGCCACAGGGAGCACGACACCTGTGCTCCGGGCTCTGCACCGGCTGCCTATAAAGCACCGGGCTAGGTTCAAGGTGCTGGGTTTTGACCTTTAAAGCCCTTCAAGGCCTGGACCCTGCCTATCTACAGGATCGCCTCACTCTCCATGTGCCTGTCCAACCCCTGAGAGTCTGTGGGTGCCTTTTTGGAGGTTCCCCGGGCGAGACGGGTGGCCACTGATGTGAGATTTTTTAGTGGCTGCCCCCGTGCTGTGGAATTCACTCTCAGAGGAGGCTCAGTTGGCCCCACCCTCCTGTCGTTTCGACGTTTGTGTAAGACCTGGCTGTTCCGCCAGGCTTTTGGCGAGGCGTAGGGGTAGGATGGGTGGGTAGGGTTTGGGAGGGAGGGAGCATTTTATTATTTGTTTTAACATTTATTTTATTGTTAAATCTTTTGTGTTGTTCACCACCCCGAGCTGCCTTTGGGCAGGATACAAGTTTTAAATAAATAAATAAATAATAAAAACAAAATTATGGCCATGAGCATTGTAGCGTGCTTGGCTGGAAAATGTGACGCTGGGACCACCTTGAAAACAGGGCTGGGAAACACCAAGAACTCTACTGAATTGTCCTTTGCTATAGTCTCCCCTACCCACTGATCGGTGGATGTAATGTGCTAGACCTGGTGGAACTGCCTGAGACGCCCCCTGATAGGAGGGAGAGACGAGGTGCTCCTGGAGTCAGGAGGCTCCTGCCGCAGGAGGCCTGTCCTGTCGACCTGTATGTCTGGTCCCCTGCACTGAAGGTTTGTTGTTTCTCTGCCGTCGGGATCTGTTGTATCCATCTCCCCCGTGACGGGGAGCTGTACGAAAAGGCCATGTGTTTGGATGAAAAGGCTTCCTTCTGAAGTCCTCCTTCTGTGTATTAACAAGCAGTCCACTCTTTCTTTCAGGCTCCTCTGTCATCGCCTCGTCCACTGGTTCCCCAAACAGCTTGTCCCCTGTGTATGGTGCTGTTGTCAGAATCATCTTTGCTTGGTATTCAAGCCTTCCAGGGCTTCAACCATACCGTTCGCCTGGCTGCCACACTACTTGCCACTGCTCTGGCTGAGAAGTGGGTCACATCCAGGGTGGCATCTGCGATGGAAGATGCTGTGACAGATAATTTCTTTAGTCCACCTTTGAGCTCCTTACTAGGGGCCAGGGAGGTTCAAATCCTTGACCCATAGTACTAGGGCTCTGGAGAAGGTAGACCCTGTGGCTGCCGCTCTACAGGAGGCTGAGGCAGCCTCAAAATTCCTTCTGAGGAAGGATTCTACCTTACGGTCCAGCGGATCCTTCGGGGACCCTTCTCCATTGGTTGGAAGGACCGATGGCTTGGCTAAGTCAGAGGCTCCAGCATCCACCTTGGATAGATGGAATGGAACTGTCTGAGATTCAGGGAGAGAATAAAAGGTCTTGGCCAAGGCTAGCAGTGCTTTTTGTTTAGCTGGTTGTAGCCATTCCGCCTTGATTTAACTTCAGGTACAAAGATGGTAAGGGTAAACAAGACTCTAGAGTTAAGGTCTTGGGGCAAAACAAGGCCCGCGCTTTCTGCGAGATTTTCCTCCTCTGGAGGTGGCAGGGTAGGGGCCGGAGTTGCCAGGCCACTCTGCACTGCCACCTTCTTAGGCAGTCTCTCAAAGCTCTGGCTGAAAGATTCAAGCTCCAACCTTTGCCAGAGTCACCAGTCTTTTTCTCTGAAAGCTCCCCATTCTCTTTAGGGTCCTCCCCCTACGACCCAGCGGGAGATAGCACCATGCCCCGAGTCATCTTCCCTGGATCTGGGGAGGAGTGGCAGAATCTGGGGGACCAAGGGGATAAAGGCCTAGCAGAGGCTGAATTATCTGTGGCCAGGACCCCTTCTGTGGAGCCCTGTCTTGCTAGAGGTGGGGAAGGCTGCACTCCCTTCTCTAAAAGTTTAGAGGTATCCGTCTGACCCTGCAGCCTTGCCATTAAGAGAATGATTTGATCGTATCTCCAACTTCCTCTACTGTAAGTGGAGAGTTTAAGACCTGAACATGTTGCAGACATAATCTGGGGATTCTAACAGTTTGCAAGAAGGACTGAATTTTATCCATATCTGTTTTTTGGGACTTGTACAAAAGGTTATATAAGGAATTGAAAGTGGAGGCTATTTCTTTGTTTTCTGTAACTATTTGTCCATCATCTTGTTTTAGTCATCCTATTTTTGTTTAATTTTTCTTTAACCAAACTAGCTAACGATTGATCACATTTATTACTTTTGTCATAGAACATGACCCGAGATTTGTGTAGTTGTGCTGCGGCCTTTCCTGCCTCTATCAAATTAATTTCTCCTTTGAGGCTCAAGATTTGTTTCTGCCTTTTTTTTTTTTACAGGGATTCTTTTATCTCTAAGTTTCAATCTCCCAAGTTGGTGGTAGAGGTCCCTCAGGGTGGCAGCTCTCTCCTTCCTACATTAGGCATCAGCAGCGATAAGTTCACCTCTAATCACGGCCTTAGCCGCTTCTCAGATTGCATGTATCGTAGTATCTGGGGTATCATTATATTGGAGATAGTCCGCCCACGCATCCACAATTCTACCTCTGATTATCTCGTTTTGTAGCAATTTACATGGGAGGCTCCAGGAATATGTTTTCGGGGTAGTGTTTTGTCCCCATGCGATGTCAAAGGTAATGGCATTGTGATCAGACAGAGTGATCGTATGAGTTGCAAATTTTTGACACCTGGACACTAAACCAGGCCCCAAAAGGGCATGGTAAATTTTGGTATATGTACCAT
Source organism: Sphenodon punctatus (assembly GCA_003113815.1). Taxonomy (NCBI): domain Eukaryota; kingdom Metazoa; phylum Chordata; class Lepidosauria; order Sphenodontia; family Sphenodontidae; genus Sphenodon; species Sphenodon punctatus. The sequence continues at coordinate 1,576,262 of QEPC01015367.1, forward strand.
GTCTGGTAGGAAAAAAGGTGTAGTCTGTGTGTGGGTTCTAGCACTCTGATGATAAAATCCTTAACACCCACATTTTTAAGGATCCCTAGAGTAGCCTCCTGGCATCTGCTAAGCAGCTGTAGCGAGGACCTATCCCTGGGTGAAAGGGGGAGATTTACATCTCCCTCAATCATCAACAAACCCCTCAGTGGCCACTCTAAATTTTTTGGTGTTCTGAAAAAAGGCAAGGGAACTACTGTTAGGGGCATAAATATTGACTAGAATGACTCTCTCCCCCCTCCCCCTCGCCCCCACCAAGTTTCCCACCAGAATCATGTATCTGCCCCCTCAGGGTCTTTGTTTCAAATTAACCTTGTGTGCAAGTCCTATGGCAACACCAGCCTTTTCCTTATTAGCACAGGCAAAGTACCAGTCTTTTATATACTTTTATGCCTACCCACATCCTGCTGGATCAGATGTCTCTCTTGAATGAAAAATATATCTGCTCTTAGAGCTTTTATTCAATAGGTCAGTTGGCTTCTCTTCACAGGACTATTGAGCCCTCTAGCATTGAGAGAGAGGCACTTAGGTATAGATTCTGATGCACTAGCCACATCCTTTCTCTATGCACCCTTTCTGAGCCACATTACCAGGCTAGTCAAGTTTACACACCATCCTAATTGGTCTTATTAGATCCCCTCCACAACTATCTCCAACCTGGTCCCTGGATACCACCCCCTATTATATAAATAGGGTCAACACATATAAAATTCAACTTCATGAAAATTGTTTCACCCAGATCCCCTCCCCCTATTTTTTGACACACACCCTCTCCCCACTCACATGCCCTATATTGGGCCATATCCTGGAGCAAGTACCACTGTCATGTAGAACAGGTCAGCTCAACCTCTACCCAGGACGGTCTAATTAAAGGGAATAATCCCTGTAATCAGCACAATACAGACACCACTAGCACTCTGAAAGAGGCATCACCAGAAAACCCCATAAAAGAAAACATTATAAATGTTGTCTTGTTTGAAAATAACTTTAAGACAATCAAACTTGTAAGATCTTCCCCAACAGTCGTTTCATAGTGGCGCCTCATCCTTCAGCAGGTGCAGCATCCGTATCACACAAGCTGGGGTTGGTTTGTAGAAAGTTTTTGAAAGCCTCAATGTCAGCAAAGACTCTCTTTCTCCCTTTGTAAAAAAAAACCCACTAATGTGGCCAGTAGCCATAGCTGGAGTTTGAGGCCCTTGCTTGTGAGAAGATCCATATATTTGTGCCACTCACAATGCCTACGCTGGGTTTCCACTGAGAGATCAGAGTCTATTTTTATCTCTTCCTGATACATCAGTTGAGGAGCTTTGCATGCCAGTTGAAAGACCCGCTCCTTATCCTGGTAAGACAGGAATTTCACAATCAGGACTTTAAGCAGTACACCCACATCTGGTTTCGGCCTTAGGGAGCGGTATGCCTCTCTATAACAGTATCTCATAGCTACGTTTCGGCGGGAAATAATTCAGACAGAAGGTTTCTAATAAATTCTCTCGAGTCAGGATTCTCTGTGCCTTCTTTAATCTCTAGAAACCTCAAGTTGGACCGTCTGCTCCGGTTTTCTACGTCTTCACAATTTGTGGAGTTGCGAGATAGAGGTTTGCAGCACCTGGATCAGATTTGCAGTGCTTAGCCCAGCGTCCGCAGCAGCACTGATCCAGCTCTCTGCTCATTCTAATCTGGTAGAGAGGCCATCCAGGCGCTTGGACATGTCCTCGAAGGATCTCTTCAAGAAGGTAGTGTCCTCCTTGAGACAAATCCACTCCTTCCTGGCCCTGTCCAAGTCCTTTTTTATTGTTTTCAGGAGTGCAGGGATAGCCACCAGCTGGTCTGTTTCTCCCTCTGACTCCTCTGCAGATGTGGTAGCCATATTGGAAGCCGCTTCTGCCTCTGGATCCAGATCCTGTGAGGCATGCTGAACTTCACAGAAGCACTTAATTGATTGCCTCTCGCTTCTCTTTGGTTGCTTGACCATTATCTGTCTTGTGCCTTCTTTAATTTTGGGGTTTCTCATCCATTTTCTGTTGTTCAGACTACTTTTGATAGGAGGCCCGGGCAGAGCTCTCACCAACCACATCTATCCCTGAGACATGCGCACTAGCGCCCCCCCCCCCCCCCCCCCCCCCCCCGGGCCATAATGTTTTGGAGAAGTGTCTGTGGAGGCCCAAGTTTCAGCTCTGCATGCGTCTTGAATGGGAACGCGACTGAGATTGGCTATTGTGGCAGCCATGACTCTGGTGGAATGTGCTTGCAGGTCCACCAGGCAGTTGTTTGCCCGCTAGCTGATAGCAGGTGGTGATGCACAGCATGGAGAGTTTGGAAAGTTGTTGGGAAGAAAGTTTTGTGCTCATAGTCTTGTCCCCATGGGAGACAACAATGACTCTGACTTCCTGAATGGTCTTGTTCTGTCCAAGTAGAAGGCTAATGCTTTGCAAACATCCTAAGTATGGAAAGCCCTTTCAACGCTGGATATGTGAGGCCTGGGGAAGAAGATAGGGAGCAAAATGACTTGGTTTAATGGAAAGGAGACATTTTTTGGTAGGAATGTGGGGTCAGTTCTTAAGTCCACCTTGTCTTTATGGAAGGAGAGATGGGGGAGTGGGGGAAGCTCATTGAGCTCCAAGTTCACTAACCCTCCTAGCATACCTGATGGCCACTAGAAATACAAACTTCATCGTGAGGCAATGGGAGTGATTGTAGCCAGAGAGTTGAAGGGTGGTTTGGTTAGCCTTGCAAGAACCATGGAAAAGTTTCACTGTTGGGCTAGCAAGGAGACAGGTGGGTATAAATTGGTACACCCCTTGTAGAGCGTTCTCACCATTGCATTTTAGAAGAGGGATTGGCCTTGGATGTGCGAGACGCTGGCTGACAGAGCTGCAAGATGCACCTTGATTGATAACGGAAGATTATTCTCCTTCAAATATACAAGGTAAGTGAGGACTGGTTAAAGGTATGGCCTGGGTATTGACATTTGTCGTCTACCACCACGTCATGAAACACTTCCATTTAGCGTTGTACACAGTCCTGGTTGACTGCTTCCTAGCATTCAGGAGGATGTGTTGCATCTCTGCTAGATAGCTCTGTACATGAACAAGGGGGTGATAAGCAAGGCCGTCAGGTCAAGGGACTGGAGATCCCTGGAGAGGGGAGGAGAAAGCATAGAGGTGGCCTTCGGACCAGCTGATCGTGAAGGCATCTGACAGTGACCTGGCACCATCTCTCCCCTGCTGTTTTAGAAGCGTGGCACCTTGTGGTTGAGACTGTTCGCAAAGAGGCCTATACTGGGACGGCCCCACTTGAGAAATATTTTTTTCCCCATTATCTCCTTAGATAGCGACTAGTTGTGTCCGTCAAGTTGTTCGGTTCAGCTGGTCTGCCAACTGGTTCAACTGACCTGGTAGGTAAATGGCTGTTGCTGTGACATCACTGTTTAGACACCAAGTCTGGATAGCACTAGCCTTGTCTGACAGAGGTAGGGATCTCGTAATCCTGTTTGTTGAGATAATACATGGCACACATGCCGTCAGTACTGATTTGTACATTTCCAGCCATGGTAGTGGCAAAGGTCTTTAGGGCATATCAGGTGGCCTATAGGCTCCAGAACATTTATGTGCAGACTCTTTGTCTGGTGACCAGATACCTTGAGTTGTGGGGGAAAGGCACTGGGCCCTCCAGCCATCTAAGGAGATATTTGTTGTTACTGTTATCTTTGGATCTGGAACATGGAAGGACATACATCTTAAACCATTTTTTGTAAGGTTCTTATGGTGTGGTCTGGGATAGTAATCTCATAAAGCTGGTGGACATAAGGCAGGTATTTGCTGTTGATCCAGTGGTGGAGTGGCTGCACGTGTCTTGCATGTGGGGTGACGATGGTGGCCGAGGCAACGAGTCCCAAGAATTTAAGGAAGAATCTCACACACTGTGCATCATGTGGGTGATGGTGCGGAATCTCTTGATAGGGAGGAAGGCTTTGGTGGCTGTAGTGTCCAAGACCGCTGCTATGAAAGGTAGGATTTGGACCCAAGTCAAGCGTGACTTCTCAAAGTTCACTAGTAGGCTAAGCTCTCTGAACAACTGTGTGGTGGTGTGGACATGCGTGCATAGCTTGGATGTGAGAATTCACTGCCAGAAGCCAGTTGTCCAGGTAGGGGTAGATAGTGACACTCCTTCTTCTGAGTTTTGCTGCCACACATTTTGTGAAGACCCTCGGAGCAGAGGATAACCCAAATGGGAGAACAGTATATTGGAAGCAACTGTCATCTACAAAATAAGTGGGGAAATTTCCTGCAAGTCTTCCCAATACTGATATGGAAATAAGCATCTTTGAGGTCAAGTGAAACGAGCCAAGCATTCTTCTGAAGGGCAGGAAGGATAATCGAGATGGAGTCCATGCGAAACCTGAACTTTCTGACAAATTTGTTGAGGTGTCAGTGGTCCAGAATTGGATGGAGTCTGCCATCTCTCTTGGTATTAGGAAATTTCAAGAGTAAGGAGTCCCATAGTAGGTTCAGGGTAATATTACTTCCACAGCCCCCTTATGTACGAGAGATGTGATCTCTTGCAAGAGTAATGTCCTGTAAGAGGGGTCCCTAAAGAGGGATAGGAACTGGAATGGGGTGGGGTAGAGTCGAACTGGATGGCGTCACCTTTGAGAAGTATCTCCAGTAGCTATCCATCTAAAGTGATATTCTCCCAAACTGAATAGAATTGCTTGCATCTCTCTCTCTAAATTGGAGAATCCTTTGCTCATTGTACCCGACCTCCACAGTCAAACCCATGACTGAGGCAGCAGAACTGCTGGGTTAGCAGGTTGTCTAGGTTTGTTCCTGCCTTTCAGAAATTTCTTGTGGGGTTGGGAGAAGGATTGATGATGTTCCTACTGAGAAACAAACCACCTTTGATGGAATGACGGCCTGTGAGTCCTATAGTATTTGGAGGAGAGGGTGGAAGAAAAGTAATACTTCTTCTGGAAGGGGAAGACTATGCCTTCGGTTCTAGCTGTCTGGCAGGTTTCCTTTATTTTTGAGCGCATAGCATCTGTCAGCTTGGAGAGGAGACCATCCCCCACAAATTGCAGGTCTTCAATTCGCATTCTATTTTCAGGTGTGAGCGCTGTGGAGCGTAGGCAGGCATGCCTTCTGATAGTGATTGCTGCTGTCATTTTCGTAATAGCATAGTCACATGCATTGCTGCTGTGAAATGGAGTTGTGCGACTTGACATCCTTCTTGCTGAAAGGAAAATTGGACACTTACCTCTGAATTTTCCTTCTGCGGGGATCCTCCTGGACGGCCAGTCAGGACAGTCGGGTAGATCCCGCCAGCTACCAGTAGGAGGCAGACAAACCAAATTTTGAAGAGCATGCTCAGAGGGATCTACCTCAGTTCTCCAGACATGCAAAGCCCTTCTGTAATCTAAGTAACTTTCTAAACTGAATTATAACAACGGAGTAAACCACCCCCAAATCTAGAACTATGGAGGAAAAATTTTGACCGATCTGCGATCAGTTACCAACGGGTAACTTTAAGGTTATAACCACATTCGGCAAAACTGAACTCTTGCCGAAGGACCCCTCACTCCAGAGTTTAAAACTCACTCCGGGAGGGGACTGGCCGTCCAGGAGGATCCCCGCAGAAGGAAAATTCAGAGCTAAATGTCCAATTTTCCTTTCTCCCGGGGATCCTCCTGGCCGTCCAGTCAGGATGTACCAAAGCAGTACCCCGTCCTAACTGAGGGAGGGAAGAGTGAGATCCTACTCCAAAAGAGAGCAAGCTCTCCAGGAAAAACTTTCTGTATCCCAGAGAACTGCTTGCAGTACTCTCCTCCCAAAGGCTGCATCAGCAGAATCCTGATGGGGAATCTTGTAATGGTTAATGAAAGAATGTAGAGAGGACCATGTTGCTGCTCTACAAATCTCCCCATATGACGCTGCGTTAGTAAAAGCTTGTGACGTGGCTGCTCCTCTGAGGGAATGCGCAAACAACCCAGAGGGGGGAATTTTACCTTCTGCCCTGTAAGCTTCCACTATACACAGAGTCATCCACTTAGCAATAAGGGCTTTAGAAGCTTTCTTGCCCCTTCTCTGAGTATAGGCAACAAACAATGCTGCAGATTTACGAAAACGTTGTGATCGATCAATGTAAATCTTAAGTGCCCTTCGAACGTCCAGGGTATGCCAAATTCGCTCCTGTGGGTGGGAAGGCCTGGGACAGGACGGTAAAATAATTTCCTGCTCTCTATGAAATCTCGAATTGACTTTGGGAATGAACGCTGGGTCTAGTCTAAGAGTAACTGTAGCCTCCCTGAAAATACAAAAAGAAGGTTCAATAGATAAAGCCTCCAGTTCCGAGACTCTCCTGGCTGATGTAATGCCTACTAAAAAGGCAACCTTCAAAGACAAAGTAGAACGACGCCTCTGTTAGAGGTTCGAAAGGAACCTTAGTCAAAGCCCACAGGAGGAGAGAGAAGCTCCATGATGGGAACCTATGGACCACCGGCGGAGACAGAAGTCTATCCACTCTTAAAAATCTCCTAATATAAGGATGACTGGCTACCCTGTTGCCCTTTATAGAACCCAGCATGCTGTTGAGAGCTGCCACCTGCCTCTGTAAGGTATTGGGCTTCAGACCCCTATTTAACCCTTCTTGTAAGAAATCGAACACTTCCTTAAGTGATGCTCTGTCTGGTCTAACTGTTCTAGATCTGCACCACTTAGCAAAAGTAGCCCAGGTGCTCTGGTATATGCGCCTGGTTGCAGGGCGTCTGGACTGGAGCATGGTCTCCAAAACCTGGTCGGAATAGCCCAATTTTTTTTTGACTCCCTGCACTCAATCTCCAAGCTCTTAATCTGAGCTTTTCCGGACTGCTGTGAATTACTGGGCCCTGAGACAGCAGCTCGGGGGTATTCAGAAGTCTGAGTGGAGGACCTTGGCTGAGTTCTAGCAAGTCCACAAACCAAGGTCTTCTGGGCCAGAATGGAGCCACCAGAATGACTGTTGAACGTTCCTCCCTGATTTTGGCGAGTACTCTCTGTATCAGCGGCAGTGGGGGGAATGCATACAGAAGTCCCTGAGGCCACGGGTTGTTCAGCGCATCGAATCCCATGGCCTGTTTGCATGGGTGGCGTGAGAAGAACTTCGGGACCTTTGTGTTGCTCTGTGATGCAAATAGATCCACTGTGGGAACTCCCCACCTTTGCGTTATGCTCTGGAAAGCTGTGTCGTTTAGGGTCCATTACGCTTGGTCCAGCATGACTCTGCTCAGCCAGTCGGCCTGGGTGTTTTCTAGCCCTCTGATGTGTATTGCCTGTAGTGATGATAGGTTGCTCTCCGTCCATCTGATGAGGATGGCCGCCATTTGATTCAGCGTCTCTGATTTGGACCGGCCCTGATGGTTTACATAGGCTTTTGCCACCGTATTGTCCGTGTAAACTAACACATCCCTGCCTCTGATGTGTGGGGTGAGTTTCCGGAGGGCTAGATATATGGCTCTCAGTTCCAGCCAGTTGATATGACGCTTGCGCTCCCATGGGCTCCACCACCCCTGTGCCGAGAAGCCCTGCGTATGTGCTCCCCAACCGGAGAGGCTGGCATCCGTCGTAATTGTTGTCAGGACTGGTTCTGTCAATGGTACCCCTGTCTTGAATCTGTGTGGAAGCGTCCACCAGGCGCAGGCCCTCTTGATAGAGTCTGGGATGTTTATCCAAGGGTTGTCCCCCTGAGTCAGGGCGTCCTGCCAGGGTCGAAGGAAACGTTGTAGGGGTCTTGCATGGAACCGGGCCCACTGCACTATCCCTAAGCATGATGTCATGGCGCCTAGGAGGCTGGCTAGTGTCTTGAGCCGTGCCTTTTGAGCCGATGTTACCTGTGCTATGAGTAGGGTGAGGTTCTCCCTCCTGTGTTCTGCTAGAAACAGCTTGTTGTCTCTGGTGTTCAATACCACCCCGAGGTGCTCGAGGACTTGTGACGGTGTCAGATGGCTTTTCTGGAAATTGACTATGAACCCGAATTCTTGGAGATAGTCGATGGTCCTTTGAGTATCGACTCGGGCCCGTTCCAGAGAAGGGGCTCTGATCAGGATATCGTCCAGATACGGGTGGAGCTTTATGCCCTCTTTTCTCAGATTTGCGACTAGAGTGACTAGTACCTTGGTAAATGTCCTTGGAGACGTCGCTAGTCCGAACGGAAGTGCTGCATATTGCCAATGTTTTTTGGCATAGCAGAATCTGAGCCACTGCCGGTGTTGGGGCAGGATCGGAATGTGGAGGTAAGCCTCTTTCAAGTCTAGTGACATCAGCCACTCTCCTCGTGAGACCACCATCCGGATGGATTGCCAAGTTTCCATTTTGAAGCGCTGCACTTTGACCCCTCAGTTTAGCTGTTTGAGGTCCAGTACCGCCCTCCATTCCTTTGATTTCTTCGGGATGAGGAACAGTACCGAGTAGTGTCCCCTGCCCTGTTCTTGCATGGGTACCGCCTCTATGGCTCCGATGTCGTGGAGCCTGCTTATCTCTGCGTTCATGGCTAGTTGTTTTTCTTGATCTTTTGAGACCTGCGAGGTGCGAAAGAAGTGTCGGGGGGATGCCAGGAATTCTATGGAATATCCTTCTTGTATCGTGTGAATCACCCATGCGTCGGAGGTAGCGTCTTCCCATTTTGACGCGAATCTCTGCAGCCTGCCTCCTAGACGCTTCAGGACAGACTGACCGTCTAGTGCGTAGTCATGCGTCGGACTTGGGGCGGGCTGCTCCTTGCCTCTGCTTAGGTCTGGAGTCATTCGCCTTCTGCCTCTGCCATCTTGGTCTGTACCGTTGTTGGTTCCCCCGATGAGGGAAAAAGGGTCTCTTGTTTCCAGTCGGTGGTGCGAAGGACGTTGAATAGGGACGAAAATTACGTTTTTGTCCTCCCCCTACTGATTGCAGGGTGTGCTTCTTTGATTTATCTGCTGCATCCGCTAGCACTTTATCGAGACACACCCCGAAGAGCTTCCTGCCGTGAAACGGTGCACCAATCAGGTAATTCTTTGAGGTATTATCCCCCTTCCAAGACCTGAGCCACAGTCTCCGGCGAGCCGCTACATTTGAAGTGTTAGCTTTTGCCACCCATCGCAGGATGTCTGTTGATGAGTCTGCTATGAATGCATATGCCAGTTGTATCCGCGTGGAGAGTACCCTCGTCATCTTCTGGGACACTTTGGGGTCCCCCGCTCTCCTGATCCATGACATCAGAGCCCTGGAAAAATACGAGGTCATGGTAGCCATTTTGATTACTGCCGATGTTTCCTCAAAATTCCTTCTGAGGTTGACCTCTATGCCCTTATCCGTAGGGTCTCGTGGATAACACTCCCCCTCTGTGGGGAAGACCGAGTTTCTGGCCAAAGATGCCGCTGCTGCATCTACCTTGGGGGCTGTCAGAAGTCCACTCTTTGTCCTGGACAGCGCATACAGAGCCAATTGTGGTTTGGACAGCCTTGCCGCCTTGTTAGGTTGTCTCCATTCCTTCATAATAATCCTTTCGTAAGCCTTATCCAACACCATGCCTCTGTCTCGGTCCCTGGCTCTTGGCAGGCACTCTCTCTCCTCCTCCTCGTCTGACGATCCAGAGGAGGCATCCTTTTCCTCTTTGAGGTGGAGCGTTTTCACCAGCAGTTGGTAAATTTTTTTCCTGTACTTACAGGGGAATTGCCTGTCTGGATCATTGGAGGGATAAAGCTCCAGATCCTCTGGATCCTCTGTCACCGAGCGCCCCCCTTCGCTCTCCAGCTCAGTCTTGCCCCGCCAGTTCGCCCTCCTCCTCACTAGACTGTTGTCTTGTTCTCTTTCTCCCCTCGCTCTCCTCCTCTGAACACTGAATGGACATCATGTCCTCTGGTTCCGCCTCAGAGCTCACTGGAGAGTCTAGCAGGCTTGCCTTCCTACGTGGTCTTTTCCCTGCTCCTTTAGAAGACCCCTTGAAGATACCAGATCCCCTGTTGGGTGACGGGGATCTCTTTCGCTTTAGCTCAGACAGGATCTGCAGTAGGACCTCCATATGAGGATCCTGATCCTGCTGCGGGGCCTGATCCTGCTGCTGGGCCTGGGTTTGGGGGGGAGGGGGGACTCCCAGTTCTTGTGGAGCCTTGTTCCCCTGATTTCCCCCTAGCTGTCTTGCTGCGGGTGGCCATCTTGGGTCTGTCACCCAGATGCCTCTGGGAGGGAGGAGGGGTAGGCCGAGGCGGGCTGTGAAGCCTATCTACAGTTTCCCACCCGCGCGAAGGGGGCAGGCTGAGGAGAGATTCTTCCCGCCGGTGCGATGACATGTCAGGCGGGGGTGCTGCGCTCTGTTGGGGGTCCCCTTTCCTGCCCCTTCCTGTTCTAAACCCCGTTCTCTCCCGAGCTGGGAAGGGGGGGGGGGAGAACAGGGAAAAAAGGGTCGGAAGCCAGCGGCCCTGTCAGCTTTGCCCAGGGAATAGGCACGGTCTGACCTCTGTTTTGTGGCGTCCCGTGGGTTTCACAGGGCTGGCCCGGCTTTCGGCAGGGCACCACTCCTGGCAGCTCGCCCCGGGATTGATCAGGCTCGGCACCGCTCAAGCCGCGTTGCAACCCGGCTGCTCCGTTGAGGGAGAGACGGCAGACAAACCCCGGCTGCAGCCGTGGTGTCTCCTGCAATTTTCTGCAGGGTCCTAGTGCTAGTCTCTTTTTTCCCCTGTAGGCGGGGATTGAGCTCCAGCTCCCTAGGCAGTTTCCCGTGGGATCAACTGCAGGGCCCACCCTTCGGGCCCCCTGCACCAGTGGGGATCCGGAACTGCCCCTGACCCCTCCCAAGGAGGGGGGTGAACAGGGAGGAGAATTCCTCTCCCCCTGGCACCTGGGGTCTAATTCAAATGAATCTTCCTCGCTGTCCAGTCTCCCAGAGAGCACGCTGCTCCTACTTCGTAGAAGGCAGACAAAACACTGGAGAACTGAGGTAGATCCCTCTGAGCATGCTCTTCAAAATTTGGTTTGTCTGCCGCCTACTGGTAGCTGGTGGGATCTACCCGACTGTCCTGACTGGACGGCCAGGAGGATCCCCGGGAGAAGAGCAAGCTTCTCTGAGGGGTTGTTGGTAGAGTTAGATTTATACCACAGCCAGTGCAGATACCCTGTCTATTGCTGACGTAGTTTGACACCCTTAGGGCTAAAGTAGCCATTGAGAAGGCTTTTCTCCCTAAGACATCTAGGGACCTGCCCTTTCTATCTGAGGGGATGTCTTGATAGCTCCCAATTGGGGTCTATTTGTGACTACCACTATCACCATGGAGTTAGGAGGGGGGAGAGAGATATTGGAAGAACATGGACACTCCCCTCCTGTGGAACTGGGCCAGGTGAGTACACCAATTTATTCATCAGCATAGAAGATGATGTGGTGCCCCACACCATCTTAAATGGTTCCATGAGCTCACTGAATTATAGGTAGTGTAATGTGTCCAGTTTCCTCGTCAGCTAAAATCCCAAAGTGGAGAGGTTCTCACAGGCTTTGCAGTCCTTGCGGGCATGTCCCTCTTCCAGGCAGAACAAGTAGTCGTCGTGTTGGTTAGAGAGAGGTACTACGGAGGAGCAATTGAGGTAGCGCTTGAAGCCCTGTTTCTTGGTGGTAGGGCTGCCATTGCTGTCTCCCGAGGGCAGGAAAAGAACTACCTACTGAATATACATCTGTTAAAAGCTATCCCAAACTTCTGAGAACTAACTAAAACTACTGTAACTACAACTGGCACTAACTAGATAAGCTATCTATACAAGAAATACAATGTGGATGTATGCATCTCTCTCCTTTTTTAAAGAGCAAGGTGTTCCTGGTTCGCTAGCCGCAGTTGGAAAAAAACCTGGAAGGGTAGGGCCCTGCCCCTCTCTCTTATACCCGCATATCTTGCGAGATCCTCCTCTGGGGGTGAGAGGGAGAAGGGCAGGAGTCCAGACTTCCAGAAGAATCCTTTGGAAGCTAGACTGGAACTGCTCTTAAAGCGACAAGTTCCTTCCAGAATGCCTGAAGCCTACCACGTTATCCCATGAGTGAAAATCACAGAGTCACTTGAACATTGAGACTTCAGTTTCTTCTAGTTAGGAAGTTTAGTTACACAAGGAAGAGGGATGTCTAATTTGTTTCCTTATGACTGTGGAGAAATGGTAAACATATTTGTGGGGCAAGAAATATGGTTGTGCTAAGTAAAAAAGTATGCTGGGCAAGCAGGAAACTTATTAACATTACACAGTTGTGCTCGGAGGCACTTGCTAGCCTACACAATTTATGAAAAATTAAAAAATATAGTACATCCATTTTATATGCAGGTGGGGAACACACCCCACAGTCCAGGAAGCCTGGTACTGCCCTTCACTCTGCATCTCATCAGGTGTGGAAGTGGGAAGGTGGCTAATAAATATGTTCACGTTACAGTGGCTACGTATACACCACGGTGCCTAAACTCGCATATTTTTGTACATGTGAATATGCAACACGCAGGTCTTGCCAAGCACCAGCATCATGTCGGCCCCTCCCAGAAAGTTGGCACTATTTTCCTGAACCTCCCCCTTCCATATAGTCAGTTTCATGTGTGAACACTTGCAGACCTCTGACCTTTGGTCCCCTTGGTGATTAGAAAGACATGGGCAAACATGAAAAGCAGAACCAAGCACTTCCACTTTGCCTCACAGTCTTGATGGAAGCTACCCCTGCACATAAAACTGAAGCACTATGTTTTAGAATTTCATTTTATAATGAGACATTCTACTGAAGGGTTACCTCCATCCCATTTTCTAAAACTAATTTCTCCTGTTTCTCTGATAAAAAACACTAAGGAGAAAGCCATCATTCCACAGGGAGAAGCTAATTCAACATGTGGAAGAACCATATCATCTTCTCATAGGTCATCTGTGACATCATGAAACAAGTTACCAGCAATTTTACTCAGGGGATGCTTTGGTAGCCATGCTGCAGTGAGCTAAAGAAGTGTGCTTGCTCCCAAGTTGCACTGAGATGACAGCAGACCCAAGTGGACGAGCTTAAGATCAGCCATCCAATATTGCAGTCCAGTGTCACACAAAAGTTAAGAGGGGAAAGTAAACAAAATTAGCATGGTTTAAGCATGCTATCCAGTGCTGCAGGTCAGTGGTGGAATCTGCACGTCTGCTTTGCTTAGACTACATATCCTATTTCTTGATGAACTGCACTTAGCCACACCTCACACAAGTCAATACCATCATGTGACCATGGCCTGCCCACCATATCCACAATGCACTAGGGACCAAAAAATAAAAATAAATTTTAAAAGTCTAGCATACACTGTGCCCAAGGTCCAGGAAATACATTTTGGGGTGGCACCTAGGGATGAAAAATGTGGATTAGGCTCCAGGAGTAGGAATATGCAATAACCACACAAAGCAGGCAAACATGTGAAACCAGGGCAAAACAAATCTTCGTGATGGTATGGTGATGCTCTGTAACATGTGTGAAAGCACCTACAGGAGGCTACTGGTTTCAGTTTAAGGAGCCACTATCCTGATTTTGGCATGTAGCTAGACCAATCGGGCACCTTAACAGAAACATGAGGGGGTGAGAGCAAATAGATATAGCAAAGTCATTATGCATAAGGCACATAACTATGTTGCCATGCAAGTAGAAAAGCTATACTTGCCATGCAAGTAGAAATTATACACAGTTCTATTTACCAGATAAAGCTGACAACATACACATTGCGAGTATTGAAAAGAGCTTAAATTACTCCTTCAAATTGTTTAGACAGTTGTTTTACACATCCATCATTTCTGCTACAATCAGCAAATTTGGTTGCAGCCATAATGCATATTTTTATAAGTACATATCTCAAAGTCATCTTCATATAAAGTGGTTGTCAGTAAAACGTAAAGTAGTTGACTGCAGTATGTATTCATGTTATATTGAAAATGGGAAATATTATAAACAACTGTAATGGAATGTAACTACCCCAGATGACACAATACCTCTGTACTCTTATTGTACAGCCGGGATCTATTAAGGCAGAGAATCTGAAATAATTAATTGCATATTCTTTTTTCTAGTTACCTTCAGTGCTTCAATTTTTTTGTGTCTCAGTTCTGCCTCTTCACTTGCTTCTTGTCCAGTAGAACTACCAACTTCGTTCTGTAAAGTAAGAGTATTGAAGACTAAACAAATAAAGAAGTTAATTTTCAGGATAAGATAAGAAGGGACCACTGATTCAACAGGCCCCATTTGGGAAGAAATTTTGAACTTTTCTACTATAAATATGACCAGGTCATATATATCGTCCCTATATTTGTTGGGGAAATATAGGGATCTGATGAGGCCTCCAGCCCCTGCTCCTCCTCTCCTGATCTCTCCTCACTGGCTGAGGCTTGATCGGATACCTCCCCCTCCTCTTCGCTGCTTTCCTTGCGAAGTGGTCTAAACTTTCTTTTCCTCCTCTTATCCCCCACACTGTCCTCCTCCGAGGACTGGACAGACAACACCTCCTCTGGGGATTCTGAGTCTGAGGAGAATGTGAATTCGAGGGGCCGCCTAGACCTGTGTGGCTTCTTGGCCCTGGGGTGCTTTCCCTTCCCTGCCCCCTTCTAACGCCCCTTAAAGGTACGGTCTGCTTGTTCCTTGGGGGGAGGGACCTTTTCCTCTTGAGCTCCGAGAAGATTTCTTTTAATACCTCCATATGGAGGTCTTGGGCTGGAGGTGGTGTACGAGTGGGGCTCCCTGAGGCAGATTGTTCTTCTGCCTTTGCCTGTTCTGCCATGGCCCCGCGCTTGGGAATCATTTTTTTTTTTTTGTTGTTTCCTTACGCGCCCTTTCCTGGACATGAGGATCGGGGAGGGGAAGGCGGGCCAAGACTTGAGTCACTGAGGTGCCACTGGGCTGGTTGCCGGATTCTAGCCCCACGCTGCCGCTTGAGCGCCTGGCAGGTTCTGTGGGCTGGGAGCAGGAGGATTCACCTCTCTGAAAGCGGAGCTGTGCTGCAGCTCCCCGAGCCAGGACGCCGCGGCTGGAGCTCAAAAAGGGAGAAGGGAGGGAGGATATGATGGGGCTGCCCAAGAATGGGTTACTTGCCGCTCCTTGCCCTATCCAGTCTCTGCTGAGGCGAGGTCTGCTGCACCCGTCCCTCTCTGCTCCAGCGGGGTGCGGGGATGGGCCCTAAACAAGCCTCCGTCTGGGCTGTTGCTCCCGCTCTTCGGGGACCCCTGCGCCCAGTCGTGCTCCCAAATTCCTTCGCAGAAGGGAGGTGAACAGGAGGAGGAATTGCTCCTCCCCTGGCACCTGGAGCTTGCAACTCCTTGCTTTGAGGTTTCTTTTTCTCTTTCAAAATTGTCTCAGTGGGAGACAGTCAGCCTGCTTCCTAGCAGTGCCAAGGCAGACATAGAATGGGAAGTGAATGATAGATCCCTGGGATAGGGGTCTGGAAAATTAGTTGCCTGCCTCCTAGTGGTAACCAGCGGGATCTACCCTACTGTCCTGACTGGACGGCCAGGAGGATTCCCCGGGAGAAGTATACATTCTAAATATAGTGACCAATTTTATTAGGTGGATGAATATCAAGTTGAATATCAGTATTCAAGTTGAAAAACGTTCAGGAAATGCAGAAACTGATAACCAATAAGTAACCTTTTTCTAGCTCTGCTGCATGCAAGTATAACAATGTTCATTAGTTTTTGGCCCCTATTATCATTGTGAGGTGTCCAAGCTCGTTGCCATCTTAAAATTCTCATTTTGCAAGTAGGGAATCGAAGCAGATGAAAGCTAGTGACTCATCCAAAGACACAAAGATGATCAGGATAGAATTAGAATATAGTCTTGGTCTCCCAAGCATTGGTTCACTAACTTATCTGCTAAACCATGTTGCCTCTCAAATAGGATTGAAACAATATGAAAAAACACTTTAAAAATTCCTAAAACTTCACAACCAATTCAAGCCAAGTTTTAAGAGTGCTTGTTGAAAGTATTTAACTTACAAATATATAGCAGCATACACATTTCTAATTTATCTCTACTGAAGTGGACACAGATAGATTTAAATTATTGCACCAGTGTGTTTGTATGTGTACATATATAAAAGAATAGAAGGTGCTTAATAGGAAGTATTTTCACATCAAACTTATTCTGAAATTTAACTGCTTTCTGAAGTCAGTGATTAATTCTCTTTTTTTTCCCTTTTTTAAAATTTCCCACTAATGACTTGAGGAATTTTGCTCCTACATCAGTGAAAAAGAGTTGGCCTTGATCATCAGCCATGGAAAACAGGCAAAAAAGGGCAATATTTTAAACTACACATTTTTCTCATTCTTGTGTTTGGACTGCATATAAAGTGAGTAGTTTGCACTGCCACCTATATAAAAAAAAAAAACACTTGCTTTTTGACTTGCCTTTTCTCCACGAAGTTTAGCTTTAATCTGCTGGCGCTCATTGAAGTTTTGAAGTCTTATTTGCCTTAATCTTCCTAAGTATTCCTGAAAAGGAGGGGAAAGTCAAATAAATGGGAATTTATGAATTATGAAAAATACAAATTTTTAGTAATCCATATAATACATATTCAGAACATTCCACAAAGGTCAAATGATGAAAAAAAGACTATCCTATGGCTAAACCAGCATTTATTACTTTCCATAGTAAATTCAATTGATCTCTTTTTTTTAAACTTGCAAAAGGGAACCTGCAGGAGTTATATATACAGAAGAAACGTACAGGAATAATTTTGTTTTGTTTGTTTAAAAAGAAAGGTAAATCAATAGGTTCTGAAGACAGACTGATGTGGCTATTATGACTCTACTGAACAGTAACTCTAGGGCTGTACACATTAACATTTCCAAGAGATCTAGGAAAAAGCAGTCCTTTTATTTTGTTATACAGAAAAAGCCATGCAGGAAAACAAGTCTGAGGCAAAGTCAAAATGGTTCTACTTATGCAATGGGGTGGCAAATATGCAGGAAGCATACCTCTTCCTCCTTGTTTCTGGATTTCCTTCCTCTTGCAGAAATGGGCCTGCCTCCATAGAAAGCTGTCAGGTTTTGCAGTGTACCCTGTTTACCATTTAATGTATGAAGTTTAAAAATGGCTTGGGCTTGATCATCATCTAGCTTATCCAAGAATAACTGGATATGTTAATTTATTATAGTAAAACATGTATGACTGAAAAGGTCTTATGAACTTCAGTAACAGAAACCTTACAAGCAACACCTGATAGTGGTTACAAAAGATTGATTAAGCAAGGAGAAGGCAAAGAAATTTTTTAGACTGCACTAAGGATGGTTTAATTTTGCTTCCTCCTCTCGTCTCCCTTGTGTCTATCTCCTAGCCATGTATGTTAAGATGATAATTTATATGGGGGAAGAACTTTTCATGTATTTCATTTTATATAATCTGCACTTTAACTTTGAGCTTAGCTTAAAATTACATCACTGATTTAATCAAATTTTAAAAACTCTATTAAATTGTAAAGTGTTAACAAAAAACTCATGGAGATTTTCATTAATTTCACATCATGTTATACTTCTCTCTCATGTCCTGGTGATCTAGTAGGTGCCTAAATTCCATGCAGTGGACTTTTTACTCTTTATACATTTTCAATGTACTCCTTTAAATCAGTATAAAATTCTGTCTAATGGCTTTGGAAGAATGATGTTTGAATATCAAAAACGGTGACAAAGAAACCAGTGGAAAAGCTCCAACTATTTAAGATATATAATTACACACTTGGTGTTTCAGTGAGAGTTATTCCTGGACAATTTATTGAATTACCTTAACTCCTGCATCATGGGTATTAACAATGTAAGAGGGCAATGCAAATCCACTATCAGTTAAATACAAAAATACATTAATCAAGGAGAGGATGGTTTGGCAGCCTGGCAATTCAGCTACTAGAGCCACTAGATTAAGATTTCAAACCAAGCCTCATTGTATATGTGCTAGTCTATGCTTATCTGTTTTATCAAATATGAATGGCTCTGAAAGTTACGTCTGAACTCCTGAGAAACCAATGTTCATACCATAAAAATCGAACATGCTAATTGAGCAGCTGCAAAGTCCAAGGACTGAACTGCACAAGTCAGAACAGCAACACCAAGCCTTCTCCCAATAAAAAGATTGGGTGTTTCATAAAGGTGACTTCTTGTCCTTCAAAACATAACTCCCCAAATATCCTTTTCAGACAAATGCACAGAGGCATCAGAGGGTATTTTCAGACAATACGCTACCACGGGTGACCATGCTTTACTTCAGTGTGGCCATCCATGGTGGGTTCATGTTTGATCCCACCCCACCAGATCTTACCGAGGGTGGGATCAGAGGTTTCCCCGTACCATGGTAGGCTTAACTCCACGTTGTGAGCTGGGCTCCCTGCCAATGCACAGCGCTGAGTAAGTCCTGCGACAGTCCAGGGAAGCCATCCCCAGACCGGGGTAGAGCAGACTGTCATGTATGATGGCCCACTCTACCTACCTCCGGCCAGTGGGTGGAGCTTTTCTGGCCGGGCGCGGTGGCCTCATAGGCTGCCACACCTGCCCGTCAGGATCTAACTCTCTCCCCACCCCCTCCTCAGCCCTGGCATGTCTGTTCAGCGGCCGGGTCAGATCAAAGCGTAATGGTGCCTAGCTTTGGAAATACCTTAAGGGTGCTTCACTATGAAGGCTGGAAGGGCTATATGCTAAACCATCCTGACGACAACAAAATAGAGTCCTCAGAGATAATACTGACATTCAGCACCTATCAGTATTAGAAATACTGGATTTTCTTAAATCAGATGGTACTGATTTGCAAGTTGGGACAACAGGATTTTAACTATGTCGAGGCGAGTGAAGTAACAATGGTGCTGTCCGTAAATTCCCAGCTATATTTGTGTTGCAGATCTGTCTTTGGTTTTAAGCACAAATCCCACAGGCTATACAAAAACATTTCAACGAAGTATGAAAAAAAAACACTCAAGTAATGTCATTAAATTCAGGATGGTGAAAATGTCTACGTTTAATATTAAATTATAAATAAAATCTATGTAGATACTTGCTCTATATATCTTAACAGTTACGTTTCTGTCTCCATAAAACGTTGTAGTTATGGCAAATGAAGCTAAAAAATGAAAATTATTATACTACTCTCTCTAGCATGAATTTCATTCGCTTTGTTCTTTAAAATCTTTTATTTAATTGCTAATAAGAAAGAACTATAACTGAGAAGTCATATAATATAGATGAAGGGCTTTAAGTAGTGCATGCAAGAGTGCCAACATTGCTGAAACAAAGTCTTCGGAAATTGCTGAAGTTTGGGGTCTCTGACCCAGAAATGATGGTTTCTGAAATTTCGATGAGCGCAGCCATTCCTCAGGAAACTTCGGAACCCTGTGGAAACCTGGGAAGCACGTGCGCGCCTGGGCCTGGCTGGAGAAGCTCTGAGAAGCTTCTGGAAACAGTGCCATATTTGGTGGGGGTGGGTGGAAGGGGACAGGTGAGTCATGGGGTATCGTTTGAATCGATTGGCTGGCCAAGCCAGATGGCTGATTTTGATTGGTACAAGCTGCAGCCAATAGAAAGAGAAGTGTCAAAACCCAAAACAGGCACATGCACAGAGTCATTTCCCATTCTCTGGTGAATTTGGCTGTGTGCTGCTACACAAATGTGAGTAATCGGCTGGGCTGGGGAGCTCCTGGCATCGCATGGCATGGCTTGTCTTAGCCTGTCTGTGCATAGTGCCAATGCTGGGGCATGGGGGTCCGCATGACATGGCTTTTTAACAAAAAAATTGTGTTCCAGCGGGCACATTGCTTGCTGGCTACTGCTGCTTGGTTGGCTTCACAGTCAGACAGCAGCATCATGATTAGCTAGAGGGCTCTGTCTGCCTGGCTCCTATACCTGGTCTCTCTGTGCCACACTGTCCAATCCTCCATACTAAGAGGGTGCCCTGGAGGGGGGTCAGGGGGAGAGGGAGGTGAGGAGTGTGAAAAATGTGCTGTTTGCTGGGCTGTCTGGCTTTTGGTGGGAAGGATCTGCATTGCACTCTATGTTGTTGATGGTCTCTCTGGCTGCCTCCATATGCTGGGGGCATGGGGGAGTATGCATTATACGCCTAGTACTACATTATACTATCATACTATATTCTACTATTACTAGATCACACTAGTACTATATTGTATATCTATCTCTACTAACTATATATATACACCCAACCTAAGCATTCCCACCCAAAGCATGTGTGTTTATGTCTGTGTGTGTAATATATTTCTATTTTTTAACAATATTATTCAGCAGCTCAGCTCCTCCCCTTTCCCCTCTCCCGCCCACACCACAAAGAGACTGCTGAAGCACAGCCCCTTCTATAACAAATGGGGGGGGGGGAATGGAGTAAGGGCATCATGTGTTGTTGTGCACCCTGATTGGCTAGGGAGTTAAGGGGGGGGGGGGAGGTGTTATTGTGCACATTCTGCACACCCCGATTGGCCAGGCAATTAAGGCTGCCGCTGCTGCACATGGGAACGTGTGCTGAGGTACCAACTTGGCGCCGAAGATTTCAGAGTTTCCAATGTTCCGTTATTCTGAAGTTTCCGGGAATTTCAGACGGCTGGCGCTTCGCTGGTAAAGCTCCAAAGCTTCGCTAAGGACACTGAAGTGCTGCCGGCTATCCGGCCTGGAACTTCAAAATTCGGCCTGGGTACCTGGAAGCACTATTTGGTTCAGCTCTAGCTTCAAATTTACTTCTTCTGAACTCTGCATCATGCTCTCCATGTTTATATGTACATTTAAAATTAACATATTTCCTTAGCCTTCCTTTCCTCGAGTCTCCTTCGAGCGAGAGGGGCAGGGTAAAAATATTTATAATAAATAATAAGTATTACTTCCCATTTCTGTTACCTAAACTTTCAACTTAAGTAATCAATCTCTAGCAATTCTATTCAAATAGTGTACTTACGATTAATTTATGAGAAACATTTTAAAAATACATTTGCCAAATTGCTATAGGACAAGGCTATTAAAACAGAGTATTCTGAATATTCAACAGTATATTGAATATTTTGTATCTTCTTGTCTTTTTGCATATTCTTCAACAGAATATTGAATTTTCTTCAACTGAAAATACAAAATATTTCATATATTGTTTAACAGTATATTGTATATTTTATATATTCTGGTCTGAATATTCAACAGTATATTTCATGACAATTATTGCTATAAAGAATTATATTGTCAAAGTTCAGTGCTACAAAAAGTTTGCATTTTGTATCTTACGTTTATGTCACAGTAAAAGCAAAGAAGTCTAAATTACGTACCATATGTCCTTCAGCACGAGCTTTGTTTTCCATAGCTTCCTTTTTTCGTTGCCAGAATTCCTCAACTTGTTTTGCTCGTTCTGCAGCTACCCATCCTTTTTGCCTAAGTAATTTCAATATATGTAAGAAGTGTGAAGCCTCTGGATGCAACATTAACAAAGCCACAAAATAAAACTGGAGAACAAAGGAAGGCAATAGTGATTCAAATTTTATTTACTTCAATGGATTTTGAATCAGTTCAGACATCTAACAAAAGGAGGTGACCGAAACTCACTCATTTAACTATGCTCCACTTAAATTTAAAAAATGAAAAATTATTTTCCTTCCATATAATGATTATCTTAATTCTATAGCTAATAATATGGTTATTCTACTAAAGAGCAATATTACTTCATCTGGGTTGTCAAACTGTGGTGCCTCAATCACTAGTGGTCCCCACAGCACTTAGAAGTGGCGTGTAGAGAGCTGACTGATTTATTTTTAGTTATGAAACTACACTAGAAAACTAAAAATAGAAAATATTTTTCCTGCTAGCAACTTTTATTTTTGCCATGGGAATGTTATGCAACTGCAAATGGATGGTGGTCCATGAAAATGTCATTGGAAGAGCATGCTGCTGAGAGGATGTTGCCAGTGAAACAAGAAGGATTAAAGCAAACGCCACCCAATGGAAAGATGTTGGAGAGCTACTGTCTATTTCAAATATTAATTCATTTAGAGAGTTTCCCTTAATACTTGAATAATCCAGCCCTTCTCTAGTGAATGTTTGGAAATACTCATGCTCTAAGGCTCTAGAAAGGAAATTGGTTTTATATTTGGGATTAAGTGTTAAAAATGTAAACCGAAAGTAGCATGATGATTGCATGCTAATATTTACAGTAACTGTCCAGAGATTTGCTGTGTATTACTTACATATACTTAAAACAAGATCATTAAAAATGCTTTAGGCACAAATATTTTGATAGATTTTTGGAAAGACCCCAATATTAAATCATAATTGTAGCGTAATCATGTTTTCAACTGAAAATGCCTCTCTCTCTCTGCACACCAAGGGAAATAATTTCTAATGACAGAATGTTAAGCTTCTAAAACCCATTTAACACCTCTCCAGCCAATTTCATTTGGTGGTGGTCAAATCTGAATTCATGCCATCATGAAAGAAGAGACAGTTTAAAACGCCCAGTATTACAAACACAACTTTATAAATACTGATTTACAGACACAAGTAAATAAAGGTTACTTACCAGTAACTCTGTTCTTCGAGACAGCTCTGCATATTCTCACTATTGGGATTCACTTCCTGCTTCACAGGCACCGTAAAACCTCATTGTCAGCAGTTTCCAGGCAGAAGGAGGCTTGGAAAGATCTAGAACATGGTGAGGGCTCCGCCCCTCCACCCTCCTGGGAAAAGTGTGGGCTCCAGGTCACGAGAGAACGGGAATGGATAAAAGGGGGAGGAGCCATCGCCGGCTCAGTTCCTACCAACCCCGTCCCCGGAAGACCCAAACAAGGTACATCCGAGACTGAGGGGAAGGCGGATGGGTCGTGAGAATACGCGGAGCTCTCTCGAAGAACAGAGTTACTGGTAAGTAACCTCTATTTCTTCTTCGAGGATCTCCACGATTCTCACTACTGGGAGAGTGAAAAGCAGTTTCATGCACCTACTTCAAGGTGGAGGGAATCAAGGAGATTAATCGAACAGTGACTGAAGAACTGCTCTCCCCATCAATGTATCTGATTTGGCAGCCAGGTTCAGAAAGTAGTGCTTCGTGAAGGTGTGCACAGAGGACCAAGTTTCAGTCTTGCATATGTCCAAAACCGGTACGCCACGTAGGTTGTCTATTGATGAGGCTACAGCCCTAGTGGAGTGTGCTTGAAGGTGAGAAGTGGGAGTCCTTCAAGCTTGTTCATAGCACCTCTGTATGCATAGGAGAATCCATTTCGAGAGTCTCAGAGACGTAATGCTAACTCCGATTCGTTGGCCACCGTATGAGATGAATAGAGCGTCAAGAGGCCTTGGTGAGTCTAGTTCAGTCAATGTAGAACGAAAGCACTCTTTTGACATCGAGAGTGTGGAGAGTCTGTTCTGCCCGTGATATATGCGGACTTGGAAAAAAGACCGGCAAAGAAATGGTCTGATTTAGGTGGAAGGGGGACATAACCTTGGGTATGAACAAAGGGTCGGTCCGTAGGTCCACCTTATCCTTACAGAAACGAGTATAAGGAGGGGAAGCTCCAGAGTTGAGAGTTCAGAGACTCTTCTTGCGGAGGTGATCGCAAGTAAGAATGCTGTCTTGATAGACAGATTTTCCATTGTACAGGAGGCCATAGGTTCGAACGGGGGTTCCATTAACTTGGCTAATACGAGATAAAGATCCCACTGAGGGGCCGGTTGGGTGGTTGGGGGAAAGGTATTGATAAGACTCTTCCAAAAGGTCCTCATGAGAGGGTGGGAGAACAAGGTGTCTGCTCCTTCCGGCTGTAAACGAGAGAAAAGAGCTGCAAGGTGTACTTTTATGGAGGAAATGGACAGTCCAGAGTCCTGTAGGTACAATAGATATTTAAATACATGATTCATATGATTAAGGGAGACATGATTCATATGATTGAGGGAGACTATGGTACAGAGGAGAGAGGAGCACCAACTAGAAAAACAAGACCATTTAGCAGGATAGGATGCTCGAGTGGAAGGGCAGCCGGAGTTCAGTAGGACCTCTGCAATGTCTGGGGAGGCACCCTGCATCACAATAGCATCAACCAAGCACAGAGGTGGAGCGCTTCTAAGTTGTGGTGCACAATGGAGCCTTGCTGGCGAGAGAGGAGGTTGGGTAGTAGTGGCAGTTCTATGATCTCCGACGCCAAGTCCTGTAGAGTCTGGAACCAGGGTTGCCTGGGCCAGGAGGGTGCTATAGGAATTCCTCGGGCTAGGTCTGAAGTATTTTGTGGAGAACTTTGTATAGGAGGGGGACTGGGGGAAATGCATAGAGGAAGGCCCCATTCCAAGAGATTACGAAGGCATCTGAGATTGACCCTGGATCTCGGCCTGCTCGGCTGCAGAATCTTGGAAGTTTCGCATTTTCGCACGTAGCAAACAGATCTATGGATGGAGTGCCCCATTTGGTGAAGATATCGGTTAGGACAGTGTCATTCAGAGACCACTCGTGTTGTTCTGACTATCAGCAACTGAGTTGATCTGCCACGGAGTTGTCGTGACCTGCCAGATGAATGGCCTGAAGGTGTATGTTGTGCTCAATGCTCCAGGCCCAAATAATCTGAGCCTCTAGAGAGAGACAGATGGATCTCGCATTGCCCTGTGGTGTTGTCTGTGAGAATGAGGACATTCCTTCCTGCGATGTGACACACCAAAGCCTTGAGAGCCCAGCGGATGGCTCTGAATTCCAGCATGTTTATGTGCAAATCCTTCTCTGTTGGGGACCAGAGACTGTGCACTTCTATATGATTCATGAGTGCACCCCATCCCATGAGGAAGACATTGGTGGTGATCGACATATGAACCCTCGGAGGGTCGAACGGTATGCCACTGAGTATGTGGTCCGGTTCGGTCCACCATAAAAGATCGAGATATAAGTTGTGTGGAATGGTTATCCTCCAGTTGAGAGGGTGGTAAGCAGCTGTAGAAGCGTACGAGCCGCTGTTGCAGGGGTTGTAGATGTAGTCGGGCATAAGGTGTCATGGCTGTGGTGGCAGCCAGGAGGCCCTGAAGGCAAAGGAAGTAACACATCGGCCTTGTGGTTTGGGCGGGTAGAGCTAGTATAGCGGATCTGATGTCCTGAAATCTGTCCGTAGGCAGGTAAGCCCTTGAGTGTCTAGTACAGCACCGATGAATTGGAGGCGTTGCAACAGTAGCAGGTGCAATTTTTTTTGAGGATGATAATGAAGCCTAGGCTCTGTAAAAGTGATAGGGTCCCCTGGAGTTGGCTCACTAATGTGTAGCTGGAGGAGGCTGCTAGGAGCCAATCGTCGAGATATGGAAATACTCTTACTTTCATCTTCCGTAGGTGTGCAGCGACTAATGCGACACATTTGGTGAAGAGACTCAGAGCCATGGATAGGTCAAACAGGAAGACCGTGTACTGGAAGTGAAGGTCCCCTACAACGAAACCTAAGTATCGTCTATGAACAGGTTTAATAGAGATGTGAAAATAAGCGTCCTTGAGGTCAAGCGAGGCTAGCCAGTCTCCTTGTTGAAGTCCTAAGAAGATAATAGGGAGGGAGGTCATATGGAATTTGAACATTTTAATATATTTGTTCAGACAACGAAGGTCCATGATAGGCCTGAACCCTTCATCCTTCTTAGGAACCAAGAAGTAGCTGGAATAGAATCCAGAATTCTGTTCGGATAAAGGTACCCCCTCAATAGCTCCCTTATATAGGAGTTCCCTTACCTCCAAAAGTATTTGAGTGTTGTGTGGGGAGCCCCGGAGGGGTGGAGGAGGGGAGTCTGGGGGTAGTGTGTGGAATTGAATAGTATAACCACAGGAGACTCTCCCCCTAACCCAGCGGTCCGTGGTGATGGAAGCCCAGAGATCATAAAAGGGCCAGAGACGGTTATAGAAAGTGAGAAGACGCTCGTTTACTCTCTTGACCTGCGATAAGTTAAAAGCGCTGCTTGGAGGGGGGTCCAGCAGATGAATTAGAGGAAGATTTCCCCTTTGTTTGATAAACCTCTTATGAGGTTGAGCAGACGACGTCTGTGGTTGCTGGTACTGAGGGGAGGAGTGTCTCCCTGTCTGGTAGGGGGTAAGAGGATTGCTCTCTTGGTGGGTAGGGATAGGAAGAGAAAGGAGGGTACAATCTCTTCCTAATACAGCAGATGACTCCGGTAGACCGGGCAGTCTGACATGTCTCTGATCTTTTTCAGGGTGTCATCAGTAGAGGCCGCAGAGGCCCTCTCCATCAAAGGGTAAGTCTTCAATGTGAATCTTATTTTCAGGTGTCAGAGCGGTGGACTGGAGCCAGGCATGACTCCTAAGGGTAATGGCCGAGGCCATTCCCCTAATATTGGGGTCTGCTATATGCATATTTGCTGTAAGCTGGAATTGCGCTATCTGCATTCCCTCCAACTGTAGGGCCAAAATTTGGCTAGGGTCCGAGGCCCTGCTTAACTGGGACCAGAGCCAGTGTTGGTAGCCGCGTAAGGTGGAAGCATAGTTGGCTGCCCGAAGGGAAAGAGTCTCCAAGGAGTAAGTTTTTCTGCCGATGACATCAAGGCGTCCGCCCTCTCTATCTGCTGGGGAAATCTGGATACCCCCAGCCTTAGACTTCAGAGAGGCTGCCGCGATGACGAGGGAGTTTGGAGCAGGGTGTTTGTACAACATATTGGCTCCCTCCTTCGGAATCGCATACAACCAATCAGCCAACTTGTTAGTGGGGCCTGCACAAGAGGGTTTTGCCCATATTGCCTTGGAAGGCTCCTAAAGCTGTTCGAGTATGGGTATCATGATATGTCCAGGTTCCCCTGTACTCAGAATACCAAAAACTGGCCCTGACTGTGACTTCTTCACAACCCTTGTAGGAAGCTTGGGAAGGGTGGAAATAAGTCTCTTAACTGAAAAGCCTTAATATCCTCAGTGGTGAGGATCAAGTTAGAGTCAGAGATCGCATTGGGTGATGGGGGACAGATAGTCTCACCTTCCTCTAGAAGAGAGGAGGAGGATGACACAGAGGCAGACCCCTCGGACAAGAGCTCAGGGTTGGGCGGTTGAGGAGGGGCTGCGTGGCCCGATGGTTGAATGCCCAGGAGTCAAGAAAGGTGGATTCAGCAAGCTGGGCTGACCTTGTATCCTGGTGTTGCACCGTAGATGCCGTCGGTACCGATGGGACCGTAGAGAGATCTTGTTTTTACACCCCCGAGACGGCCAGTACTCGTGGGGCCATGGTACCGATGGGGCCTTGGAGAGATCCCATTGTTGCGCTGCCAGAATGGACGGTACCGGTGGAGCCATGAGCCGCAACGGGTGCGATTGAGCAGACTGGCCCGGCTGTGTTCCTTCTTGGGAAGGCGGACGATCCTTTATAGTCGGAGAGTCCGGTGGTCTGGATATTGTTGCTGTAGGGGCCGCACGTGGTGGTGCAGGAGGTATATACTGTCTGGCCTCTGCACAGTGGTAGGCAGGCTGCTCCAGGTCTTGGAAGTCCCTCCTCGTGGGATAAGGTGACCTGCTCCGGGAGCGACGGTACCGGTAGGGGTCTATGTAGTCATACCTAGGGTACAGTGTCATATGGGGAACAGCATGAACACAGGGATCATCATTTCTGCTCCCTGTGGTACTGCAATGGCGGGTCCCGGTAGCCGGGCAGGTATTCCTGTAGCTGTCCGATATGGCCCTCTAGCTCGACTGGTCCCTGATGGGAGACGGATCTGGATCAGGAACGACAGTGCCCGTGGGACTCGTTATGAGAGAGAGAGCGGGAGTCTATGCTGCTCTGATGCTGACAGCAGGGGCAGGTCCGGCAGAGTGGAAGAAGGTTGTGGTACCAGGGACGGCACAAATGGAGCTGGAGCAGCTGGGTGTCTCTCAGGCTCAGAAGAGATTGTTTCTATTTCTACTGTGCGCAGAGTTCCCCCTGCTTCTTGATCTCTTCTTTTTGCGCTGCTTGTCCTACCTCTTAGAGTGACGCTCCTTGGAGCGAGAGGTACTCTGTGCAGGGTAGCACCGCTAGCACTACTAGGTACAGACAATACCGCTAGCGAGACCTCCTGCGGTTCTGCGGAGGCAGTACCGGGCACCTCCTGGGGCTGTACTGGCACGGCGGTAGCGGTGTTGGCGGTTCCATTGGAGCGGAGTGCCGGGTGGGGAGCGCAAGTGGCCCCTTTCCGCCACCCTGGAGTGCCCTTTTAGTGAGTATCTCCTGCAGCCAGAGCACTCTTGCCCTTTTAGTTCTTGAGGAGAGGCTGACACACAGAGTACAGGAACGGGTGTTATGGCACTCTACATACAGGCGAGGCACAGATCATGCTTATCATTCACCAAGAGTGTGGTAGGGCAAGAGGCACACCGTATAAAGCCCGGCTGTTTGGGCATAGTTCGCCAGCCCAGCACAGGGCTGCAGGGCCCAGGGGACAAACCCCGCAGGCTGGGGCTCAGCACAACTGCTGAAGTGTTTCTTCTTATTTATTAATTTTTTTTAACAGAGGAGAAGATCGTCGTTACTAAATGAATTACTGACAGTGCCGAGAAGCACAGAGGTCTTCCAATCACGGCGCGGTTGGAAGGAACTGAGGCGGCGAGGGGTCCTCCTCCTCTTATCTACTCCCACTCTCACGCAACCTAGATCATGCGCTTTTCACGGGGGGAGGGGCGGAGCCCTCACCATGTTCTAGATCTTTCCAGACCTTCTTCTGCCTAGAAACTGCTGACAATGAGGTTTTCCGGTGCCTGCGAAGCAGGAAGCGAATCGCGGAGATCCTCCAAGAACAACTAATTTTACTTGATTGATGGATTGCCTAACAATACTGTGTACAGTCAAGTTAAACTGATTACGTGCGATACTTGTAGAGAAAAAAAAGTTTGTCCCACCACAAAACTAATTAATTTGAGCTACCCCAAAGGCACTGCAATATAGTTCACAATTGTCTAAGTTCATACAAAAAGACTACTGCTTCCAGTATGTCGTAAATATGCTGAAAAACTAAGATACCTTTTTCACGAGATTCTAGAATTGCAATCAAGTTACTAGAAAATGGGGAAATACAGGCACATATTTGAAAAGAAGCAAATGTCATGTGCTACTGCTGTTCATACTGGCAGTGTGAATTAAAGTTCATTCATATCTACAATTTGTTGTGTAGGAATTGGACGCAGAGAGAATAGAGTTCCAAGTAGGGCTGAAACAGAATTTTGAATCAGTTATTGTAAGCTGCCCTGAGTCTCTGGAGAAGGATGGGGTCAAAATGTAAAAAATAAAAATAAGGTTTCTCGTTTTTGAAAAATTATCAAAATTCCTGTTTCTAGTTGTCTCTGACTAATCAAGAACCTCTTCATGTCAGATAATGTTTTGTTGAATTCTTGGGCAAAAATATATTTAAAAATAGTTTTAAAATTTTATGCGCGTGCGTAAAATGGCCACCTCCCTTAACCAAAATGGTGGCAATAACGTTGCTGCCATTTTGGCTAAAGGAAAATGGTCATCACCCGTAACAAAAATGAAAGCAATAGCATGAAATAGGGCAACACTATTCCCACCATTTTGGTTAAGGGCAGCGGCCATTTTTCACACTTGCAAAAAGGTCTGCATGCGCAATGAACTTTAAAAAAAATTATTTTTAGATTTTTCCCTGAGAATTCATACTGGGATCAGGAAGTCGATCCTGGTTCCAGAAATTACAAGATTTCTTGCAAGCAGCAAAACTGCTGTTTGCTTCAGTCCTAGTTTCAAGGCCTTAAAAGTCATGTAACCTTTTATAGTCTTAACTATGTGAAGAATTACATTAAAGTACTTCATCCTTGTACAGGTATATCATTAGCCAGTCATTTGATGGGTGGAGATAGGGTTCTTAGGGGATTTTTATATGTTTTTAATCTATTCTAAGATATAGGGTACTTCCATTTCATGATAGTGAACACACCTAAAGAGTAGAGAGGCCAAGTTAGTCTCTATACTGTCAAAAGTTTTGATTGAGATGTTTTTGACTTGAACAGTATTCTCTACAATTCTAGAAGCAACATAACCAGTAAGACCTTGTAGCAACGGACGGTAGATACATCAGTATACAAAGTGTTTCTAGGGCAGGGAAGAGTCTAGTGCCCAGGCAGAATGAGCCATACACATATATGGTCCTCCCACTCTCAACTAGGATTTGTGGCAAAACATGAGCTAAGCTAATTAATGAACTGGTTGAGTTGTATTCATGAATCAGGAAAAATGCTACTACTTAAGGGAGGCACTAAATCCTAGATCATGAAACCTGCAGTTTGATCTGTAATATTAAGGGTGTTAACACACGTTGCCCCACTTTCACCTGCTTGCGTGTAATGGGGCTGCTAGATGTTTAACATATTGCCGTCCTGGGGCCACTCCACAAGACATAATTGCCTGAAATGTGGAGCATGCTGCGCAAGCAAATGTTGGGCAACGCACTACCCCAGGGCCACTTCTAATGTGTGTTGGGAAGGTCCATGTGGCATCCACGTGGCTGCCCTGCGTCCCTCCCTCTGTTGGGAAACATGCAAACATTCGGTACCACAGAGTTGTGGCCAGCAGCTAGGGGAGCATGGATGGACTATGGCAGGGAAGAATGCCTGCCTGTTTGGAGGAGTCCAACATGAAGCCTGTGGGAGGTGGCTGTGCCCCTCCCCCCAGTGACCACAGGCTCTGGGTGGCTCCCCTTTCACGTGTTTAACACCCTAAATGTCTGATCAGCTGAGACAGGTTCATAATAAGTTGTCTCTTTTTATGTTATATGGCAGTCTCCTGGGAAAGCGGTACACGCTGAAGCTTTGGTAAGCGAGAATCAAATAAGTTGATTCCTCCAATATTCTTTTTTTTTTTTTAAAAAAAATGTGTTTTTCATGTATGCTGTTACCCATGGGGTGGGTAACAGCATACACCCCAACACCCCAGGCTGTTGGAATGGGGTGGGATATAAATGTAAATAAAATATGTATTTATTTTTTTAAGATGACACATTTTTCATATCTTCATCTCAGATGTGTACATCTTCTCAGACTCATTCTTCACATTTTTAATCCAAGAGATACTGGTAGTTCTTGTGAAACTCGAGGTTTCACTTCCACTCTGATTTATTAGATTAACATGAACTTTTAAAACACAGCAGAGTAGTGTTTCCTCTTGGGGAATTAGTTTTTAATTTCAGCAACAACCTTCCATCCAACCAATACCTTTACAGTTCACTTTTAACCAATATCATCCCAAAGAACTCTTATTAGGTTAAGTACATTAAAAAGCTCTCTCCACTGTGGGGAACAGAAAAAGGGTCGTTGAAATTCTGCAGCTGTCCCATACTCACCACCGTGATTCCAACTAGAGCTTGCATTGCAGGAGGGGCTTTAACTCGTAAAGGTAAACTTGATGTTGTTTTTTAAAAACAAAACACTGCTATCCTCGCATCTAAGGCTACTTCAAATGTCTGGCCTATGTGACCATATTTTAAGATTTTAAATAGAAGTTTGTGACCCCAAAATATATGAAGTATTAGTCAAGGTTATGACCCCCATGCACAACACACACTTTGAATCTCTACACAGAGTTTGGGAACTCCTAGCTTCAGAAAAGTTGTCTAATGTTTTTTTATACACAATCTGTTTTTCCAGGCTGTGAGGAAAGTGGGAGAAAAGAAGGACTTCTCTACCTAGCTCATGGAAGAGGAATTGTTTGGGGGCAAGCCTGGGTGGATGCACTCATTTCAGAACGCTGTTTTATTTCAGCTTTGCCATAAGCTGGTAAAAGAAAATGCAATATTAAAGCATGGTACTCTGCACCTTAGTGAAACCCTTCAGGCATCCACCAGGGTAACTAAGGGCATGAACTAAAACTGGTACATTTCCGTTCCAATCACCATAAAGACAAACTATGGCAGAGAGCACATAGCTGTCAGAGTCACCTCTCCAAGCTATTTTAAAACATCACAAAGGTCACTTACTATATAGCAAACAGTAGCCAAAATATACTTAATGCATGCTACTGCACAACATGGCAATTACTTGCCGTCACAGAAGTTTTTGTATAAAAGATTAATATAAAGGATTACAAATGTTAGCACTCAAAACCAGAAAGACAAAGGCCAAGACTTCAAACACGCTTGTGCTGACAAAATGCCGTTGAACAGGACTCAATGGTGCAAGTATGCTTAGGATCACAGACAAAATTAGGATTGTATACTACACATACACATATTTTATGATATGATCAGGTTTCATTTCATAATAGAGACTATTGCTGAAGTCTTACTAATTCTCTCCATCCTTCCAAGGGAAAGGTACATGTTCAGGCCCTTTCTCCCTAAACAAGAGACCAGAAAACCTAGTTTGCTAAGGAAATACGTAATAACCTACTCCTACAACCATGCTTAAACAGTTATATCTGGTTAGTATAATGCATGGCCTTAGAGATTATATTAGCAGAGCTGTTGGGAAGCAGCAAGCTAGTAATCAAGAAACTCAACCTATAAATAGAACCCAGCTTTAAAAAATGTCTACAGGTGTTTTAAATGCACACTCTGTTATCACCATAAATGTGACTGACAAGTGTTTGGATAGATTACATGGCCACCTTTAATAGTGTATCCCTAGATCTCTTCAACCGAGTTAGAAAATAGCTTTTATCCCCATACTTTTCCAGTAATGCTTTTCCCTTAAAAGTTTGTCATAAGCAGAGCTACTGAAGATAATGTAGTTGAACCACACTAGTGAAGACATTTTTTGTAAGCATACTTCCACATGTCTGAATCAAGCAAGCAGCTCAAAGAGGTAGTGAGAAGGACACCCCTCTGGACAAATCATGTGGCAATACATTATAAAAAGAAAGGAAGGTTGAGGCTTAAAAGGCTGCTTGCCCACGTTACACAATCTGACGTTAGTTTCTATCTAACGTGAGATTGTGTAAACATGGGCATGCGCCTTTTCGTATCAGACAGTGAAATATCTGTCAGTTTATTTCCGTCCATATGATTTCCATGAAATCCAGCCCTGTCACTAACATGAGTTGTATTTAACATTAAACTTGCATGTGTGCATGCAAATTTAATGTTAATTTAAATCACTGCAAAATTTGATCTGGCAGTGTTCCCTTTGCCAAGCGCTGCTGGTGTCAGGAGGGGAGAGAAGGGAGGGAGAATCCAAGCCTCTAGTAGCGCTTGGCAAAGGGGACCGTACCTCCAGTCCCCACATCAGGTAACCCCGTAGGGAAGCGGTAGCTGGAAACCCCCCCTTTACTGAGTGCTGCTAGAGGCTTGAATCCTCCCTCCCTTCAGTCCCCGCCCGACACCAGAAGCACTCGGCAAAGGGGCTTTGAGCGCTGCTTCCCTAGCGTGGGGACTGGGGTACTGGTCCCCAATCCCCCCCCCCCCAGGGAACCCAGTAGTGTCCCCCTCTTCCCCCTGGGGTTCTCTAAGGTGGGGGGAGGGTAATGGGAGCATGTATCCATTATTTTGGGGAACAAATCCAAACCCTAGAAGAAATTAATGTGGGCAAGCAGCCATGCTGCAATCTTACATTAGTGATGTTTTCCCATGACATTGAATCTCACACTAAATATGTAACACAGGGCAGTCAAGGCCACTTCTTGTGAATTACATCCTTGACCGTCCTGGCTGGTTAAGTCCTGCCGGGAGACAATAGGCCGTTGCTGGCCGGGGTGGTCAACGCCTCCCTGTGGGAGGACAGAGTGCCGGGCCATCTCAAGGAGGCAGTGGTGCGGCCTCTGCTCAAGGAATCATCGCTAGACCTTGACTCCCCTGCCAGCTATTGGCCTGTCTCTAACTCTTGATCGCATTGGTTTTCTTGATCCCTCGCAGTCAGGCTTTCGTCTGGGGCATGGCACCGAGACTGCGTTTGTGGGTTGATGACCTATGCCGGGAACTGAATCGGGGTAATTTGACTGTTGATATTGTTCGATCTGCTGACTGCATTTGACACTGTTGATCATGAGATGTTGGTGACGCGCCTGCGGGACTGTCCAGAGGTGGTGCTTTTGAATGGCTCTGCTCTTTCCGGACCACAACGGCCCAGCAGGTGGTGCTCGGGGATTATTTTTCATCATACTGAGACCTCTCATGTGGAGTCCCGCAGGGTTCTGTTCTGCCCCCTCTCCTTTTCAATGCATATATATAGCTGCTCGGCAAGGTGATTAGGTGGTTTGGTGTGCGGTGTCATCAATATGCTGATGACACCCAGCTGTACCACTCTTTTTCAGTAGTCCCAGGTCCGGCAGTCTCGGTGCTTACTTGGTGTCTGACAGCTATGAGGACTGGATGAGAGCTAATCGACTGAGGCTGAATCCTGACAAGATGGAGGTGATGTTCGTGGGTAAGGCGATGGAGTTGGTAGCCCCCATTACTGATGGAGTCTGCCTCCCATTGGCCTCCCAGGTACGGAGTCTCGGGGTGCTCCTCGATGTGCAGGTCCAATTGGATCTCCAGGTGGAGGCTGTGGTGAGGAGTGCTTTTCGCCTATTACATCTGGTGCGACGGCTTTGGCCGTTAATCTCAGACTCGGACCTGGCCACTGTCGTCCATGCTTTCATCACCTCTAGACTAGACTACTGTAACACACTCTACGTGGGGCTACCCATGGTGATGGCTCGGAAATTGCAGCTGGTGCAGAATGCGGCGGCCCGTCTCTTAGGGGGACTAGGCCGCCGGGAGCATATCACACCAGTGTTCCGTTCTCTGCACTAGCAGTTGGTGGTTTTTCGGGCCCGATTCAAGGTGTTGGTCTTGGCCTATAAAGTCCTAAACAGCCTGGGCCCTGCCTACCTGTGAGATCGCCTCACTCCCCGGGTCCTGGATCAGCCCCTGCAGCCATCTGAGGGTGTCCTGCTCGAGGTCCCCCGGGTTCTTCGGGGGGGCCACGCAGAGGAGGGCATTCTCAGTAGCCACACTACAGCTGTGGAACTCCCTTTCAGTGGAGGACAGGCTGGTCCTGGATCGTCTCTCCTTTCGGAGAAGCTGAAAAACCTGGCTGTTCCACCAGGTGTTTGGTGGGGGAGATAGGTAATGGGGGGTGGAATAGAGATCGAGGTTTTAATCTTTATAACAAGAATTTTGACTCAAGGACACTAGTCACTGTGTTATGAATTAGTACCAGATTATTTACAATCAGCAATCTCCATTCATATCAATAGGGTGTGACCCAGCAGAGCAAGGCAGTAAGCCTGCAAAAAATCAAATTGGTTGTAGTTGCCAGATTTTCTACAACTTTTACCCTGGTAGCACTGGGAGAGTTGGTAGTGTTTCCATAAAAATGGAAGACACATTTTCCACCCTTGGCAGGACAGCACACCTTTGAACAGTGTGTGTGTTCACATATTGGACAGACAATACAGTCTCAATGGATTTTTAAAAATGGTTTTGAAAACTGTCTGGTATTAAGGTGAACAGGACATGGGACAAGAATCTAAACACAAAGGGACAGATTCATGTATTATCATAGTCCAACCTGTTTGCACTGGCTTGTTTAGACACCTCCTTCAATCTTTTCATTTTTTTCCTAATTGCATCAGCATCTGGTAAATGGTGATGACCTGCAGGCCCATTAGGAACTGCTGGACGTACTCCAGGTGGAACTCCTCTGTAGATAAATACGTACAGTAACTTTCATTACTCTCATCTTAAGTACAGCACATGCAACTATAATGGAAGGTAAGCATACCTTTCAACGGGATCTCCTCTCCATCTGACTTCTCTCTCCTCAGCTAATTTAATATTTTCCTTTTGCTGTTGCATCTGATCAAAAATAGCATGGTAGTGCTCATACTGACCTCGAGCAGGCATAGGAGAAGGCACAATACCGCCTCCACCTCCAAAAAGCGGTGCCTGAGAAGTAATGGGGGGGAAAAAAATCTCAGATTTACTCTTTGAATTGTTTAAAATATTAACAATTACGCAATATGTGCTATCCTAAAAGAATACAATCTAAAACAGACCAGGTCAAAGGATGTTTTTTGTTTAGAATGCTTACTGTTGTTTTGCCCCAATTATGGCTGTTAAATTCCTACTACTACTATGTTATATTATTGCTGTCATGTTAATATTTTATTTAACACAACAGTTCAATTATGTCAGATCCAAAGTTATTTCACAATCCAAATCGCAAAAATCAATAAACTATATAAATCAGATGTATTTCTTTTGACCACGGGTCACAAAAACATACAAAACAAGAAGCAATAAAAAACTTACAAAAGTTAAAAAAAAATATTTTCCCTTAAAGTTCAACAAAACAATACAACCTAACTAGGACACAACAAATCTAAAATTAGTTCGATAAACAATATCCACAGTTATAGGCAAACTATATCCAAGAATAATGAGGACATTTAGGGTTCACAGCTAATTGTAGCAATACCCATTTTATCAAGGAAGATAAGTCTTTGAACAGTAAAGGCATGAGCCAAATTGGCCACTTTCAATGTTATTTGATTGTTGGAACTGGCCAGCAAAAAATACACTTTTTGCAATGTGTTCCGATGTGCCAATTAAAAGAGGATCTAATAATTTAGTTCGTGCTTCTTCTATAGTTGGACATTCAAAAAAATAATGAGGAAGGTCCTCGATATGCCCCGAGCCGTGAATACAGAACCTCAAATTGTAAGGAACACCTCTAACTGCCATCTAATGCTACCGAGGGCATCTGCTGAAGTCTTAGCAATGTCAAAGCCTTTCTTATTGTACAGTTGCTAAAAACATTCAAGTAATTTTCAAACTTATGCTGAAATTTAATCTTGCTATACTATGGGGCAGTTTTGAGAGAAGGAAAGTCAACCGAATCATTTTGAATATAAATATCACGTGTCCTATTCTTAACCATAACTTTGGCATTATCCTGAGTAAAGCCTTGGAAAAACTCAATAGAGAATCCTGCTGAACATACTAATTTATCTAAATTGTCACTCCATGTGAAGCAGCCGTGGCCAGAACACGTCTACTTACAAAGACATAATCTAGGCAACCGCTCAGTAGTAGACATAGATGTCACTCTCAACCAATCATAACACATATGCAATTGGGCTTTCATCTTTACAGGAAGCGGTCTCCACTCTG
Source organism: Sphenodon punctatus (assembly GCA_003113815.1). NCBI lineage: Eukaryota > Metazoa > Chordata > Lepidosauria > Sphenodontia > Sphenodontidae > Sphenodon > Sphenodon punctatus. The sequence goes on from QEPC01015367.1 coordinate 1,613,299, forward strand.
ACCATAACAGGTGGCAGAGTCTTGATCAGTCTATTCTGAAAGACGTCCAACTTTGCCTGGGCAAAATATCCCCATATTTCCGCATCATATAGTGCCTGGGGATACAACTTTTGATCCAGGGGCTAAAGAGCAGGGGATATCATTCTTCCTACAAAAGCCCTCCAAAATTTCACAACCCCACTTACGGCTTGAATCATTTTCAGTTTAATAGATATCAAATGCTCCTGCCACATTCCTGTTGCCGTAAACAGTATTCCCAGGTACTTAAGGCTTTTTATTTGTTCTAATATTACAGAGTCCAAATACCAATTGTGCAAAATCTGCTTTTTAGGAAAAAACATGACTTTGGTTCTGTCATAATTCAGACATAGATGGTTGCATTTACAGTAATCACTCAGAGCCAGCAATCATCTCCTCAATCCAACAGAGGTGTTGGACAACTCCACCACGTTGCCTGCATATAGGAGAATCTAAATGTGTTTCCCTGGGCCCAGAGGTGGAAAGTAGTAATCGCCCTGTAATTCAGAAACACTATCATTTATTTTAAAAATTAAATAAAAATGATGCAAGGACACAGCCTTCCTTCACTCCATTTGTAGAGCGAATAATTTCTGATAAAGAGTCGGACTGAGACAGGCTGACTCAAAGAGGTATTATAATAAAGCGACTTAACCAAAAAAAGAAGACACCTGTCCAAGTTTGTCAAAGCAAGTTTCGCCTATAATAGGTTTCTATCGATTGCAGTGTTTGTTGATCTCAAATCTGCTTTTGATACAAACAATCTTGTTTTCCTAATGCTCACATATTTAGTTACAAGATAGGCCAAAATAAAATTGCAGAACGACCAGATCAGAAACCTGCCTGTTCCTCCGCAAAAATGTTTTCAACAGTCCAAATTTGAAGTTTGTCCAAAAGATATTTAGCAAAGAGTTTAGCAATAATATTTATCAGCCTAATGGGTCTATAATTTGAGGGGGGAGTGCCTACCATTTTAATATATAGGGATGATAATACTAGAGTTCCAACCCTAAGGAATTTGACCAGTCTAATATATAAAGTCAAACAACTTACAAATAAAAGAAATCCACTATTCAATATTTTCCTGGAACAGTTCACCCAGAATACAATCTTCTCCAGAAGTCTTATTTACAGGGAGTTGCACTATAATTGCCAGTTTGGTAATAAATTTCAAACTAGAATCAGTCAGACGGTCTGGCAGATTAGCAGCAATTTTGTTGAATACAGCATTAAAATGATGCTGCTAAGTGGTACTAGTAACATTAGACTGGAAGGGCGACTAGCAATCCATAGAGCCCATATTCACCAAATTTAAAATTTGGAACTGACTTTTTGGTCCAGGGCTACTTTCAAGCAAGTCCACAGAAACTGCTAACGTGAAGTTTTTTTGTTTTTTTAAAGTAACTTTTAATTGTATTAGCAGAAAATAGAAAAAACATAACAAAAGATGTCTCATTTGTAGCAATCACTTCTACATGTGTGTATGTCACATTAGACATACTATTGTCTGGGATACAGAGACAGAATTATACTATCAAAAACATACATTAACATAAATCATAGATCAAAATCAAAATACAACTCAAAATAAACAGGTGAGACCCTGGTATGCATAGGTCTGAGGCCTTGTCACATTGCGATTCGTTTTTTTCTAGTCTTGTAAACCCCGCAAGTGTGTCCACATCTATATCTTGACCTTCCTGTCCTTCAGATCGATTGCAGTTTAATTGAGAGTGGTTGGGTTTCCACGTCGATATGTTCCGTGATTGTGGCCCAGCAGGGTGACCAAGTTGTATAGAATTCCTCCAATGAGTCATGGATACCTGCCGCAATTCTGTCCATGGAGAGTACGAACCATAGCCTTTGTATCCAATCTTTTATTACCAGCACCTTTGTAGATTTCCAGCTACTGAGAAGGACGTGGATCGCAGCGAGAATCATGGTCATACAGATGGGTATCTAAGTTTTTCCGTAAGTGTTGGCCATACGCCCAACAAGGCAATCTCTGGGTCAAATGGTATGGAGAGTTCTGTGGCTTTTTCAATTTTATTCCGTATTTGTCTCCAGAAAAGTTCCACAACTCCACCAGCAGTGAATATAGCTACCTTTTTCCCCACACCCCCTCCAACATAATGGACTATATACTTTATTCGTTTGTGCAATTCGCTCCAGGGTTAAGTAGAATCTGAGCGTGAGTTTAACCTGCGGTTCCCTGACCATCAGGAATTTGGCACACTTATCCATATGTGCCCATATTTGTGACATACTGGCCTTTGTAATCATAAAGTGCAGATCATCTCCCCACGCGTCTAAGTACCCTGCATCTGGGGGGCTTAAGATGGTTTTCACTGAGATATATGCTAGATATAATCCCCTTACTTGAGCCCCCTAAAAACAAAACCGCTTCTAACGGACAGAGTGTTCTCTGAAATTCTTTCCTATGTTGTGGATGATTAAAATAACTGTATATTCTGCAATATAACCATTGATCCACTTTACGTTCGATCCTGGTTTGGATAGTGTCTATTTCCAATACGTCCTCACCTACAAATAAGTTTCTAGCCTGGCTGAGGCCTTTACTCTTCCAATATTGGAGCATATTTTTCCCTTCTTTGTTGAGATAGTTTTTTACATATTAGTGGGGTAAGTGGTGTTATGCCTTGTCTTATTTCCACTTTATGCTGACATATGTTCCATATTTTCATTAATGTGTCTGCGAAGGGGTGGAGGTCCCTATGTTTCAGTTTTATTTGGTCTCCCATTTCTTCCTGGAAAACGTCTTTAAATTTAGGTATATCGAGTATGTCTCTCTCCAGTTCAGTCCATTGTGGGTCTTTTGCTGAGTCGAACCACATTTTTGCTCCCCTAAGGATCGAGGCCGAATAATAAGCTTTAAAATTAGGTAGACTCAATCCACTACAATCTGTAGGCGCAAACAGAATAGATCTTCTAATAGGTGGTTTCTTTTTTCTCCAGATTATGCTAAAGATTATTTTATTGAGGGAACTGAAAAATTCGTTCGGGACTCTTCTAGGCAATGCCATTATTATATATAATAATTTGGGTAGAATGAACATCTTTATTAAATTTATTTTTCCAATCCAGGAGCATTGGAGGGAGGTCCATGCATTCCTCAGTCTTTTGCATTCGTCCAGGAAATGTAAGTAGTTGCTCTTATATAGTGAATGGGTATTTTTTAGTTAAATTGAGTCCTAAATATTTTATCTGCGTGTTTTTTATTTGAAAGGGAGTGATCTCTAGACTGTCTTGTTTAGGTACATTTTGCGTGTTCAGTAGGAACATTTGGGATTTTGAAATATTGATTTTATACCCGGAAACTTGACGGAATTCTTCTAAAAACTTTATTAGTCTGGGTATTGATTTTTTAATATTGGCTATGAATAACATTGTATTGTCAGTATACATTGCTACTTTAGCCTGCTGTGTCGCAAAAAGTATTCCTTGAATCTCTGTGTCTTGGTGAATTGCCATTGCTAATGGTTCTAAACCAATATTGAATAGCAATGGGGGCATCCTTGTCTCGTTCCTCTTTGTAGGCCAAATGCTTCTGTCTGCTCCCCATTCACTATTAATTTGGAGTTAGGTGATTTATAGATTTTAACCCATTCCAGGTATTTCCCTATAATGCCCATGTTTCTTAGCATAGCTGTGAGGAACGCTATTTCTAGACCATCGAAAGCTTTGTCTGCATCCAATGAGATGATAGCTGCTGGGGTCTTCTCTTTTTGTATCTTAAATATGACAATCACTTTCCTCATGTTGTTTGTTCCTAGCCGTCCTTTCATAAACCCCGCTTGGTCTGCCGATATTATGTCCTTTATACAACACTGTAGTCTTGAGGCCATAATTTTAGTGAAAATCGGTCTGTATCCTGAGCACTCCTCCAGACACTTCCCTGGTTTGGGGCATAGTGTAACGTTGGCCTCCTAGAAGGATTTACCCATTTGCTTTTCCTTTAGGAAAGCATGATACACCGTGACTAGTTTGGGAGAAAGAATTTGTTAATATATTTTATATAATTCTGGCAAGTATCCATCAGGGCCTGGGGCTTTATTATTGGGGAGGTCCTTAATTGCCCCCGTGACCCCTTCTAAGGTTATGTGGGCATTCAAACTATCCCTTTGTTCTGGCTTAATTTTTGGTATGTTTAATTTTTTTAAGAATTCTTCTATATGTTGTTGATCTGGTTGGGTACTCTGGTATAGTTCAGAGTAGAATTGAACAAATCTCTCTTTCATTTCTTTGCCTTTAAGGTTATTTTGTCCTGTGTTGTCTCTTATGCAAGCTATATGGGCCCCATTAATCTGTGCTCTCCTCCTCCAACCCTTCCACATGCCCCCTTGACCTCATCCCCTCCTGCCTCCTGACTGCCATTGCTTCCACTAATGGGGCAGTTCATCAGGAAAAATTAAATGATCCTTTGATTGGAACTGAGATTTTACCACAAGGAATCCAGATGCAATCCCAGTGACTAGAGCCATACTTAGAAGAGACCAGTATGGATCATGAGTTGTCTATTTTGTCTTGGAATGTAGCAGGGTTTCCTGTGTTTTGAGGGAAATCTTGTGGACTCCTTTATGAGACATGATATTCTGTGTGTCCAGGAGACATGGATAACTGATAGTACTAACTTATTATTAACTGAGTATAAAACTTGGACTGTACCAGCTAGTAGAACAGCAAAAAAGAGTAAACCTTCTGGGGCGCTGGCAGTTTTGATGAGCGTGAACAAATATTGAATTCACCCACAAATGTTTTGGTGGTATGTGTTTGGTAGTAGAAAAATTCTTCTATTATTATTTTGAATCTTTATTTACCTTGTAAAGGATTCATTTCTGAGCGGAAAAGTTTCCGTCAATTCGTCAGTATTTTTGCTTCCACGCTTCTGGTCCCATTGGTATTGGCACCCACAATTTCCTGTTATTTTTCAGTAATTTCTGGTTTATCAATAATAGCAGAAATTAACAGAAAATACCAACAATACTGAAATTACAGCAAATTACCAGAAATTACTGAAAAAAAACAGAAAACGTCAAAATTGCGAGTAGATTTCCAACTTGAACAAATGAAGGTGAAAGAGCTGTTTGCTGGAAACAGCACTGGCAGAGATTTTTCATTTCAGCTCTAGCAGGCAGGCTGCAGTCATGAAACCATTGACTTCAGAGTAGTCCCACTGAAGCCAATGAGACTAAGTCTACAGTAGAGCCCTACAGACCCAACTGGACCCAATCAGACATAAAGGGTCCAGGTTTGGTTAGGTTCAGAAATCCTCCCAGCCTAAGCCCCTCAGACTTGAGCCAGGCACACTGGTCAACAGGTCCCACCCCCATGAACTGAGTGTGAAGGCAGGATTCCTGGCATCTTCCCCTGGCCCCGTGGAGCATTGTGATGTTATGGTACTCCACGAGGACAGAATCATCCACGGTGAAGATTGGGCCCAGCTACGGACAAGCCTGGGTGCATCAGAACTGGCCTTAGGACAGTCCCAGTGCAGTTAGGCTCAGACCTGGGTTTTGATACCACAAAGGGCTCTAGTCTGGAATAAACAGGACTGAAGATTGTGGAAACAGTCTCTGACCCAGAGTTTTTTTACTTGGCACAAATGAGATTAACCAAACAGTGAAATCGGGACGGAATGGCAAAGGTTTCAGCATCACCTGGTTACTGTACTAATTTATTCGTGCTGAAAACATGTCATTTGTATGTTAGAACACCTAGAAACTGAAGCCACCTTTGAAAGTTTGATTTGAAAAGCTTATTGTGGAACAAGTCTTTTGACTGCACTTCATTTAATCTACAAGGCCAGAGATTGGGATGCCCCTAATCCTTAAATTTCTTCTGCTGAGAAGCTGAAATAGACATGGTCTGATCTGGTGATAAATTTCACCAGTCCTAGGGGCATAGCAAAGTGGTGTTTGTTTTGATGACATCCAGCTTTCTAGATCCAACTTCCTTCACTTAAAATTCTCTCTCTCCTCCCTTACTTCTCCTATCTCCCTCGCTAGACAGCATTATTACGCCTCCTGCATTGAGTCACGTTCTCGGGACCCTCGCCACCTGTTCTCCACCTTTGCCTCCCTCCTCAAGCCCCCAGTCCTCCTCCTACCTCTTCCCTTTCTGCTCATAAACTTGCTTCCTTCTTCACCTCCAAGATAGACAAGATCCGCCTCGACATCGCTTCCCACTCCTTTCCTCTCCCTACTCCCTCCCCTGAGGAAATCTCCTTCCTGCTCTCCTCCTCCAACCCTTCCACATGCCCCCTTGACCTCATCCCCTCCTGCCTCCTGACTGCCATTGCTTCCACTGTCATCCCTTTCCTCCTGCACATCATCAACTTCTCCCTCTCTACTGGCTCCTTCCCCTCCGCCTTCAAGCACGCCACTGTCTCTCCTATCTTCAAAAAGTCTACTCTTGACCCCTCTGACCCTTCTAGCTACCGTCCTGCCTGACTCCTTCCTTTTGCTCCCAAGTTTCTTGAACATGTTGTCTACTCCCACTGCCTCGACTTCCTCTCTGTCAACTCCTCGCTTGACCCGCACCAATCTGGCTTCCGCCCCCTTCACTTAACTGCTCTCGCTAAGATCACCAACGATCTTCTTGTGGCTAAATCAAATAGTCTCTACTCCATTCTTGTCCTCCTTGACCTCTCTGCTGCCTGATCACCAACGATCTTCTTGTGGCTAAATCGAATCGTCTCTACTCCATTCTTGTCCTCCTTGACCTCTCTGCTGCCTTAGAAACTGATGACCACTCACTCTTGCTGGACTCACTTCACTCCCTTGGCTTTCGTGGCTCCGTCCTCGACTGGTTATACTCCTAACTCTCTGACCGCTCCTTCAATGTGTCTCTTGCCAACTCCAACTCCTCCTCCCTTCCACTCTCGGCTGGTGTTCCCCAAGGCTCTGTGCTTGGCCCTCTCCTCTTCTCTATCTACACCCTGTCCCTAGGCAAACTCATTGCCTCCCATGCCTTCCAGTATCACCTCTATGCTGATGACACTCAACTCTCTCTCTCTCTCTACTCCCTCTCTCTCTCTCTCCCCATCTATTCAAGCTCGCCTCAGCAGCAGTCTCTCCGACATCTCTACCTGGATGTCTCAAACATCAACTCAAACTCAACATGGCTAAAACTGAAATCCTTTTCTTCCCCCCACATCCTTCCTCTCCTTATCGACGGGGTCACCATCCTTCCCGTTCCCCAAGCCTGTAACTTAGGCTTCATCTTTGACTCACCCCTTTCTTTTAAACTCTACATTGACTGTTGCCAAATCGTGTCGCTTCTCCCTCTATAACATTGCTAAGATTCGCCCTTCTCTCTCCGTCTCCTCTGCCAAAACCCTTGTTCATGCCCTGGTCATCTCTCGCCTTAATTACTGTAACCTCCTTCTCACTGGCCTCCCCCACTCTCACCTTTCTCCCCGTATCTCTGTCCAAAACACTGCTGCCAGGGTCATTCACCTCGCCCGTCACTTTGACCACGTGCAGCCCCTCCTCTCCCATCTTCACTCCTCCTTCCTGAACAAATCCTGCACAAGCTCCTAGTCTTCACCTATAAAGCTCTTCACAACCTTGCTCCCGCCTACCTCTTTGTGCTAATTTCCCTCCATACTCCAGTCTGTGAACTCTGCTCCTCCTCTGCCCCCTCTTGCCCTCCCACACCTCCCCTGCTCCCCTAACCGCCTTCATCCCTTCTCCCTAGCTGTCCCCAGGCCTGGAACTCCCTCCCTGCCCACATCCACCTCGCCCCCTCCCCTTCGTACCTTCAAATTCCTTCTCAAGTTCCACCTCTTCCACTCTACCCTCCCTGACTCCTTGCTCCCCACTCCTAACTCCTGTTGATACCTACCATCCAGTACAATCTGTTACCTGACGTTTGTGTATTCATATCCTCACCACATGGTCCAGCCAGCCATCATTCTTGATGTAACCAAGCCAAGCACATGCACCCAAGACTGCATCTTCATGAATGTTACACCCCTTGTCTCCCTCTGTTCCCCTTCCTTCATCTCCCCACCCCCAATCTCTCAGATTGTAAGCCCTAGGGCAGGGACCATGTCTATTCCATTACTTTGTGAAGTGCCAGGTACATTACTGGCACTATATAAATGCTTGCTAATAAAATAATAATAATAATAATAATAATAATAGATGAAAACCATTAATTTAAATTCTTCACCTAAGTATTCTCACAGGTAACCTACAGATCCTCTCATTCACAGCCAGCTGTAGCCTAGATATGGACTAAATTGTAAACAAGAAATGGTTCCTTAATCTGTCATATTACTCCCATATGAAGCCTAATAGCAGGAAAGAATAAACCACTGCCATATGTTCCTAGCATCTCTAGAATTCTGCCATATTCCAAAACTTTCTTTTAGAAAATTCTGCCTCACTTCATTCCCAGAGAACAAAACATGAATGGAACTCTACAATCTCTCCTGACAACTATTGACACTCCAAACCTCAAACTCTTCTTTCCCAAACATTACCCATATGGTCATCTATATTTCCCAGCGATTCTCTCTCAGGTGACGGAAAAATAGACACTTTTTGTGATAGACGACAAGTAAAACCACAAGAGCTACGTGCACCACGTCTGTGAAAACAAAAGAGCTTTTCTGAGCCCTAAGTGCCTTCTTCAACCCAAATTATCTTCACTTAAAACATGTTATTTCCCAGCACAAGAAAACATCTTTTTCATAGGAAAGTCCCCATCCTTATCTGGGTCAAAAAGCTGAAAACACGACCAAGAAAAAAAGTTACCCTTCTCAAAATTTAATTCAGATCACATGGTAGTGGATGGACATCAAGACTACAATCTGCAGTATGTGCCATGCTTTTCCTAAAGACAAGTATACAAAATACCAAGGATCCCTTCCAACAGCAGTTTTCATACTTTTCAATGAGGTCTATCTTCTGCCAAAACTATGCAGACATCTTTAACAGTGCTTAAAGTTTACAGGTAAACCCTAGAGCCTAACTTCTTTATTCAAAGAGAGCTAACTGAGATGCTACCAAAAATAACCTCCAATGCCATCAGCAGCATTTTACAGTTAGTTATCAGACTGACTTAACCTGCCTCCAAGGTGAGAACTCAAACACCTCAGAAGGGTTGAGGTCCTTATTTTCAGGCCCAACCCACGGATTATTACAGATAATAGTTCTTCAATCTCCAATCAGGGTGGGCTGTGGCTCAGGTGGCAGAGCACATGCTTTGCATGTATAAGGTCCCAAATTCAATCGCTGGCATCTCCGATTCAGAATCTCTTGTAGCACACCTGGGTGAGGCCTCTGCAGGAGACACTGGACAACCGGATTTGAAACCCTGCTGCTGTGTCAGGTTGTGACAATACTGGGCTAAGATGGACCACCAATGTTTTGTTCTCCTTATATCTTTAATCTCCAAGTCTTTCCCTCCACAATCCTATACAAGCTTCAGTCACGCCCTCGGTTACCCGAAGGCTGTTTTTACACACATGGGTTGTTTATGTAAAAACTTATGTGTAGCTAGCAACTTCTCACCAGCTACTCGCAAGCTGTTGGAAGCAAGTGAGCCTTACTGGTCCCAGGGAAAGAGAGCAATAGCAGCATTAGCATGAACATAACCATATTAGTCTTTTCTTTGCACTGGCTCCCTATCAAAGACCCATTTCAATATCTTTTTCTCTAATATGAAAATATCAAATACATTCTCTCCATCTGTGATTATGAGCTCCCATAACTCACATCCTAACAGAATAATGAAACTGTCAGCCAGCAATGGAAGCTCACGATCATGCAAACGTCTTTAGAAGAGCTTGATCCACACTATGTAACTGGATCTTCCAAGAGGCAATAACTGTGGACCTCAACACTAAGAACTAAAGGCAATCCTCTTCAACCATTCCTTTCTTTCCCCTGAAAATTAGACAATTATTTCCACCAATAAATTAACCTACTTCTCTTGTATACGAGAACACAAAAATTAAAAATATGGGGAACCCAAATACTACAGCGATTGAGGCCTATCGAAATATCTAGATAAGGACAGTTATCAAGTATCTCCAAAGCTGTCCAGAGAGGAATAATGGTAAATTCAGTACTTGAGGTTCACATCCTTCTGAACACCTCTTTTCTTTTATATAACAACAAACAACAACAAAGGAATAAGGTGCTACAGAAGAGACTCTTAAGAAGCGTGGGGGGAAGATTGTGAAAGGATTCTGAATCTGCTGCCCACCTTGATTTCACCACTTCCACTTGAACTGAGCACATTCCTCCATCCTTGTTCCCTGGCTCGGTTTATTCGTTCCATCTGGTAGGAAATATATATATAAATAGAAGGCCGTGTTCTCATTTTTAAAAACAAACAAACATTGAACTATTGTTGAAATGGAACTCGAAACATTTTACCCTTTCTTTCTCCAGTCTTCTCATCTGTTCAGCCTTCATCAAACTGATCTGTAAATGTTAAGGGTTAGACATTGTGAACAGGTGGCAACAACTACTCTACATCTGAAACATGTACGTACTACAGGCAGGAATATTTTCTCTCAAAGACTTGGTAAATATAAACAGAAAAAAGCCCAATTACTTAAATTACCTGATCTCTTTGTCTTCTCTCTTTCTCAAGTATTTCTATTTTTTTCTTTTTTGCAGCTTCCTGAAAAACAACACACACATAACCAACAATGAATCCTACTTTCATAAGATGTCTGTCAGGAAGGTTAGTAATCCAATGGTGGAAGCATACCCAAAAAAGTAAAATAAAAGTTACAGGTTATCTGGAGAACAGAAATAAGGAGGAAAGGTTTGAAGGTTTTGTTTTGTATTTCTAAAAGGTATTTTTCTCTTTTTGGATTTCTTTTGTGTGTAGCTTGAAAATAAGCAGATGGATGTCTTTATACCTCAAACATTTTCCTCCTTTCTTCTCCTGGATTCACTTTCTTCATTGGAGATGGATGGGCCTAAAAAGTGAAACTACAAATTAGACAAGCTTTCTAGATGCCAAAACCAAGAAATAACAGAGAAATATTTTGAAACAACACAACACACTCCCATCTTTATAGGATACACAGACTATGCAAAAAGGAAAATCTGGGATGCTTTTGCGGTCTTCATTTGGCAGTGCATAAAGAATTATTTTAGCAAAATAAAAAGCAGATGTGTTTTCTTGCCAACTTCTCTTCTTGATAAATGTCATGTCCGCTCAGTTACATGGGAAGGTGGATATGTCCCTCAGTATCAGCAGCTGGAGGGTTCAACTATTCTGAAAAGGGGATCCTGGCACAGCCAGGCTCTTTCTTGCCCAGGACTGATCTGTAATGGGATAACACTGCCCACAAGAGTGCTGGAACATCATGGGGCTTCATGCAGATGGGGCCACATTAGTAAAGGGGCAGGGAAAAGCCTTAACTCTGCCCCTTTTCCTGATATACCCCATGGCATCAAGGCTCTCCACAGGGGTGGGAAGCTCTTTACTGAAATGGCCTCACCCCTGCACAATGGCGTCACCGTGCTCCACAAGGGCAGGATCTCTTGCCCACAAGGGAACCCAACTCGGGCCAAGTCTGAGTGACTGGCTGGGAGGGTTCTCAATCTAAACCCAACTAGACCCCTGAGGGCTCATCAGGCTTGGTCCGGTATGCAAGGTTCTAGTATATCAATACCACTTGGTACCACAACCTCATCCGCAGATGGTGTGCTGCTGTGCGCCATCTGTGATGCACAGATGGTATTATGCCCAAACTATGTTCATAGTTTGGGAGTCACCACACTATGGTGTATACCTTTTTGGGGTATTTATAACAAGTCTGACTTTTGATGGCCAAACTCACTATGAACTGATTGTGACTCAAATTCAAAAGGAAGTCTGGGTTTCCTCTATATCAGAGGAGGGGAACCTTTTCTGTCCTGGGGGCCACTTTGACAATTAGTACAAGCTTCTTGCACATTCTTCTCTGCACTCTGCACAGTAGGAAGACAAAAAGGGAGCAGAAAAAAGCATCAACGGGGAACAGGGATTAGAAAAGAAACAAAAACAACCGTTGTAAAGTAAGCTGCCAACAATTTACTTTCCTCCTCCACAGGAGAAACATACCTCTGGCAGGAATTTGAAGTAGGCCACCATGCTCCCTCATCCTTCAAACCCATGACTAGGCCAGAGGCAGATGCCAATCAGGGAGGAAGACCTGATCCATGTCCAATAAAAAAATGTGCTATTGATTCTACTTCCTAGCATTTATGAATGTTCACATTCCAAAACAATGGAAAAAGACTTAAAAGTTTGGGTTTGCCATATTTGTCTACTTGACTGGCCCCATTCTGCTCACTATATTTCTTCTCATACCACAATTTATGCTCTCTCTTTTAAAATAAAGTTAACTAGGGGAAAAAAAGTTAAATATTGTCTTGCTGTGAACACGGAGTTATGAGTGGAAGGGGGCCAGGTGGAAAGAACCAGCAGTTTGCTAAACTTCACGTTAAAGTTACTATTATCCCAGGAATGGTTGCTTCAGAACAAGGTCACTGGAAGCAACAAAGCCCAACTCATTTAGAAGTCTGAAGTTCAGTATCATCATCCCATTAAAAATATCAAAGCAATTAAAAATAGCAAATAAAGCTTTGTTCATTAGATGAAGATACTTATAATAGCTATGTATCGTCTGCCTGTTGGGAACTTCCCCCCCCCCCCCAAGAGACAGAGATTGGCCACTGTTGGAGACAGCATACTGGGTTATTGGTCTGACTCAGTATGGCACTAGTTATGTTCTTTTATTTCTCGTGATCAGTAAAAAAAGAATTAAGAAAAACAACAGAATATTAGTAAGCTAGCATTTTCAAAGCGTTTAAGAGAAAAAGGAAAATGTTTACTTATGATAAAGAACTACATCAAAAAGTTATACCTCTTGTTATTGCTTATTCTCTCACCTGTCTACATTTAACTAAAGGCTTCTTTTCATGGAACTTTTTAGATGCATCCCCAGGCTTTTTGATCATTAAAGACACTCCATATTTAGCAGCAGGTTTGGTAATTTTCTGAGCTGGTGCAGCGGAGGCCAAGATTTGTCCTTGAGCTGGTCTCTTTGCTGCACAAGAAAGGAAGAAAGCAGACATTAGAGTTGCAATCCTGTCTTGACTCAAGTCAATGGGTGTTTTTAGAGGAGCACGGCAATGAGATGGGGGGTTCATGGCCTCCATGTGGCTCTGCTGTGGAGCACCCATGCAGGTGGAGTTTGTGGAGAGTCATTCTAATGGGCAGCTGCCATGGACTATGGGGGAGGGGTGAAGCGTGTCAGGCTGCCCTCTGTAAGGGACATGTTCTGGGTGTGAGCACTGGGGAACACGGGCTCCTCAGTGCTTCAAGCCAGTTCTTAGGATATAAGAAGCTGCCTAACTGAGTCAGATCAATGGTGCATTTTAGTCCAGTATTGTCACAACCTGGCACAGCAGCAGGGTTTCAAATCTGGCTCACCAGGGTCCCCCAGCATAGGCCTCACCCAGACGTGCTATCTGAGATCCTCCAGGATCCCCGGTAAAGACCTCACCCAGGTGTGCTACCAGAGATCCTGAATTGGAGATGACAGGAACTGGGATGTTATACATGCAAAGCATGCACTCTACCACAAGAGCCACAACCCACCCCCTTGTGACTTACTGAAGTCACTTCTCCCACCCACAGTGCCTATGAGCCGTGGACCCATCTGCTTGTGTGGCTAGCTGGTGCTCATATGGGCAGGGGCACCGTGGTCGCCTGTTGCCACGCATCCATTTGGCCTACCCCATATGGAGCACTCCAGATTTCCTGACAGTGCTCCATGTGTGGCCATGACTGGGTGTCCCATGGCTTGAGGGAGTGCGCAGCTGGTCGCTCCACCTTCAGACAGTCTGTCTGATCTGTGGCTCCTGGGTGACCATGCGGGGTATGAGCTCGTTCGAATACACCCAATGGCTCATCTCCTTGACTTCAGCTGTTGAGGATCACACCTTAGGTGTTTCAGATGCTTAGGAGTGTGTGTGTGCTCCCAGGAGGATTGAGGGGCTTATTGTTAATTGCTGACAACATCTGGCTCTTCCCTTTCCCAGGTACCATCTATATAAGAAGCCCAGGAGACATGGAGGTGGCAACCTTCAGCTGTCGGCCGTTATGCAACCATTGAGCAGCTAATGAGAAGCCGTGGAGTTAAAGTTGTAGAGCTCTTGTCTATGTGAGAGAGATTGGGAAATACTGTAATGAGGGAGTTGGGCTTGGGAGGAGGGTGATACCACGGACCCATGGTGAGGGGGGGTATGGGCAGGGGTAGGGTTAGTTGGTGGAGGTTTGGGGTTTTTAAGATGTGTTTACATTTTATTTTTTTAAATAATGTGTTAGCATTTTTGTTGGAATATCATATTTTTGTTTGTAATATTGTATTTTTTTTGTAAGCTGCTCCGAGTCCTTTTGGAGAAGGATGGGATGTAAATGAATAAATAAATAAATAAATAAATAAATAATAATAATAATGTGACTATGCTTCTTCAGGTATACCTGTATTGTTGTGTCTCAAAATAAATGACTAAAGATTCAGATTGCATTCTTGGATTTTCCCTTGCGAAAGGGATACAAACAAAAAGCCTTTACTCCATCCCTCTACTTCATCATGGTTATTCAAATATATCTTCTGATCAGTTGGGGCGCACTCTCAGAGGTGAAAGTCATCTTGACTTTAAATTTTAGAAGACTTAAGAGTTTCAACGACCAAATAAGCTTTGTAAGCAACTTAAGTAACTCTGAAATGGGAGATTACTTTTATATTGTGCAATATATATCTGAATTTCTAACATGACTCTCTCAAAGTGACTGACAGAGTAAGAGAAATTTTGGGGTCAACATCAGTGGCGTCTTTTAAGCTAGCTTCAGTTGTCCGATATCAGAGATCATCACTGCTTTCTTAAATGTCAGTGCAATCTCTAGTGAGTGAAAGTTTGGGCCCTTTATAGTTGAAATGCATCACAATTAGATTATACACATAAGCATTCCTAAACAATCATTGGTGCTTTCATTTTGCTTTTAAGAGAGTTTTAGTACATCAAAATCTTACATTGGTATATAATTTCTCCTAGTACTTCTGCATTTTTCTACATACCTGCAGCATGAACTCCAAACTTGTGGATTACTTTGAGATTGAATTCTTCTGCAATAAGCTAAGAGAGTAAAGTTATGTTAGTGACTAAATTTTACCCTCTAAAAGGTGGCAAGTATTTCAACAATTTTCTCTTATTTCAGAATAAAAGCATTAATAGGAACCATCCAAATTTAGAATGAGTTCGAGCTCGTGCACCAGACGTAGTTGAACACCCTGTTTAAAGCTTGTTAAAAAGAAATACATTTGACTTTACAGATCCAGCAGTCATGGTTGAAATTCATGGAACTACTGGTAGTGCATTATTAAGATGTGTTCTAGATTGAAAAAGTAGAACATTAGGTAAAAATCCAGAACACACCTATGCAGGTGTTTTTACGATTGGGGTCTTGATAAGAGGGTCACAATCAAGTGGGCACTAAGGTAAGTGTCCAAGATCAACGCACTTCAGAGTTACTTCTCACTCCAGGTGGGACTAGCCGTCCAGGAGGATCTCCCGTCGAAGGAAAATTCACAAGGTAAGAGCCCAATTTTCCTTACTATATCGTTTCAAAAGGGTAGTATTGTGGGTGGGGCAAAGCTTGAAGAACATAAAAACTGCTTTCAGATCCTCTGCTAAAAATTATATGGAGACCTTGATTGTGACCCTCTTATCAAGAGACGACCAGTAAAACAGTAGGGACGTTCCAAAGCAGTGTCCCACTCCTGAAATATATGGGGGGGGAAACGGAGGAAGATATAAGAGGCGAGAGTCAGGCGGAGGGG
This sequence comes from Sphenodon punctatus, assembly GCA_003113815.1. Taxonomy (NCBI): domain Eukaryota; kingdom Metazoa; phylum Chordata; class Lepidosauria; order Sphenodontia; family Sphenodontidae; genus Sphenodon; species Sphenodon punctatus. Next base: position 1,629,203 of record QEPC01015367.1, read on the forward strand.
ATTAGGTATACCCCTTATAGCACTTCCTGTAGCACCCGTCTCCCAAAAGCCGCATCGGCTGATTTTTGCAGCAGGATCTTGTAGTGGCTCGTAAAGGTGTGCACTGAAGACCAGATAGCTGCCTGACAGCTTTCCTCGTAGGAGGCCAAATTTTTAAGTGTCTGTGAGGTTGTTGCTCCTCTAAGGGAATGGGCGAATACCCCGGGGGGGTGGGTGCAATTTGTCCTCTGCCTTGTAGGCCTCTGTGATACAGAGGGCCATCCAGTGCGCAATAATCGCTCCGGATGCCCTCATGCCTTTTTCTCTGAGGACTGTAGGATACGAACAGAGTAGATGACTTGCTGAAGGGAGCCGTTCTGTCCAGGTATACCCATAGTGCTCTCTTGACATCGCGCTTGTGCCAGACTCGTTCCTTGATGCCTATCATAAAGGCCAACTTGAGGGACAAGTAATAAAGGGAGACCTCTCTGAGAGGTTCAAAAGGTGCCTTGGTTAGGGCCTTCAGGACTAAATTCAGGTTCCATGTGAGGAATCAGTGAGCCACTGGAGGGGAGACAACTCTCGATGCTTTCAGGAACCAGATAATATGGGGGTGTTTAGCTACCTTGAGTCCCTTGACCATGCAGAGAAAGCTATTCAAGGCTGCTACCTGTCTTTGGAATGTGTTGGGCTTTAACCCCTCGTCTAGGTCTTCGTGGAGGAAATCTAAAATAACCCTAATGGGGGCCTTAGCTGGTCTAACGTCCCTGTTTTTACACCACCTGGCAAAGGTAGCCCAGGTACTCTGGTATGTGTGTTTCGTGGCACAACGCCTGGATTGAAGCATGGTGTCCAGGACTTGCTGGGGAGTAGCCCAACTTTCTTAGCACCCTCCTTTCAACTTCCATGGTGTTAGCTTCAGGGCTTCTGGGTTGTTGTGAAGGATAGGCCCCTGAGACAGGAGACCTGGGACAGTCGGGGCTCTGAGCTGTTTGGGAATGTCCGCAAACCATGGCCATTAGGGGGTTACCAGGATGGTGGTCGACAGCTCTTTCTTGATTTTCACTACAGTTCTATCTATGAGGGGAAATGGTGGAAAGGTGTATGAAAGACCTAGAGGCCAGGTCAGGTTCAGTGAGTTGAACGCTGCTGCTTGGCGATCTGTGAATTGGGGTATGAAGATCTCGGTGTTTGCATTGATTGGTGAAGCAAACAGGTCGATTTCTGGTTGCCCAAAGGAGCGGACTATGGTCTCGAACACCGCAAGGTGGAGAGCCCACTCTCCCAGGTCGATCTTTTCCCAGCTTAGCCAACTGGCCTGAGTGTTCTTTTTTCCAGTGATGTGAACCACCTTGATGGACTTCAGGTTCCTTTCGGACCACTTGATGAGAGCGGTCACCTGCTGGTGGAGAGACTCAGATCAAGAACCCACTTGGTGATTTATGTACGCTTTCGCCACCGTGTTGTCCGTGTACAGCAGGCCTGTTTCTCTTAAAGGATCGGAGCTAGGTCTCGTAGGGCTAGATAAATCGCCCGTAGCTCCAACCAGTTGATGTGATGCTTTCGCCCCCAAGGGAGCCACTTACCTTGTGCATGTTTGCCCTGCGAGCGCGCTCCTCAGTCGAAGAGACTTACATCAGTTGTCACTGCCGTCCTGTTGGGATCTAAGAGTGGGACACCCCATTTGAATTGGTTTGTCTTTGCCCACCAGTGGAAGGAGTTCTTTAGTGCTGCTGGGACTGTGATCCACAGGTTTCGTCCCTGCGTCAGGTGATCCTGCCATGGGCGTAGAAACTGCTGGAGTGGTATGGAGTGGAATCGGGCCCAACATAGGATTCCTAGGCAGGAGATCATGGCACCCAGCAGGCCTGCGAGGGACTGGAGTCTGGGCTTGTGGGATTTTGAAATTTGTCCGATCAGGTGTTGGGAGGTTTTTTTTGTTGGGTTGTGGGTTTTTTTTGCCTGTATTGTGTAAGGAAGATCTTGTAACTGAGGGTGTTCAAGATCGCCTCCAAATGTTCCAGAGGTTGGGAGGAAGTCAGGTGGCTCTTTTTTAGGCTGATTAAGAAGCCATGTTTCTGCAGGTACTTGGTGGATCTCTGGACATCTATCAACGCCTGCTCGTAGGAGGGTGACCGAATGAGGATGACAGGTGACCGAATGAGGATGTCGTCAAGGTATGGGTGGATCTTGATGCCCCCTCTCCGTAGGTTTGCAATGAGAGGGATCAGGTCCTTCGTGAATGTCCTGGGTGAAGAGGTGCGGCCAAAAGGGCAGGGCTGTGTATTGCCAGTGCTGCCGGGCATACGTGAACCTGAGCCACTGCCTGTGAGATGGGAGGATGGGGATGTGCAGGTATGCTTCTTTGAGATCGAGGGACGTCAACCACTGGCCTTGTGTGATCACAATGCGGATGGATTGGAGGGTTCCCATCTTGAATCTCTGACGGACTTGTTTAGGATTTTTAGGTCAAGGACTGCATGCCATGGCTCCGACTTTTTTGGGATGAGGGATAGGATGGAGTAGAGTCCGGACCTCTTTTCGTGGGATGGTACAGGTTGTATGGCTCCGATGGTTTGGAGCCTGTTTATTTCTGTTTGCATTGCAAAGTGCTTGTCCGGATTGTTGGGAGACCGGTGAGACACTAGGAGTGTTGAGGGAAGTGGGAGAACTCGATTGCATATCCCCTCTGTATAGTTCGGAGGACCCATGTGTCTGAAGTGGAGTCCAGCCATTTCTCCACAAACAGTTGTAGCCTGCCTCCTAGGGTCGTGAGGTCCTGAGAAGGGAAGGCTCCACAGTCATGTGTCCGTCTTGGGGTGTCCAGAGCCCTGTGTGCGCTTGGCTCTGTTACCAGCTCCCTTCTGTTAGTGCCATCTAGGCTTGTATTTCTGTTGGTTTCCTCTGTATGGATAGAAAGGTCGTCTGGTGCCACTTGCTGGAGAGTAGCCTGTACTGCAGGGATGAAAAGGCTTTTTTGAGATCCCAAAGCTTTGCAAAGTTTGTCTTTTGGATTTATCTGCAGCGTTGGAGAGGACTTTATCCAGGCAGACGCCATAGAGTTTAGCTCACCCGCTAGGGTATTTTTGGCTGTGGTGTCTCTTTTCCAGGACCTGAGGCAGAGGCGGCGGTGGGTTTTCATGTTGGATGCCGCCGTCGGTGATGCTGAGCAGATATCAGTGAATGAAACCGCTATAAAGGCATAGGCCAACTGGATTTTGGTAGATAGGATCCTAGTAATCTTCATAGAGACCCGAGGATCCCTGGCCCGTTTGATCCAAGTCATAAGGGACCTTGAAATGTAGGTGACTGTGGCCATTTTTATGATTGAGGTTACTTCTGCAAAGTTCTTTCCTAGGTTACACTCTATTCCTTTGTAAGTAGGGTCCTGGGGGTAGTAGTCTCCCTCGGTTGGGAAAACAGTTTCTGGCAAGGGATGCTGATGCGGCATCCACTTTAGGGATGGCGAGGAGGGCCTCCTTGCTTTTAATGAGGGAGGAGAGGAATACCTGTTTTATATTCATTTTGCAAGCCTTGTTGTTTTCATAGGCTTTATCTAAAGCCATCCCCCTATCTCTGGCTCTAGTTTGTGGTATATATTGTCTTAGTTCGTGGTATATATTCTCTCTCCTCCTCCAAGGAGGAGACGTGCTTGTCTTCCTTTTGTCGGAGGTGAAGAGCCTTTATGATCAGATCAAAGATCTGGCCTCTGTATTTACTAGGGAACTACCTATCTGGGTCAGATGAAACTTTAGTCCCTGGCACCACTATCTCTTCCTCCTCAAGGGAGGATCCACTGCTATTTTCCTCCTAGGCATGGAGCTCCTCTGAGGCATGGGCCTCTGACGCTTCCTCTTCCTCCTCACTGGGTGTTGCGAGGGGAGCCTTTTTCCCCCTTCTCTTACCCCTAGCTGAAGTCTCTTCCTCTTCGGAGGAGTGGGCGGACCAAACCTCCTCAGAGGCTGCCCCCAACAAGCCGGGAGAGACCAGGGGTCTAGGGGCCTTATGTGGTTCCTTGGTCACGGGGAGCTTGCCTTTACCGGCACCCTTGGAGTGGCCCTTGTAGGGGAAGACTTTCTTGGGCTTAGGAGGAGATGGTTTGAGTTTTAATTCCAAGAGGATTTTAATTGCTATCCCCCCTGTGGGGAAACAGAACCAAGCTCTTACTTCCACATTTACAGGGGAGCAGCACCGAGTGATCGTTTTAAGGCTCCACATCCTTCATGGAGAAACCAGGATCTGAATCTGGATTTTCTGAATCCAAGGTTACCAACTAACCCACAAGGCCAACTGGTTCCTCTCTCTTACCCCCCCTCTGAGGACGTTCACATGGAGGGCCGGGGAAGGAGCACGTGAGGCGCTTAAGTGTTGCTGTGAGCACTGCTGGGTCTGTGCCTGCATCCGCTGCCGCCATTCTCCTCATGGTGGCCCTTCAGTAGCTGCTTCTTTTGGTTTTGCTTTCCCCGCAGCCGCTTTTCTGAGCGGCCGGGGGGGGGAGGGGGGGGAGCGAGCCGGGGCCTTCCTGAATGCTGGGCCCGGGCTGGGAGTACCTGCGGCAATCCAATCCTCAAAACTGCTCCTAAGGAAGGGGGTGATCAGGGAGAGGAATTCCTTCCTCCCTGGCACCAGGAAGTTTTTCCCCGAAGACACTTGGGAAGTTTTTCAATTTGTAGGCTGCCTGTAACGTCTGTCTGCGACGGAGGCAGCTCGCCTGCTTCCTACCAGTGTGGAGGCAGACAAACAACTGGAGTTTAGGGGCTAGATTCTTCTTAGCATGCTCCAGAAAAATCAGGAAGTCTGCCTCCTACTGGTAGTGGCGGGGATCTAACCACACTGTGTTTTACTGGCTGTCCAGGAGGGTCTCCCAAGAGAAAGTTAAATTTAATACTGCCAACCTGAATGTTTTTAATCCTGTAGTATGCTTAATTTTTTTTAAAAATCAAAAACATCCTCAAGCTGTTTTTCTCAATATCAGCAGTAGATAGCTTGAAATGGGTTGTAGTTTAAGAGAGGGGAAAGGTATTCAGTAAATGGCATTAGCGTGCTACCAAATTCATGATTACTGGCATCTTGTGGACAAACGAGTCTAAACATATTTCAAAATTTACACAGTTAGTCCAATATTTTTCTCGTGAGAAAAACTGCAAGTTTAAGAACCAGGACCAAGATCTCATGAGATCTCAGTTCCAGTGAGAGTTCTTGGGCTCACTAAAATAGAATTAAAAAATCAAAAAGAAAAAGAAAAAGGAAAATTGGGTTACCGTTCCCTCTTACCTGGGGGATTTGCCTTCTACAGGGGTACTCCTGGATGGCCAGCTCATAACAATGGGGGTAGATCCCCACCACGACCAGTAGGAGGCAGACTGCAACTTTTTTGGAGCATGCATTGAGGGATCTAATCCATACTACTCCAGATGATCACCAAGCCTTACACCATCATTCTAACATTCCAAACTTAACTAAGTATTATCAAACGACATCCCCCTACCCCCAAAACAGTACCCTATCCTAAGATAGCAAACAACTTCCAGGTGAGTAGCTGGCCACAGAAGGAAGATACCCCAGGTAAGGATCCAATTTTCCTTGTTCACAGGGGAATTCTGCTGGATTGTCAGCTCATAACAATGAGGACTTAAAGCAGTACCCCAAGATTATTCAGGGAGGGATATCTAACATGAACAATACAACTGGGCAGGCAAATAGTTCTGAAGTTGCATACAGCAAGAATGGCTAGAACACTGCCTGGAGCACCCTCCTGCCAAAAGCAGCCTCAGCTAAATCATACAGTTGGACCTTACAGTGCCTGGTGAAGGTATGTACTGACTACCAGGTAGTCACCCTACTTATCTCTTCGCAGGAAACATAATTTCGTAACGCCTGCATAGTAGCAGCGCCCCACATATAACGAGCCATGATTCTCCCAAGAGAAGGTTTATTTTTAGTCCTATATGTCTCTGAGACACAGTTGGTAATCTATTTGGCTATTACCATATTTGAGACTCTCTGACCCCAGCGCTGGGTATGGCAAGCCAGACGGAGAAAATGGTCTTTGAAACGATGCTGTTGTGGAGAAAGCCCAGCCCAGCCCAGCCCCCCTCCCCCCCGTTCGTACTTGCATTTCTGTATGCCTTACAGTCTGGATTGGGCTGCCCCATTTGTAAGGAGTCTGGCACATGGCAAGGATACACCTGCAGACATTCCTGGCTGACAAGTCCTTGGCTCCAGTATTCTAAATACTTCACCCAGATTGGCCAAGTTCTCTGGGCAACGAACTAATCCCTGCAAAGTTGAACTGTCCATAAAAAGCTCATGATGGTCCATGGCTCACTTGCTCTCCCCCTCTGGACTATAGCCAGAACACAGCTCTGGAATGAAGTGCAGTGCCCCACGTGGCTAAGATCACCTGACCTCAACATGTGAAAAAGGAACTTGTGAGTAAAAGAACGATCTGTTCGCCTAACCTCTAACCAGGGACAACTTAGGCCAGATGCGATCCAAATGGATCACTGAACCCAAAACATAACGCCTCAAGAGCTTGTCCTACCCTTTCTTACCTTAATTCCCGCTTGTACCCTTTTTGAATCCTGACTAGTAAAGCCTCAGCTTCTTTGTTTTCTTTTGACCCCACCCCACTCTGTGTGTGTGCACGCGTGCTTTCTGCCCCACATAAAAGGGAGAACGCAAGAGAAGGGGAGCCGGAGAAAGGTGTGCTGTTGAGAGGCTTGTAAGTTTGTAACTACCTGGGGTTCATGTAACCCAGACTGCGCGGACCCCTCATTGTAATAGGAGTCCAGGTGGCAGCAGCAATACCCAAAATTTTGACGGGTTGCCAGCAGGTGGGGAACCAGTCAGACTCTTCCCCCTTTTGGGTTGTTGTCAACACCTCCCTGCGGGAGGTCGGGGTGCCGGACTGCCTCAAAGAGACAGTGGTGTGGCCCCTGCTCAAAAACCATCGCTAGACATTGACTCCCCCGCCAGTTATTGGCCAGTTTCTAACCTTCCCTTTTTAGGGAAGGTTATTGAGCAGCTGGTGGCTCAGCAGCTGCAGGATTATCTGGACCGTGCTGGTTTTCCTGATCCCTCGCAGTCCGGCTTTTGTTCGGGTTATGGCACTGAGACTGCATTAGTGGCTTTAGTCGACAACCTTCGCCAGGGACCGGAGCAGGGTCATTTGACCCTGCTAATCCTATTAGCTCTGTTCGTTGCATTTGATACCGTTGATCATGAGATGTTGGTGACTGATCTGCAGGACTATGCTGGTGTGGGTGGAACCGTTCTTGAATGGTTCCACTCCTTCCTGGCCAGGAGAACTCAGTGGGTGGTGATCGGGGATTGTTCATCTTCTCCCTTGGACCTCAAGCGTGGAGTCCCTCAAGGCTCTATTCCGTCCCCTCTCTTGTTCAATGTGTGCATACAGCTGCTTGGTGAGGTCGGCAGACAATATGGGGTGTGGGGTCATTAGTACGCCAATTACACCCAGCTCTACCTCTCTTTTTCTTCCGACCCAGAGCTGGCAGTCTTGGTGCTTACCTGATGTCTGGCGGCTGTGGGGGATTGGAGGACAGTGAGTCGACAAACTAAATCCCAACAAGTCAGAAGTGATGTTGGTGGGTATGACCTATGACGTTCCCCCCCGTCATTGATGGGGTTCGTCCCCCACTGGTCTCTCAGGTTCAGAGTCTGGGGGTACTCCTCGATCCGCAGCTTTACCTGGATCTCCAGGTTGAGGCTGTGGCGAGGAGTACTTTCTGCCAATTACATCTGGTGCGACGGCTTTGGCCATACATCTCGGACTCCGACCAGGCCACTGTCATCCATGCTTTCATCACCTCAAGGTTCGACCATTGTAACGCGCTCTATGCGGGGCTACCTTTGGTGATGGTCTGAAGACTGCAGCTGGTGCAGAATGCGGCGGCTCATCTCCTTACCGGACAGGTCACTGCGAGCACATTACACCAGTGCTCTGAGCTCTGCACTGGCTGCCGAAGGCCTTCCGGGCCTGTTGGTGCTTACCTATAAAGTCCTATACAGTCTGGGCCCCTCCTATCTGCAAGACCGCCTCATTCTCCGTGCCCTAGATTGACCCATGTGGTCCGCCAGGAGCACCCTTCTTGTGCCCAGGATGGTGCGGGGGGCTACAATGGAGAGGGCATTCTCAGTGACGGCACATAGGCTGTGGAGGCCTGGGTGGCCCAGGACCTTGACTCATTTCGACAACAGTGCAAGATCTAGCTGTTCTGCCAGGCCTTTGGTGAGGGAGGTGGGTGGGGAGGATGGGTTTTTTTTGTTTTTTTTATTCTTATGCTTCACTTTTGTGTATTTTATGTATATTTTTAAATGTTTTAACTTTTGTAAGCTGCCTCGAGCTGCCTAGGCAGGAAAGGCAGAGTATAAATAATGAAAATAAATAAATAAATAAAAGCCGTGATCTTGAAGGTAGGTTATGATCTTGTCCAGGTCCCTCTCTGCTTTGTCCCTTGAGGGTGATCTGATCACCAGGTCTTCAAGATATGGAGGTCTCCAAATTCCCCCTGTCCTCAGATTCGCAATAAGAGGGACAAAGACCTTCATGATGTCCATGGCGATGCGGCCAGCCCAAATGGGAGAGTAGCATTCTGCTAGTGTTGCTTCGCATTAGTGCTGAAACTTGGTCCTCAGTTTTCCCCGGAAAACCCCAAGTATCACGATACTTGACTAGATTTTTCGAGTTAAGTTTCAAGGAACGGCCCACAAAATTTCAGAACTCTGAAAGTCATTGGCCAAGTACAGGGAAGGGGGCTGGATGCCAGCACTAGGCCCTGCTCCCCATTCTGTGGCCCCTGCTGGCCAGGGAGAGAATAGGCGAAAGGGGGCCAGGGAAGGAGAGAGGCTAACAGGGGCGGAGCACTAAGGAGGTGGGGGCTGAAGGAATAGCGTACATAATCTCTGGAGAGGCTCTGGAGATGCATAACTGCAGGTGAGCGAGGCTCCGCCCCCAGAAGCCCCTGGGAGGGCTCCACCCCACAGCCACAGGCCAAAGGTGCACCCTGGGAGGGCTCCACCCCACAGCCACAGGCCAAAGGTGCACGCCCGCCCCCAGAAGCCCCCAGCAGCCATTGCAGCGCTCATCCCCTGCAGGTGAGCGAGGCTCCGCCCCCAGAAGCCCCTGGGAGGGCTCCACCCCACAGCCACAGGC
>QEPC01015367.1:1641798-1696677 GCA_003113815.1 Sphenodon punctatus
CTGTCCCCTCTCCTTGTCTCCCCCTCCTTGTCTTTTAGATTGTAAGCCACAGGCAGGGACCGCATCTGATTGTATGTTCTGTACAGCGCCAGGTTGCAACTGGCGCTTTATAAATGTTTAATAATAATAATAATAAATAATAATAACTTCCTCTGGACTGGGTAATTTTTTAGGGGGGGGGGAAGCTGGGCATGTTCAGACCTTCCCAAGATGGCGCTGGCAGCCCTTCTGAGCATGCCCAGCTTCTGAGCATGCCCATTCGGCTCTTCGGAGCATGTCCTGCTCCCCCCCCTAAACTTACCTGGTCCAGAGGAAGCCACATGTTGCTGGATTCTATTCTTGGATTTTATTCATTTTGAACGTCCTGGTTGGATTCTGCCATTCCCTTTTAATTATTCTTTCGTAAGTCTTATCCACCAACATCCCCCTCTGTCCCTAGACCGTGGTCTTGGGATATGCTCTCTCCCAGAACTCTCCTCTCCGAGGAGTCCTGCTCAGATTTCTTCTCTTTGAGCTTAAGGGCTTTAAGGATTCGATCATATATTTGGTCCCTATATTTGATAGGGAACTCCCTGTCTGGGTCTTTGAAGGTCTCAAAAGGAGGGTCTGGAACTTGTCCCTCCTCAAGGGAGGATTGTTCCCTTTCCTCCTCCTCAGATACAGAGAATTCCTCGGAGGCCAGTCCTACGGAGGCCTCCTTTGCTTCAGCAGTAGGTCTGGTCTTGCACTTTCGGGACTGCTTGGCCCGCTGGTGAGGGCGACTGGAGTCCTGTTGTGAGGAGAGCTCCACCTCCTCTGCAGAGCAGCTCTCTTCCCTTGCCTCTTCTAAGCTAGAGGAGGTGGGAGACTCGAAAGGCCTCTGCTTTCAAGTCTTTTCTGCGGCTGGGTGTTTCACCTTTCCAAAGTTCCTGGAGATCCCTTTATTGGAGGGTGGTTTTTGCTTTCCTGGGAGCCCGCTTGCGCTTATGGCGCTTCAGGTCCTTAAGGGACAGGAGGAGTTCTTTCAAGACGTCCATGTGGGAGTCAGCCCTGGAGCTCTCGTCACTGGAGGAGTGTGTGTGTGTGTCCTTTACATTCTCTGTGCCATCTTCCTGCACCTCTTTCTCCTGGTCCCATCTGGCTGCCATCCTGTTGCAGGAGAACACACTCCTGGTGGTTCGCTCCTCGTCACGCTGTCCTGGCTGGCTACTTCTGTGGCCACAGAGTGCTCGTAGAGCAAGTGCCTTTTGTCTGGCTGCGGGCATGTAAGCTGCCTCCAACTTAGATTTCTCCGCTGCTGCTTTATGGGCTCTGGCAGCCTGCCAGTGACACCCAGCTCAGCTTAGGCTCCCCATTTAGGGGGCTGGTGCCCAGCAGCGGGCTTCTAGCAGTTCAGAGGCACGGGGGAGTTCTGCTGAACCTGCTTTTTACAGCTCCCGAACTGGTTGAACTAGGGCCTAGGGAAAAAGCCAAAAGGTGAACAGGTCTCACCTCTGCACTGCCCTGGAGGACACTTGGTGAATAAAGGATGGCTTCTGCTCTCCCCAGCACCCAATTGAGGTGGATCCACTTCAAAAATCGCTCTCCAACTTTCCTAAGCCTGAAGCAGTGATGGAGGGCTTAACTCTGCATCCAACCGGTGTGGAGGTTGACACTCAACTGGAGCAGTATGGGTTAGATCCCTCTGAGCATACTCCCAAAAAGTTGCAGTCTGCCTCCTACTGGTCGTGGTGGGGGATCTACCCCCATTGTTATGAGCTGGCCATCCAGGAGACAACCCCGTGAGAAAAAACAACAACCTGCGCATGCATAAAAAGGCCAGCAGACTGTTTGCACATACTCCAAATGGCCATCACCCCTAAGCAATATGGCAAAAGTAGTATCGCCACTATTTTGGTTAAGGGTGGCGATTATTTGCACATTCGCAATGATTTTTTAATTATTATATTATTTTCTGGCCCGAGAGCTCGTTCTGCCCGAGAAAAAATAATTGCGTATGTGCCACTGGACCATTTTATACAGGCACAAAATGACTGCTGCCCTTTGCCAAAATGGCAGCAATGGTGGTGGCCATTTTGTGCATGTGTAATTATTATTTTTTTAATTTCAAGCCAAGAACTCGACGGAGAGGTTCCCATTATCAGTTCGTCTTGGAACGAGTTGAGAACTGGGATTTCGAGGAGAATCTTGCTTTTTGCAAGATATCATTTCAGCCCTACTTCAAATGTACATTCACATCTATTTCAATAAACAAAATTGGTCACCTATCTCGGTGAATTTGTTTCTGTTCTGTTCCACTGTCAGTGCTCCGCACGGGTAGCTCTGCGTATGGCCAACAGGAGGCAGAAGAAGAAAAGATCCTCATGTGCATGCGTGGAGCTGCCCCCATTCAGTCGATAACCAAGCCGAGGGCCGTCTCCTCATTCCTGTAACGCTTATGCACATTCATTAGTATATGCCCTTCACCCTTCGGTATTACGGACCTAAATTAACTGCTGAACTTATTAACCAGCCTTAACTGTTATTGTAACTAAACGGACATTGAACATCCCAACCTGCATGTCCCATCTAGAATAACGCTGTTTGACAGGGAGGGCCGGAGCACTGACTGGAACAGAACAGAAACAAATTCACCGAGGTAGGTGACCAATTTTTGTTTCTCCTTCTGTCCCGTCACTGCTCCGCACGGGATGTACCCGAGCTCCAAGTTATGGGCGGGAACAAACAGCCCTGGGAACTTCCAGAACTGTCTGTAAGACCCTCCTGCCAAATGCCGCGTCCGCGGACTTATAGAAATCTAATTTATAATGTTTAACAAAAGTATGCAAGGAGGACCAGGTAGCCGCCTTGCAAATTTCATCATACGACGCCCTAGCCTTAAAGGCGTATGATGTGGCTGTACCTCTAAGAGTGTGCCCAGATCTGTAACGGTGGCACCTTATTCTTTGCCTTATAGGCCTCTATTATGAATTGTTTAAGCCATTTCGATATGAATGTCTTTGAGGCCTTCCTACCTGCGTAGCTGGGTCTGATATTAATAAAGAGTGCCGAAGTCGACCTCAAGGCCTGAGTCCTTTTAAGATAGATTCTCAAAGCCCTTCTGACATCCAGGGTGTGCCATATTTTTTTCCTGGTGTGTACAGGATTGGGGCAGAAGGATGGTAGGACCAGTTCCTGAGCCCTATGGAAGGTAGAGTTCACCTTGGGAATGAAGGCCTCATCAACTCTAAGGGTAACCGTCTGGTCCCCAAAGGAACAGTAATTATCGTCCATAGACAGGGCTCCCAACTTAGAGACCCTACGGGCTGATGTCACTGCCACTAAAAACACCACCTTAAGGGTCAGTATGTATAAAGATACATGGCGAAATGGTTCGAATGGAGCTCTGGTAAGGGCATCTAGGACCAGACTGAGGCTCCATGATGGGCATCTATGAATTACTGGCGGACAGATGTTACGCGCCGTTCGTAGGAACTGTCTTATGTGTCTATGGGGAAAAACTTTTTTGTTAGAAATTGACTGTAAGACAGAAGCAATAGCAGCTGACTGGTGAGCCAGTGTGCTTGGCCTTAAACCCTTCTCTAACCCTTCCTGGAGGAACTGAAGGATTAATCGCACCCCTGCCTGAGACGGATCTATGCCTCTGTCCCCTGTCCACCTGGCAAATGTCTTCCAAGTAGAGCTATAAGCTCGCCTGGTGGCCGGGCGTCTAGCCTGTTGTAAGGTGGCTAGGACCGACTCTGAATAACCTTGGGCTCTCAGGGCTGCGCGCTCAAGAGCCACGCTGTCAGATTTAGGATGGGAAGATTGTTGTATAGGAAGGGGCCCTGTAGCAGGAGGTCCTTTCTTAGTGGAAGGTGTATTGGACTGGCTTGACTCAGCTGTACTAGATCTGAAAACCAGGGTCTCCTTGGCCACCATGGTGCCACGAAGATAACCCGGGCCCTTTCCCTGATAAGTTTGGCTATTGACCTCGCTATGAGGGGGAAAGGAGGAAATGCATAGAGTAGACCTCTCGACCAGGCCTGGTTGAGGGCATTCACTGCTTGTGCTTTCCCATCTGCTGTCATTGCCATATACTCGGGGAGTTGATTGTTGTGTCTGCTCGCGAACAGGTCCATCACTGGGTGTCCGAAGTGTTGTATCAAGGACTGGAATACGTCCGGGTGCAGTTGCCATTCGTGTGGTTCCAGGGTTTGCCGGCTCAGCCAGTCCGCTTGGAGATTCTCTGTCCCTTTGATATGTAGAGCCTTCAATGATTGTAGGTTGTTCTGTGCCCACGTGAAGAGTTTCACCGCTTCGCGTTGAAGTGCAAGGGCCCTGGACCCACCTTGGTGATTGATGTATGCCTTTGCAGACATGTTGTCCGTGTAGATAAGAACATGTGCAGGGCCTATGTTGTGTCTCAGCTGTTGCAGGGTCAGGCTGACCGCTCTGAGCTCCAGGACATTGATGTTCTGAGCAAGGTCCGATTGGGACTCTGTACGGATGTGGATCCCATCTGGGCTCCCCATCCCGTCAGGCTGGCGTCTGTGGTGATGCTCATGCGAGCTGGTTAGGATAGTGGCACTCCAGTTTGGAAGGTTTCTGGGTCTGACCACCAAGACATTGATTTCATGAACCCTCGTGGAATGTTGACCCACGGATTGAGACCTCTGGTACGCTCTAGTTGCATAGGCCTCAGCAGCTGTTGCAAGGGGCAAAGGTGGAATCGCGCCCATTGTATCTGTCTGGTGCAGGAGACCAAAAGACTCAATAGTTGAGCCAGGTACTTTAATCTTGCCCGTTGTTTTTTCCTGAGGCTATGCAACATTGTTCTGATGCGTTGTTGTCTGGCTGTCGGGATGTACGTGTTGCCTGAGGAAGTATCTATTAGGACACCAAGGTGTTCTAGTCTGTTGGATGGTACTAGGTGACTCTTCTCCTCGTTTACCAGGAATCCGTGGTTCTTGAGGTATGTTATCGTTTTGTGTAAGTCCGGCCAAAGTTTTTCTTGCAAGTTTGCCTGTAGAAGAAGGTCATTGAGGTAGGGGTAAACATGGACCCCTTCCTTCCTGAGGTTCGCTACTAATGGCACCAGGATGTTGGTGAAGGTCCTCGGGGCAGATGACAGTCCGAATGGGTGTGCCTGGAATTGGTAATGTTCCCCCTGGTAACAAAAGCGTAGATGTAAGCGGTGTGGTTCCCATATTGGCACACGGAGGTAAGCGTCCCTGAGGTCTAGGGAAGCCAGCCAATCCTTGTCCCTGATGGCCTGACAGATGGATGAAAGTTTCCATCTTGAAGCGGAGGTATCGGACCGCCCTGTTCAGTCTCGAGGTCCAACACCGCCCTCCGGACTTCTTGGGCACAAGGAATAGGATTGAATATAGGCCCAGTTTCCTTTGATCTGTGGGTACTGGCTCGGATTGTCGGAAGCCTTTGAATTTCCCCCAGCATCGCCGAGTGTTTGCGATGGTTTGTTGATCTTGGTGACGTGATGAATCCCTGGGCGGGGGAACCCTTTCGCTCTATATGGTAGCCGTTCCTGACACAATCCAGAGCCCAGGCATCGGAGACTGACTGTTCCCAAGCTGTTAAGAAAAAGCTGAAGCCTGCCTCCTATTTGCAGAAGCCCTGGATGCCTCTTTCTCTGGGGCTGGTAAAAGGGCTTTGGACGTTGTCTGTCCTGCCTGAAGCCTTGGCCCCTACCACCCTTTCTGGGGTTAAATCTGTTCGGCTGGTCAAATCTGAATTGACCTTGTCTCCTGAAAATGCCATAGCTGGGACCGGGGCCTCCCCTGGATTTATATGCAGGGGCATGAAAAAGATTCTTCTTGGTTCCCATTTGCTGCAGGTTCTTTTGTTTCGTTTTATCGTTTGCGTCTGGCAAGACAGCATCTAGGCAGATACCAAACAATTTCAACCCCTTGTAAGGCGCTGCTGCAAGGAGGCTCTTTGCGGCTGAGTCCCCCTGCCAGGATCGGAACCACAGCTTACGCCTTGCTGCAACTGAGGAGCCCACCCATCTAGCGGCCCATAGAATTGAATCCTTGGTGGAATCTGCCAAGAAGGCAGTAGCTTAGGTGATTATGGCTGCCAGGACTTGTGCCCTGTTGTCAGAGATGTGGGCACTTTGGGCCTCTTGGGTCCATGTCAGCAAGGCTCTAGCCACGTATGATGAAACTACACTAATTCTCATAGAAGTGGCTGAGTAGTCGAGACCCTTTCTTAGTGATGCCTCTATCCCTCTATCTATGGGATCCTTGGGGAAACACTCCCCTTCTGTGGGGAATAAAATTTGTTTTGCTAGAGACACCGCAGCTGCATCTATCTTAGGGTTTTTTAATAGAGGCTCCTTCTTACGGGATAGTGAGTAGAGGGAGGCCTGGGTTTTGTTCATTCTTTGGTTCTTTTCAGGCTGTTTCCATTCCCCGAAAATCAGCTTCTCGAATGCCTTATCTAAGGGGACTCCCATTTCTTTGCCGTGGTATGAAGGGAGGTATTCTCGCTCTTCCTCCTCCTGGGAGTTGGAGAAAGTCTCCTTCAGGGGTTTCTCTACTAGCTTCAGGATCTCAGTGACCTGAGATATGAATTCACTCCTGCATGACAGGGGAAACTCTCTCTTGGATCCTGCACTTCCTGAGGAAGAGAGTCCTCCAAATCCTCCCACTCCTGCTCTGAATCGAGGTCCAAATCTGAAGCCAAATCTGCCTGTGGCACTTCCCTAGGTCTCTTTGGTTGCAATTCCCCCCTACTCTCCTCAGCCGAGTGGATCTCAGTAATCTAGCCATGTAGCCCCCTGGTGGCCTCTTTGTTTTCTTTGATTTGCGCTGGGCTTTTCCCGCCTTTGGCTCTGCAGTGGGGGGAGGAGCCAGGTTGTTGTCTCCCTTGCCCTGCAATTCCCATAGCCGGTCCAGTGATTGCTGGATCCGTGCCATGACTGACGAGAGGGAAGCCAAGTCTGCTGGGGGCTGGCCCTGTGCTGGTGTAGGCTGCACTGCTCCACCCTCCTTTTCTCCCTCCATTGTCCTCCCTTGGTGGTTTAGATCGAACGAGTGGGAGGGGAGAAGAGATACAGGGAACGGGGCTGGAAGCTAGTTGGAGCCGCCGTTCTGTCTCTTGGGCTGGGGAGGGGAGGGGGTGGAGAGTGAACTCTCAGGCCTATAGGCCTTACTCACTGTGACCCTTGCGGGCTGCCGGGCACGTTGCACGGCGCCCGTTCCGGTAGTAGGTGGAGGAGGTGATCCACCAAACCTTTACGAGTCCCCGGTTCCCAGACACCTTGCGTGGCAAGCCGAGGGACTTTGTCTCCACCACACGGAGCTCCCTGGTTCCCGAGCACTTTGCGCGGCAACCTTCAGGAGGAGAGGGGGGTGGTGGTTTGAAAACCCCGACCCCGCTTGTGCCGCAGCCCTAGCTCTCGTTCGGGCGCGCACTAAGCCTGAATGTCCTCTGGACTCTTCTTAGAATAGTGCTCTTCTTCTTTCTTCTCTCTCTTTTTTAAAAAAAACCAAAAAAACCCGGCAAAGCCGCTGATATATCCTATCGGCCGAAGGCAGAAGATAAGACTGAATGGGGGCAGCTTCACACATACGTATGAAGATCTTTTCTTCTTCTGCCTCCTGTCGGCCATACGCAGAGCTACCCGTGCGGAGCACTGACAGGGGACAGGAGGAAAAAAATAATCTTACAATTACTGTACTACAGGGAAAAAAAGTGTACTGTTAATACTTGACTTCAGTCAAGGGACACTGTTAATATTTCATTTTATTGGTACTCTAGATGTGTACGATTCGTAAGTATAGTAGTAACTGTATTTCTCCCAAAGAGATGTTTATATGCAAACAAAAAATGAATACATCAATTTTTTGAAATAATTTCTCGTAAGCGCCATTTCAAATAAACAACTTATTACTTTTCTAAAAAGATGTACATAATTGAATATTTCACATTAAACTAACAATTTAAAAAGAAAATTTATTTCCATACCTGTGGTGAAAGAAATTTTTCAATACGCTTAGCTATAAAGTTTTTCTCCAATATGGAGTTGACTGATGGTCTATCCCTAGGATTCCTTTTAAATAACTGTGAAATCAGGTTACGTAGTTCAAAAGAATAATGAAGAGAAACGGGAGGAAAAGATCCAGAGATGATCTTCAGTACCAGGTTTTTCATATTACCAGCTTCAAACTATATTTAAGAGAGAAAATTGTACGTATCAGAACAAAGCAAGTAACAGAACTTTACGTAATTTTAAAAAAACAAATTTACTTCCAGAATCATCATTGCATTCCTTTACTACTCAAATTTAATCTACAACAGCGGTTCCCAAACTTTTCAAGTTTGTGCCACCTTTTGCAGTCCACTATTATGGCATAACATCCTGATGACTGAACACAACCTTCCCCTCCTTCCCACCCTCCTCCACTCTCCCTGTCTCTCAAATCTGACTCCCACTTGGACTGCTCATCTCCCACAGTTTACACTGTAGGTGGGATTTTTGCTCCTTACTGATCAGCTCATCCTGGAGGACTGTTAAGTCAGTGCAGCTCAAAGAAAGAGGGAAGAGAAAAAAACAATCAAGATAGGAGCAGAGGGCAGCCATGTGCACTGGCATCCTGGTGTAAATAAGGGTGTTTGTGGCAATGTTTCGGAAAAGTCAATAGTACTCTGAATAATCTGACTGAAGTCAAGTTAAATATTTTGATACTATACAGCACTATTCCTATATTTATGAAAACTTTTTAAAAAAAAGTCATTTAAAGGTTCTAAAACGAGGAAATTGAAATATTAAGTATGCAAACGTATGGCAGGTCAGTACATCTCTGGACTATCTTGCTTACCTGAATCTTAACTTTTTATTTATTTTGCATAACTACAAGTAATTCTCTACCTGCTATGGCTGTGGAGAAAGCCTTCAAAGCATGAACCATACATAACTTAAATAGAAATGTCTATATTATCCTGCAGAGTGTCGAGCAATAACTCTGAAAAAAAATCAAGTTGATTTTAGCTAAATACAGTGATAATCATTCCTACTTTTGTTTGGCAAGCAACATTTTGCGAAGCACATTTGTGAAGTTTTTTCCCCCTCTCAAAACAAATCTGGCAGGCAGGCAGGCAGCAGAGAGAAAGGGAACATGGCATGAATGTGGGATCTACATCCACAAACATGAGAATGGTGTTTAACAACTGTTTCCCAAAAATCCCTGTCAGAAGTCACATACTTAGTCCACAGATTTAAAACTTGTTTTGTACCTTGCGATATTTGTAATCCTTTGTATATTGTATTTACTATTTTAATTTTGTATTATATTATTTTAATTTAGTTTGGCTACCCCCATAAATTGGGCTTATGGATCGTATGTTTGCAATGGCCTAATCCAGCTAAGCAATAAAGCTTATTATTATTATTATTATTATTATTAATAACATATTTAAATGCCACAAAGGTTTCACCAAGCAATCTAACCCTATAACTGAAGTGACTGGAAAAAAACTGTAGTCACTCTGACCTCAGAACGCAAGTTACCAGATAGTTTGAAATACAGGTGAATAACTTGGGTAACCACTGCGGCTAGAAAGTTAAAGGCAGGACCACTTTCCATTATAAACAGCAAATGCAAAAGCCCCCTTTTTAAAAAAACGGTTTGAGCTTTCTTCTTTTTGAAAATTTAATCATTGGTTGTATTTGGTGGGAGGGTCATATATACAAAATCTGACAAAAATCCATTATGCACATCAAAAGCTATAGCATTTTAAAAGTTAATTGCTAGTGGTCAATTTTGCAGCATTCCAACTTTTTGTTGAGGTTGATATCTTCGGCTCCTTAGTCGGCTGAGCCCCCAAAACTTGCAGGCATATAGCCCAAGATGTCGAACAAGTGCGGCTGCGGGCTGATGGTGATCAGGTAACTCTAACATGAGTTAAGGATAAGAGAACTGGTCACCTACCTTTGGTGAATTCTTTTCTCCCCTGCACTCTGGATACTCCTCCGTACGGGTAACTCTACGATTGACCACCAGGAGGCAGAAGACATTTTTTCGCACTGTGCCTGCGTGTCCCGCTCCCCTTCAGTCTCGTAACTAAGCCGAGGGCCGAAAAACTCCAACCTCATTATGTGAATCAGTGCGAATATAAAAACTTAACATGTTAAAGTGATGAGCCAAACCTTTAACACAATGCTAAAACTAAATCTTTTCTCCTTAATCTGTAATTTTAGTAGCTTTATTCTAGCCCTGCCCATCCTCAAGTGCTGCTTGGTAGGAAGGGGCGGAGGAGTATCCGGAGTGCAGGGGAGAAAAGAATTCACAGAAGGTAGGTGACCAATTCTCTTTTCTCCCCCTGCCTCCAGCTACTCCTCCGTACGGGATGTACCCGAGCCCCCAAAACTCTACGGGTGGGAACAAGCAACGCTGGAAGTATCCAGCGCTGCCTGAAGCACCCTTCCACCAAATGCAGCCTCCTGCAGACCTGAATTTGTCTGCTTTGTAATGTTTAACGAATGTATGCAGAGACGAGCACGTGGCCACTCTGCATATCTCCTCATAAGAGGTTTTAGCTTTGAAGGCGTAAAAGGTAGCTGCACTTCCAACCGAATGAGCCCAAATTTGTAGAGGGATCTTCCCTCTAGCTTTATATGCCTCAATAATACATTGTTTCACCCATTTAACAATTAGGATTTTTGAGGCCTTAGATCCCTAATGCCCGGTCTAATATTGATGAATAGGACCAAGGAAAGTCTGAATCCCTGAGTCTTATTTAAGTAAATTTTTAGGGCTCTACGAACATCTAGTGTGTGCCAGAGTTTCTCTTTTGAATGCTTCAGTCTAGGACAGAAAGAAGGTAATACTATCTCCTGAGACCTATGGAAGGATGTATTGACCTTGGGTATGAATGCCTGATCCACCCTCAGCACTACTGATTGGTCCTGAAAAGTACAGAAGTTTTCTTCCATCGATAACGCCCCCAACTCAGAGACCCTCCTAGCTGACGTGACTGCTATTAAAAAGGCCACCTTGAGAGAGAGCATGAATAGAGAAACGTGTCTGAGAGGCTTGAAAGGAGCTCTGGTTAGTGCTTCTAGAACCAAATTCAGGCTCCACGATGGGCACCTGTGTACTACTGGTGGAGTGACGATTCTAGATGCCCGAAAAATTGTCTCACATGATGTGTGGAGATCTGTCTGTTGGATACTGCTCTGAGGACAGAATCCAAGGCCGCTATCTGTCTAGTTAATGTATTTGGTCTCAGTCCCTTATTTAATCTTTCCTGCAGGAACTGTAAGACCTTGGGCACCCCTGCCCTACATGGGTCCTGTTGTCTGTCTATTGCCCAGAGGGCAAATGTTTTCCAGGTAGCCTGGTATGACCTTCTGGTAGATGATCTCCTAGAAAGTTGCAAGGTTGAAAGAACTGCCTCGGAATAACGCCGAGCGTTCAACTTCCATGCTGTCAGTTTTAAATTTTGTAGCTGGGAGCAGAGTAGTGGTCCCTGTGTCAATAAGTTGGGATGGAGAGATAGTACGATGCGAGGAGCCTGGCTGAGGTCTATTAGGTCTGAAAACCATGGTTGCCTGGGCCACCACGGAGTTATAAGTATTACTTGTGCCCTTCCC
The DNA here is from genome assembly GCA_003113815.1 of Sphenodon punctatus. Classification (NCBI taxonomy): domain Eukaryota; kingdom Metazoa; phylum Chordata; class Lepidosauria; order Sphenodontia; family Sphenodontidae; genus Sphenodon; species Sphenodon punctatus. The sequence continues at coordinate 1,653,377 of QEPC01015367.1, forward strand.
TTGCTTATCTTTGGTACTGTCCTTGCTATCAGAGGGATCGGTGGAAATGCGTATAGAAGAACAGGGAGCCACGGTTGGTTCAGAGCATCCACTGCTATTGCCGAGGAACACGGAGTTTTGGACATAAACTTCGGTACCTTGTGTTCTCCTTGCTGGCGAATAGGTCTATCCGAGGTCGACCGAATTGCTGTGCCAGCAGGTTGAATACTTCCTTGTCCAGAGCCCACTCGTGTGGGTCGGCGGTCTTGCGACTTAGCCAGTCTGCTTATGAGTTGTCTTGACCTCTGATGTGCAGTCTTCAGAGATAATAGGTTCGTTTGGGCCCATTGGAAAAGTTTCACTGCCTCCCTATGGAGGTCTGGAGACCTCGACCCGCCCTGATGGTTTATATAAGCTTCCGCCATCGTGTTGTTTGAGTAGACCAGCAGATGTCGCGAGGAGAGGGTCGGCAGTAGTTCTCTCAGGGCTAGACAAACCGCTTTGAGCTCTAGGAAGTTTATTCTGTGGCTTGAGTCCCTCTTGCTCCATAGTCCCTGAAATGAGGTCATTCCGGAATGTGCTCCCCAACCTCTATGGCTGGCATCCGTTGTTACTATTGCCCTGACTGGCTCTGACAGTGGGGTGCCTTGACTGAATACCTCCGGGTCTAACCACTAATACATGTGTGTACCAGGCTTCGTGGTATAGGTACCCACGGATTTAGACCTAGCTTGAGTTCTCATTGCATAGGACGAAGCGCAATCTGCAACAGTCTGAGGTGGCAGCGACCCCACTGGACCTGTCGAGTACACGAAATCAGTAGGCCTAGGAGCTGTGCTAATAGCTTCAATCTCATTCTCTGTCGATGATGGAGGCTTATTAGTGTACAGATCTTTTCTTGCCTGGTCCGTGGTATGAGTGCAACGTCTAAGGTCGTATAGGGGATTACCCTGAGGTGTTCCAATCTGTGAGAGGGGAGTAGATGGCTCTTTTGCTCGCTGATTAGGAACCTGTGAGACTTCAGGTAGAAAATGGATCTGTCTAGGTCCCCTAATAGTTTTTCTTGTGATTGAGCTCTGATTAGTATATTGTCTAGATATGGGCACAGATGGGTTCCCTCCTTTCGTAAGTTCGCAATTAGGGGCATCAGCATCTTGGTGAACATCCTTGGGGCTGAGGACAAGCCAAATGGAAGGGCTCTGAACTGGTAGTGCGTCTGTTGGAAGCAGAATCTGAGTTGCCTTCTGTGGGAAGACCATATTGGGATGTGCAGGTAGGCTTCCATCAAATTGAGGGAAACCATTCAGTCCCCTGCTCTCAGGCTGTGGAAGATCGACGTTACTGTCTCCATCTTGAATCTTTGGCCCCCAACAGCCTTGTTTAAGGCTTTCAGATCCAGCACCGCCCTCCAGGAAGCTGACTTATTTTGAACCAAAAACAGGATTGAACAGAGCCCCAGGTCCTGCTGCTCTGAGGGGACTATTTCTACTGATCTGATTTGTAGTAGTCTCTGAATTTTGTCCACCATGGCCTGGTGTTTTGCCCAGTTGTTTGAGGCGGGGGAGGAGATGAATCTTCCTCTGGGCAGGTCTTTTAGGTCTATCGCATATCCCTGTCTTACACAGTTTAAGATCCAGGCGTCCATGACTGTTTGTTTCCAACGTTCTGAGAACTTTTGAAGCCTGCCTCCTACCCCCGAGCCGCCTAAGTAGTCGTAAGTCCTGCTTGGACTGGTTTCAGGGAGTGCCTTTGGGTTTTTGTTTGTCGACTCTGCCTTACCTGCCCCCCGTTGCAAAACGGGAAGTTGTGGGCAGGATCCCCATAAGACCAGTTCTGGTATTTTCTGAAGGCCCCATAATTTCCCCTGGGACGAAAGGATTGGGCTCGAAAAAACCTCCTCTTAGATCCTAACTGTTGGAGGGTTTTTGGTTTGTCTTTATCTGTGGTGTCAAGCAGCACCTTGTCTAAGCAGATGCAAATAATTTTTGGCCTTTGTAGGGGCCCGACACAAGATTTTTGGCAGTGATATCCCCCTGCCAAGATCTCAGCCATAGTCTCCTCCTGGCTGAGACCGAATTTGCTGCTGCCCTAGCTGATCAGTTCATAGCATCCGTGGTGGCGTCAGCCAAAAATGCTGCTGTCAGCATGATGCGGGATGTTAAGACCCTGGATCTCCTTTCGGAAATCTTGGTGTCCTGGGCCTCCCGTAGCCAAGACATTAGTGCTCGTGCCACGTACGACGAGACTATATTAATTTTGAGCCGAGGCTGATGACTCTAGATCCCTTCTAAGGGTTGAGTCTATCACCCTATCTGTAGGGTCCTTCAGGTAACAGTCCCCTTCTGTCGGGAAGACCGTTTGCCTGGCCAGAGAGAGAGACGCTGTGTCCACCTTAGCGAACCCTGTGTTTTATTCTTCTTGTATGACCTGTTAGGTTGTTTCCACTCCTCTAGGACCAATTTCTCGACGGCCCTGTCCAGGGGAACCCCCGAGTCTTTGTCATGTACTGAGGGGATGTAATTTTTTTCCTCCTCCTCCTGAGAGTCAGAGGAGTCCCCTTTAGATGGCCTTTCCTTAAGGTGTAAGGTCTTTATGACCTGGGCCATCAGCTCATCCCTGTAGGGAAGAGGAAACAGGCTGTCCTTTTCTTTTGGATCCAGGAGGGGTTCCTGGTATCCCAGGTCCTCTAATTCCCCCTCCTCCCCGTCGGAGTCCGAGCCCGAGTCTGAGGCTAGCAGATTCTGTGCCAGTTCCCTGGGCCTTTTAGCTTGTTCCTCTGCAGAACTCTCCTCAGAAGACTGAGGGGAGGTCAGAAGGTGGGATATGGCTCCCCCTTGTGGGAATTTTGCTGGCTTTCCCCCCACCTTTTAAAGTTCTCTAGCCCAGGAGGCCTTGCCAGAGGCCTTGCTAGATCCTGCCTCGAAGGGGGTGGGGGGGCTTTTTCTCTTATTTTGGACCTGTAAATTACATAGCCTGTCCAGGGACTGCAGGACTTTCCCCATTGATTCTGCCAAGGAGGACATGGATACTTGCGTGTCCTCGTTTCTGGAGGGGGTCTGATCCTGTCCCTGATTTGCTGCTGACTCATCCATCTCCCCTGCTCGGGTGGGTGGAGGTGGAAAAAACGGCTGTAGTTCTAAGTCTGACTGCCCCGAGGAGGGGGTTAGAGTGGGCTGAACCTGTGAGCTGGCGCCCGGGGTTAGATAGGGGCCGCCGGTGTGAGTCAGCCAGCTGGAACGGACTCGAGCTGAGCAGAGTCTGTTCCTATGTGGGGGGAATATGCGCAGTGATCTTTGGAGCCCCGAGGCTGTTCTGCGGTTCCCCCGCTCCCAGGCGCCTTGCAAGGGAGCTGGCCGGGGCTTCAGCGGTTCCCGAGACAGGTCCAGGAAGAGCGCTGCCCCCGTGGCCCTGCCTACCCGCCGCTTCAGGGATCGCTGATCCAAAATGCTGCTCCCTGTACGGAGCCTAGGCGGGTTGTTCCTCAACGAATCAGCACACACACACACAAAAATGTGAGAATCAAACACTCCTGCCACTCTGAAGGCAGAAGACGGACTGAAGGGGAGCGGAATAGCTCCAGACACGCAGGCACAGTGCGAAAAAATGTCTTCTGCCTCCTGGTGGTCAATCACAGAGCTACCCGTACGGAGGAGTAGCCGGAGGCAGGGGGAGAATAAAAATTTAGTTCTTGAGGAATTGCATAATGTATGTACGTTCTCTTCCGCTTTCACCCACTGCCATGTCAGTAGTGATGTGGCAGGGAGCCCAGTGGAGCCAGCTGCAAGGCTCAGCAGCAGTGAACCGACAGGGGGAGGAGAAGAACTACCACTGCCCCCACCCCCTGTCCACTCTGTCGCCGGCCTGCCAACTGTGCACCATGGGTTTAAGCCTGCCCCACTCCGCCTGCCATGTAAGGCTCTGAAATACTATCGAGCTACCTCTTTCGGAGTCAGGGGGATGGGAGGGTGTCACAGGGTGTGGAATAATGAGGACGTCGCATTCACTTCCATGGCATGTAAGCAGTGAAGACATTGTACACTCTCCCTTATTGTGCTCCCTTACAAATGCCTCCTACTTCTTCAGAGGACAAGGCAGGGCCTGTCTGAAAGTGTGGGTACCTGGAGCCTAATTTGTAAGGGAGCACAATATGGGAGAGTGTTCAATATCTTCACTGCTTACATGCCATGGAAGTTAAGGCACTTTCTGAACTTGGTGTTGTGCGCTGGGGGGGGGGGGGGGCGGGGAAGAGGGTGTCCTTATGATTGGGAGTGTAAATATTTCACCCTTGTCATGGTCGGACCATTACCTCCTAAAGGTGTGTATCCAGGTTCACTTTTGCCCCCGGCAGGGTGCAGGGGCTATTAAATTGGTCTGCCCCCAGAGACTTATAGAACCATCTAGATTCTGGACTGCTCCCAGGGATTTATCCTCTGACCTTGATGACTATACGATCAATGGCCGCAATACCGCAAGGTACTGTTCTGAGTTACCAACTTTCCACTTACCGTTTACCACATACTGTTCATTTACTGCTTACTGCATTGCTGAGTGCACCATTTTACTTCCAGGTTTGTTGTTTCTGCATTTCTAAGCCAATCACTCTGCAAATAGCCCATCCCTTAACCACCACTTCAGTGGCTCCAATCAGAATTGTTGTTCTATGTTCTCGTTGCTTTAACTTATCTGCAGCTGGATTTCAGATTAGTAAAGGAATCTATGTACCAGTCAATGAGTGACAAGGAAGTACAAGGGAAAATGGAATGCAAGAAATGCAGTAGTGTGTCAGTATTACCTCTCGGATTTGAAATGTATGACAAAGCGGTAAATGGCAAAGCAGTAAAGAACTAAGTGGTAAATCGAGAAACAAGATGTCAGTTGAGACACTGTCGAATACTATGGGGTTCTCAATTCAACCTGGATGGTATCAGGAACCAGGATTTCAACGAGATCTCCCATTTTGACAAAATCTTATTTCATCCTTATAAAAAATATATTCTTAAGATTCATAAAAACACACGGCTAAGTATACCGTGCATATGTAAAATACAAACCTGAGGCAAGGTGGACAATAAACATGATCAGCAGTATGCTTGGTATGGTTAACATGTAATAAATTTTACAACTATTTTACAGGTTCTACTTACTGCATGTTTAAGTGTGCACATCTCATACAGAACACAACCAAGAGCCCATATGTCACTAAAAGAAAGCAGATTTTTAAAAGTGATATCAAGAGTCATGTAATTTGCTTTTGGAACAAACAATTTAAGTGACAGTAATTAGACATTTCAGCATTTTCCAAGTTCCACTCAAGTCTTACTCAATTAAAAAACCCACCAAGTCTCAAGGCAACAACAGATGCTTCAAGTTCAGACACACTATCAATTAAACAGCATTCTCCATCACAGTACTTGGTTCACATAAATAGAGGATAGAAGCATGTTTGTTTTTTCTAAAGTGCAAATACTATGCATTTTATGTCACATAAAATTTTGAATTTTGTACAGCTTTAACTGTTTAGCTCTTATCTTTTTGCCTTTTTTAAAAAAAAAAATTTAAATTAATATTTAGCAATTTCAGTAACAAAAGCATACTGGTGCCGTATGCAGCCCTGCAACATGCATAAATGACCACCAAGGGTGGATAGCATCATGTCTGTTTTCACCCTAAATCTAACGACTGCAATCAAATGCATGAATGCTCCTCAAGAAAAATACTAGTCAGACAGCTGGAAATAGAAAAGATGTCTCCTCCCACTGTCTAAGTCAGGAGTGACCCTCTGAAGAAAGTGCAGCGCTGTGGGGAAATGAGGGATCCAGGCTGGAGCTACAGAGGGCAATGGTAGTGGAGACAGGGACTGTTGCCTTTTTTGGAAAGATCTCTCTTCCTTGCTTCTAGGAAGGTCCCCAGTCTTGCCCTTGGCTGGCTCACAGTTAAGCTGCCTGCAGGTACTTGGTGAGAGAGACTACTGCTGGCAAACATCCCAGGAAGAGTCCTCACTTCTCTGCACATTCTTGTAATTTATGGTAATCATGCTTCCCCAGTCAACTAACACCCCATCCCTCTGGTGCATGCACCACTGAGCCGGAGCCAGGGCTGGCCCTACACATGTGCGACGTGTGCCATTGCACATGGCCCCGTGGCAGATGGAGCCCCATGCCTGCCTGGGGAAAGATGACAGCCACCTAGCCCGGGCCATTTCTTCTCCCTAGTCATGGCAGCAAGGCAGCTGGTGGTAGACTTCAGCGTGTCCAAGCCAAGCCCCCTCTGCAGCAGCGCGGGGGGGGGAAGAGAGCGAGGAACTACTGCCGGTCCCCTGACCTCTCTCCCGCTTGCCTGCTGCTGCCACCGCCGCCCACAAACACTCTGTGGCTGTTTCAAAGACCCCTGCAATCATACAGTCTGTCAAAATCAGTAAGAGGCCTATAAAGCTACATGTAGTGCTCCCCCCAAAAAACATTTGGGCCCACTCAGTGAAGGGCGAGGCTACCTCAGCAGCCTTCCATCCTAGGGCCTCATATGAGAAAGTATGTAAAGCAACAACATGGGCTTCTCTGCACGTTTGTTAAGCATTAGAAAATTCACACTCAAGACTCCACAGAAGCCACATTCAGCCAGAGTGTCCTGCAGTTAGTTCCAGATTAGATCTAACTCTCTCCTGAGTAACGAATATTTTACTGCTTTGGTACATCCCCAAAGTAATGGCTGGTATCCCAAGGACAGAAGAGAACTGCGTCTTACCCGTGAATTCTCTTTCTGGTAGGGACACCGGTCAGTAATATGGCCCACCCATAACAAGCAAACAGAAAAGGGCCTCATAATATGGGAGTCTTGAAAATCGTGCACAGAGAGAAAAAAAGTCAGGATTGGTTGAATTCAATTATTTATTGGAACCGTTTTATAATATTCAAGTTTTTTTAGTTCTAATCTTTAGTTCTTTGGCAGTTGGACTAAATGAAGATTAACGGAGGGTCGTCCCCTCTGCGCATGCTCCAAGGTTTTGAGTTGCGGCCTCTTGCTGGTGGAAGAGGGGAACAGCCCCAAAGTAAATGACTGATAGCCCAAGGAGATTAAGGAGATTAAGTAAGCAAAATTATATTGTCCCAAATAAAATAAGTAAAAAACCACAGCATTTATACAGTACCTCTTATTGTTGTACGGTTTGTTCTCACAGATTTCAGGTGACAGATAATAAGGGGTTCCTATGCAAGTGCGAGCCAGCTCCACAGTACTAAAATTAAAGAAGGGGGGGGGGGGAAAATACAAACATCCTGTTTGCTAAATTGATTACTCAAAGCAATTTTGTATGAAAGGAGGAATTGATATGAAGGAAATGTGAGTTACCTATTAAGAACTCTAGCTATTCCAAAATCACCCAACTGTATTGTTCTGCCTTTGGTTAAAAATATATTCTAAATGTAGGAGAGAGGGAGAAAAAAAAGTCACCATGACCATGACCATTCAAGTGTAAGAACAAAAAGAATGTTTAAACATCACAGAGTAAGAATGTAAAGGTTTTTAGTATAAAATAGCACTTGTGTGCAATTCTGCCTGCTCTGCTTGGAGACGCATACAAGAAATCTGCTCTAAATGATTAAGATTAGGAATCTAGTCAATTTCAGTAAGCAACTTTCTGCTTCTCTTCTTCACACAAATGATGCTGGAAGCGATGTGCAACAAAAACATGGATGCATACTGCATTGCTAGTGCTTAGGAAATTACATTCTAAAAGATCTTCCTGGCTTTGTTTTGGAAGATCTGTGTATCTTAGAGTTAAGTGAACTAACTACTTTGATTTAATTAAACCAAAAGTCACTACTCTACTTTGGTAGCATTCAGACAAACAGCATAAAATGAAGTAGCATTGCATCAGTTTTCCCCCTAGCTCAAATATAACAATAGCTGAACTGAGGTTACTACTTTCACACCTATAAGCATTCACATGAACAGTTACTTCGAAATAAAAACTGGTTTTCTGGAGTACATACTTCTCTTCCTACTCCTAAATAACCGGTTTAGTATTCTGTTTGCATGAATGCTTCTAGAGCAAACAAACAGAAGGCCCAACTACACTGAATTAACAGTTCATTCTAATGCGACTTATTTGTTTTAATCCTGAAGTATTCACACAGAGTGCTAAACTGATATTATTCAGGAGTAAGACAAAATCTATTATTATTATTACAAGTATTTGTATAGCACCAGCAGTGTACCTGGCGCTTTACATAGCAATGTGAAAGACACGGTCCCTGCCTATGGCTTACAATCCAATACTCCTAAAAAATCTATAGTATACACTTCTTTTCTATTTGTGTGAGCATTTATGACGGTAGTGGTCATTACTTCTCAGCTAAGGGGAAAATTGACGCAATACAACTTCAGTTTACACTGTTTGTCTGAACACTACCAAAGTAGAATAGTTACTCTGATTCAATTAAATCTTTACCTCTATTCATCAGATTATCACTTTCTAGTTAACAGTAATGCAGAAAGAGGGTCGAGGTGGCTGTATTTCTAACATGTACCAATCTAAACATGAATCTTCCAAACATCTTTCAGAAAAGGAAATGCAAAAATATAGTTATGCCTCAAGCTTAAAATCGAATTTCAGAATCTCCATGGGACAGATGTAACAAAGTGACTAGTGACCTACTTGCCAGCATTACTTTGGTACAGCATTTTGAAATGAAACGGATCTAAAACAGAATGAAATGTGCAAGTTCTTGATAGAGAAAAAAATATACCATATTGCAGAAACAATGTAATGCAGGCTTCGCCCAAACTGTGCTATACTCCCACTGGGGTAATTAATACCCCAATGGGTAACATATGTAGTTTTTAAAAACACAATAATTTGTGTTCAATTTTTTTAAAACCAGTCCATTAATTTTACTCTAATTCAAATAAATGTTGCTATTCAACATACCTGTGACTTTATATCTCGATGCAAAATTTTTCTATCATGTACATGTTTTAGTGCCAAAGAGATTTGTACAAACCAATCCAGGATCTAAATGGAATACAAATAAAGTTAGTGTTCTAATGCACAGCAGATACCAGATTTCCAAGTCATTCTAACCCCCATAACTCTATCTTTACATATAAAAGGGTGAAGTTTCCCAAACCCAAGAGCCACATCCATTTCCAAGAATGGGGCCAAAGAGCCCCATGTGGCTCTAGAGCCACAGTTTGCCCACTTCTGACACACATTTCAGGACAGGATTTACATTTTTAAAATTCCTTTCTGCAGGAACATTATTTCACCATTCCAGTGATAAAACGTTAAAGCATTTGCTATATTATTTTATTTATTTTTATGTTTATTTTATAAATTTTTAACCCGCCCCCTCCTGCAACGCAGCTCGGGACGGCTTCCAACATTAAAATACAATAATAAAATACAATAAAATCAATTTAAAACAATCATAAATACTTTAAATATTAACAGGGCTAGAAAACAACCAAAACCACAAAACAAATGGGATGGGGACTAAAACCTCCCTACCCACCCTCCCTCCCTCCCAAAGGCCTGGGCAAACAGCCACGTCTTCATACATATGAATAGTTTTCTATTCAGAGGGATTTTTCCTATTGACCTTAATGGGTGGAGGATTGTGCCCTTGAGTCTTTTCTTCTATCCTTAGCAAGAGAAAAAAATTCTAACAGCCGGAGTGCTCTGCCAACTCAGTTGACATCGAAGTGAACAGGTTTGTGCTGTCAAGACAACTTTGAGGCGCAAGCTGTCAGGCACAGTGGCTTTTCCTGCAGACTATTCTATTCTATATTCAGTTTATACCCCACCCACTCTGAACACAGTAAACAACAACTTAAGACAAAAAAAAAAAAAGTAAACCTCCCCAGCATGTGTACTGGCAACAATGCGGATTGGAAACAATTAAGACAACAGGCATACCAATCTGAAGTAACAGGCCTTTGGGAATATCAGACGCCCTTAATGGGCAGTAAATCAATAATGGCAGATGCTTAACTGAAACAAAGGGAGTAGGAAAAGATTTCAAATGCCAAAGAGGGGAGGGAGGGGGGGAGAGGAGGAGGGAGACTAAAAAAACGTCAGAAGGAGGGAGGAACGAGGAAACCACTTAGAGGAAATGGAAAGACAGAGAAAGGAGCTGGGTGAAGTGACAAGTAGGCAGCCATTCAGAGCATCTAAAATTATGGTGGGGGTTGGGTGGGCTAAATGATGGATATGACTACTGGGAGTGGCTGTAATGATGCTGAGCTGGGTGGAAGGATAGGTAAGAAGATACTGGGGGCGACTGGAGTGATGAGGGGCTAAGTGGAATAATGGGTAGGTGGTCTCCAGGAGTGCCTGAAATGGCAGGGAGCTGAATGGAATGAGAGATACAAGGACAAGGGGAGCAGCTGGAATGACGCGAGGTTGGGTGGAATAATGGGTAGGAAGCCACTGGGAGTGACTGGAACTGGGGGTGGGAAGGGTGGAATGATGGGTACAAGGACACTGGGAGCAGCTGAAAAGATGGGAGGCTGGGTGAAATGATATGCAAGAGAGGCAACCAGGAGCAGCTGAAATGATGGTGGTTGTTTTTTATGGAACAACAGCCACCAGGAACAGCAGGAATGGCAGGAGGCTGGAATGACGAGTGCAAGAACCCACCCCCCTCACCATTTCCTCTCCGTGGCTTCCTCACTTATTTCCCCCCCTCCTGGGAAAGGAATAGAGTCGAGGAAGAGAATGTATGGAGTTAGGTACATTGAGGAATTTTACATGAGTTGGACAGAATTTCCTCAGATATGTAACTGAAAAAAATAATAATCAAGGCTGCAAGGGAAATGCTCCGGTGAAGAGGTGTCTCCCAACACGATCCCCCCTCCTTCCCCCACCTGCCTGTGAAACGGAGGCGGCTCCTCCCAAGTGGAAAAGAACTCCGAAAGTGACACCTGGAACTGAAAGGGAAACTCACTGGCTGGCTACTCTGGTTGCCAAGTAAACTCTCCAGCGGGTAAAACCGGCTCCTGGTTTTGAACCAAACCCTCTAGCAAAAATAACAAAGCTCAGGGCTGCAAGGGAAACTCTCCAAAAGGAGGGGGGGGGGTCATCAAAGCATCTCTCCCTCTTCATCAACCCCACCCCCAGTTAAACTGTCGAAGCTGGGGCTGAAAGGAAAACTCACTGGGGAGAAACAATGGAGTCAGTACAGAGACTATGTGATTACGTGCACTGAGAAATTGTATGCGAGTTGCATAGAATTCCTTCAGGTGCATAACTGAGAAACTTTGAAGCTGCAAGGAAAACACTCTTGTGAGGAGGGATCTGCAAAGCAATATCCCCCCTCCAGTCTCTTCTCTCCCTGCTGGTGGAAACAATACCGTTGTCAGTTTCACTAGCAGGATTTTATTTATTTTTTATACCTGGGAGGAAAGTTTGGCCTGAAAGGAAAATTGGCTGGCTGGCTGTTTGTCTGGAAATCAAACTCAGGTTGGTACTGCGGCAGCAGGGGCAATTTAATGCATTTCCCTTTCAAAAAAATCAGGGAAATTCTTAGATCGAGAAACCTTTGGTTTAAGGGAGGAGTTAAGGCTCTTACAAATTCAGCTATGCTCCAAAAAGTATGGAAACAGTAAATTAAAGCTCCTGACAATTTGTGCACCATGTAAACAGTAAAGACATTGTACAGGCTCACATACTGTGCTTGTTCACAACTTGTTGCCCCCTGCCCTCCTTACATGCTTTCATCTCAGTTGGGTAGAATAGGAAAAACATGAACAGCAGAAGCTATGGATAGCTTTCATCCAGATTATAACAAATGAGTCAGACTGGGATTAGAAACATCCCAATATGGGGTTAAAAACATTAGGGAGACGGGGCTAACATTGCGGTTTCCTTCCTTGGTTATGATACTCCTAGTCTAAGATTGAGGCTGTGCTGTGGTTGGGTAACATTTGAGCAGTAATTCTCCACAGAAATTTGTTAGGTAGTACAAATAGCGGGGCCTACCTTTCAGATTATGATCTAGTATCTCCTTGCACGGAGGATACATTTCCAGGAATGTGTGTCCAGGAGGGTGGGAATAGGATAGCCATGGCTTTGGGAGATTTGATTTTTAGAAATGTAGATAACTGGGTTGCTGGTGTCTGCGAGGACCACATGGTAAATTGTCTGCCTGGTGCAAAGGTAGCGGACCTCACGTCATCTAGACAGAAATCTAGAGTGCGCTAGGGAGGAGCCAGTTGTTGTGGTACATGTGGGTAGCAATGACACAGAAAGATGAGAAGGGGGAAGGTTCTGGAAGCTAGATTTAGGCTTCTAGGTAGGAGACTGAAGTCCAGAACCTCCACGGTAGCATTTATTTATTTATTCATTCATTCAAGTTTATATGCTGCCCTTGCCACAAGGCTCAGGGCGGCTTACAATCCACATTCTCAGAAATGCTTCCAGTTTCACATGCAAGACCCCAGAGGCAGACTGAGTTCCAGAGTCTCAATGTGCGGATGAGACAATTGTGTGCGGAGGAGGGCTTTAGATTCATTAGAAACTAAGGAACCTTTTGGGGAAGAGAAAGCCTATACCGACAGAACTGGTTCCACTTTAGACAAAATGGAACCCGGCTGCTGGCACTAAAAATTTTAAAGCATTTTAAAATTTTGTCCAGTTTTTCCAGTATACTACACGGCTGATCAGGGAGGATAAGGACATTGCAGAGAATCGGAATGAATTCTTTCATTTGGTCTTCACTGCAGAGGATGTTGGGGAGATACTCATGCCAGAACTATTCTTTGTAGGTGATGATTTGGAAGAATGGTCACAAGTCAGCATCACCGTAGAAGACGTTCTAGAGCAAATTGACAAGCTAAATACTAACAAAATCAACAGAACCAGATGGTCTTCAACCTTGAGCTCTGAAGGAACTCAACTATGAAATTGTAGACCTACTAGTGGTAATTTGTAACCCATCGCTAAAATCTGGCACTGTACCCGAGGATTCGAGGGTAGTGAATGTAGCACCAATATTTTAAAAGCGCTCCAGAGGTGATCCTGGAACGCTGGTGCCTGGCAAACTGGTGGTAACAGTTGTGAAAAACAGAATTGCTGGGCATATTGATAAACACAGCATGAGGGGGAACAGTCAACATGGATTTAACAAAGGGAAGTCATACATCACTAATCTATTCGAATTTTTTGAAGAGTGTAGATAAGCATGTGGATATGGGTGGGTCGGACAATATAGTGCATCTGGATTTTCAGATGGCATTTGAGTCATGGGATAGGAGGCAGTGTCCTATTGTGAATTGGTAAGTAGTTAAAGGACAGGAAGCAAAGACTAGAACTAAATGGTCAGTTTTTGCAATGGAGAGAAGTAAATAGTGGAGCGCACCAGGGATCTGTACAGAGATCGGTGTTATTTAATATTTTCATCAATGAGCTGGGAAAGGGTGTAAAGAGTGAGTTGATCAAATTTGCAGATGACAAAGTTCTTCAAGGTAGTTAAAATTCAAGTAGACTGTGAGGAATTGCAGGAGGACCTTGGAGACTGGGCATCTAAGTACTGTAGTACTGAGACCGGGTTGTAGGGGGAACTCCTGGATGAAGACTTGCCTTAGCCATGAACTCATTGGGTGACCGTGGGCCCATCACAGATCTCTCAGCCTAACCTAACTCACAGGGTCATTGTGAAGATGACTAGTTGAGTTAATTTAATGATAATGGTTAGATGTTAATTGTTAAAGGGCATTTTCACAGAAGACACTCTCCACCCACCCACTATATGTTGCAGGGCTGCAGTGTTGCCCTATAACATGGATAGTGGGTGGGTGGAGAGTGTCTTGCGTGAAAATGCCCAAAGTTAGTAAGTTGGAATGTGAGCCATTCTGATCCCAAAGGAAAGGGTGGGCTTCATATAAAAATAAATAAAAATAAAATAGATGGCAGGTGAAATTTAATGTAGAAAAGTTCTAAGTGATGCACAAAGGGAAAAACAATCCAAACTATATGTACACAATGCTGGGTTCTAAATTAGAAGTTACCACTCAGAAAAGGTTCTTGGAGTCATTGTGGACAATACACTGAAATCCTCAGCTCAATGTGTGGTGGCTGCCAAAAAAGCAAATAGGATGTTAGGAATTATTCGGAAAGGGATAAAAAATAAAACTGAAAATATCGTAATGCCTCTATGTAAGGCCACATTCACATCTGTGGCAGCAGAGAGAGCAGCGAGGGAAGACGCAGTAGTGGGGAGGAGCCGAATGACAGGAAAAGAACTGTGGTGCGAACGGGGATCTGCTGCAGCTTCTCTCGCCGCTCTCTGTGCCGCCACCGCAGATGTGAATACTGCCTAAATCTATGGTGCAACTGCACCCTAAATAGTGTGTGCAGTTCTGGTTGCCCCATCTCAAAAAGATATAGTAGAACTAAAAAAGGTCACAGAGAAGGGCAATAAAAATAATAAAAAGTATGGAACAGCTTCCGTACCAAGAGAGGTTTGACAGGTTAGGGCTCTTCAGCTAGGAGAAGAAGCAACAGAGAGGAGAGATGATGGAAATGTATAACATCATGAGTGGTGTGGAATGAGTAAATAAGGAACAGTTATTTACCATCTCAATCAATACTAGAAACTAACTGGTGGCAGACTTAAGACAAATGAAAGAAAATGTTCTTGCACTCACTGCACAATTAAATTGTGCAATTTGTTGCCAGAAGATGGGTCAAGACCAGTAACACAGCTGGGTTTAAAAAAGGATTGGATAAGTTCTTTGAGAGTACATCTATTAACGGCTATTAGCCAAGTAGGCTTAGGGGATGCAGCTTCTTACTATTGGAAGCTGGCAGTAAAGGCTGGTGGGGCAGTGGGTGGGGCCCTCAGTGAAAGGGGGCAGCCCAGAGGTAGGTGGGACCAACAGTAGGCGGAGCCAGCACAATGATAGGCAAAGCCAGCCCAACGGTAATGCTGCAAAAGTCAACAGGATTATGAGAAATCCTAAATGGCGCACCATAAATGCTGCATAGAGTTTTACAGAGGGTGAGGCGGTACACACAGTTCAGGAGAAGACAGGAAGCATCCACCATGTGGCATTCAACAGATGCACCAAAATGCATGAAAAATGCAGGAACGCAGGATTATGTGGAATCCTAACATGCACAGGCACACCATAAATGTTGCAAATCCTCCCTAGTTCAGAGTGGAGCTAGGCTTTTGCTAGATATGCTCCTTCCCACAACCATCCCAGAATGCCTTCTATGCCCTCCCCCTGAGAACCTGCCCCTCAGTTTGAAAACCACTATGGGGAATGTCTACATCCAACACCTTTAGTGACTTCTGGATGCTAACATATATCCAACACACTAGGGGATCTTAAACATCTTAAACAACTTTTCAAAATCCATTTTTTGGGTGAAAACAGACTGACGTACTCCTTAGCACACTTGAACACCAGTTTTAACACTGGTTTAAAATTTCTCATGCATGTTGCACAGCTGCATTCTAAGGAACCAGTGCAGCCCTGCAGCATGCATATTAAATTGTTTACACTGTTAAAATGGTGTTCAAGTGTGCGAAGGTGTATATCTGTTCGCACCCTTTACCAATTAATTAAACTTAACAGTATATGAAACAAGACCCAGACCGGTCCCCCACTCCCCTGCCTGGCCCTCCTGGGGACAATTGAAGAGTTCCAACACTTGTCTTGCCAAGTTAAACCACCACTCCACACTTCATCAAGCTGAAGTGAAAACCAAATTCCACAACTTGTCTTAAACCAACCTTATTAGCACCCTGCCCCCCCAATCTACAGATAGTCCATGGCTGCCAGGGGCAGCACAGATTTATCATACCCTTTCAGCAGCCAAGCAAGAAGAGGCTAGACGCTCCCTTGCTCCCTCCCCGGCACCCTCCCCTAGACAACACAACAGCAGTAACAGCATAGCAAGCAACTCCACGGGATGAAATAATAATTAACATCTTGTGAGTCATCCCATCCCATCCCTCCCTCCCTGCCAGCGCCACCCAAACAAAGTCAAATCAAGCAATCCCAAATTCTAGTGTTGTATTTTATTTACTCACTCAGCATGGCGTGCAGGCCCAGGCCAGGGGCAGGGGCAGGCAGCAGCTAGCATTGGGGATTCTTCCATCAGTGGGGGAATAAATAAATTTCTGCCCTCTGTGCTGTTGCAGCAATCAAGTCCCTGACTCCTTGCGTCCCTTTGGGGGATGGGTACAGGCCAGGGGGACCAGTCAGGCAGCAGGACACACACACATTCTCTCAATCAGACAAACTCCAGTCACAGCATCTCAGACTCTAGTCTCAGTTAAAATGTATCAGGACTGGAGAACCAAAATATGCTGTGTGCATGCAAGCCCCACCCCTCTCTCCCTGGTGTTGCAGTTCCAACTTAGTGGAACACACTCACAATTCCTTCCTGCACTGCCATGCGTGTCTAGGACTGCTCCCCAGATTGCTTTTCAAATAGCAGTGTTTTTCCCTCATAGGGCTCCATGAAACACTTCCCCAAGCAACAAAGGCCAAGAATTGCATTTTCCATGCCTGCAGTTAGGATGGTACACCCAGCTGCCCATACCACACTGCAATTTAAATGTCCCTTATAGGTGTCCTTACTGTGTCTTGCTTACTCGGCCTGCCCCACAGTGAGTGTCATGTGATGTGTAGCAGGCTCACTCAAGCTCAACTCCTCCTCCCAGTTCAGCTCCAAGTCTCAGCCACTACTTGCGTAGATTCCATGTAGGAAGCTCGCACATGTGCTGTTTCCCAGCACGCCCCCCCCCCCAAGAAGCGCAGCACAAGCCGCAAATGCCGGCTGCCAGCCCCAGCAGCAGATCTGTGTGAATGCAACTGGGTCTGTGGGGGCAGATCTCAGTGAAGACTCATTCTGAGCCTTATTATTAGCAAGTTTCTTAGGTGGGCAGCAGGCGGGGCAGTGCCCCAGCTGTCCTGGGAAGCACACTGTGCCTGGGAGTGGACAACGGGGAACAGAATGACGATCGTGACCCGACTGGGCAGTTCTCCCAAGCGACTGAGATTTGCCACTGTCAGACACAGGATGTTGGGGTCGATGGACAATTGGTCTGATCCAGTACAGCACTACTTATGTCTTAACAACACATTTACTAATCTTGAAGTGAAAGGGCAGGGGCAGGTGTCAGAAATTCAAATCTAGAAGGTTCACACTGTTGCAATACAAACACAGTAAGTTCTGGGAGATGGGGATTATTAGTTAGAGATGTGTCCTTACCAAAGCATCAGGCCAGGAAGCAAAGGAAAAGTCGTGTAAGAGGGCCTAAAATAGGCAGTGTCCACAATTATCTCTAAAGGAGCAACCACTCAACTTTAGTTTTACTGAAAAAGCAGATTTTTCTGAGGTGACAATTTGCTAAACTGTACAATGGTACACTAAAAATGTGTGGCAAGAAAGGATATTCTAAAATGAACACCTGCACTGAATCCAAGGGATGATTTTTCTGAGTACTGAGCAATGAGGAGTATAGAATTAAGCAGAGTTAGTGCAGAAGCAGGGGAATCCAACTGTAACTGGGTTTCCCTGCTTCTGCAGGGGAACAGTTCTCTCACATCCACAATAGCGTATAGTACCTCATTGCATGACATAAGCGGGCAAGTCTTCCCCTGCCCTGAATCACCTGTAAAGTGAGTAGATGCACCTGAGTTGCTGCCTGAGAAAGAAGCTATAAAGGACAAATTGTGGCCACAGTGGAGACGGAGATCAAGCACATAATATTGAGGCCAGAAGGAACTCGCTGTCCCAAGCTTCACTGACAGGAAGAGGACTGGGGCTGAAAGACCCAGGCAAAGCATGGGTGCATGGAGCCTAAGTTGTAAGTGAACTCAAAATGCAAGATTGTACAATGTCTTTACTGCTTACACAGGGCGCAAGTTAAGGCAGGAGCCAGAACTGCCAATTTCCATGCTTTTTGGAGCATGGCTGAATTTGTAAAAGCCTTAACTCCTCTCTAAGCCAAACGTTTTTTGATCCAAAAACATATAAATCCACCTACCTGCTCCCCTTCCCACATGCTCATATCCCCCTCTCACTGGGAGTCCTGATATTCACACTCGGTCCCAGTCCCATACCTTACCCTTCAGTCCTGCTTCTCTCCTCCCACGCCATAAACAGCATTAAAAATACAGATTACAACCATCTAAGACTAGCCCACTGCCGTCAGGAACCACCTGTGAAGGGCAACCAGCATCTAATAGCAGCAGAGGGCTGGAGGCAGTAGACCAGAGCCCCTATGCTGCAGCAAGCATACACAGTTTAATAAAATGCACCACTGGGAGAAAAGGTCCTGTTTACAGACATTTCCAAGACACTGCTTTCCATTTTGAAGAGAAAATTGAGTGAATACATTTAATACCATGCAAGATAGTGAGCTTGATTGCAATAGGTTTAACCTTTATGAAAATAATGCAGGGCATATCAGATACTGGACAAATCAAAACTACTGAAAATCAAAATAAAAGACTGAAAATCTTGATTTGGTAAATCAAACAGGCTTGAACTGTGACTCATCTATACAATGCAATGATCTGATCTTCACTCTGAGCTTCGCATTCTGAGCTTTTTGTCTGTAAATACCAAAACGGCTTAAGATAGATAATCTAACTCTCAAAAAGGCTCTAATGTGAATTGCAAGTTTCTGTTACCTGATCTTCCGAAAACAAGATGCCTTTCTGAGCATTTATTCTTTTAAACAGGTCCCCTCCTTCACAGTAATCCATCACTATGTAAAGACAGCCACTTTCTGTAAACAATAATAGCTTCAATTGCAGCATATTTCATGAAACAAATTGCCAGCAAACAGTCTTAACATAGGTAATGTAATCTCTTCCCACATATGCTATAGTGAAAATAGACATAAGGGAAGAGTCATTTCCTTTATTCACAGCTCTGGTTATTTGCCCATTTTCTGGATCAAAAAGAAACAAACAAAAAAGCCTTCTCTTCATTGCATGGTCATGCAATATCAATGCCCCGAAATAGTGTTAGCAGCCACTGTGCCAGTGGCAATACCATCATTTTATTTAAACATGAAATCATAGCCCACATCATTTGTAATTTCTGAGATCTCATGTCACTCCTCCTCACACATGGAACAGAAAGTTTATCAACAACTGCTAGTTTGGAAACTACTAATTTGGGTGCAGAGTCAGAGTTTCAAGATGGGGAGGCTCAATCTTTTCTGGTTTACTTGGCTTGGATTTAATCAGTCTCACCCACCGATAGCGCTTGGAGGTGTGTTTGGAGTGGTGCAAGTGACCATTTGTGAATTAGATCTATGGCCATACTGGCTTGTGAAAGCCACCTGGGAGACGCTGGGGCCATTGCTGAGTGGGGTTGTCAGTATCTTCTTTTGGATACTGTGGCTTTGGTCAACCATCTCCACTTGGAAATTGACTGAGGAAATGTACCTTGCTGATTTTGTTATATCTTTCCATGGCCTATGATACAGTTGATCATGGAGTATGACTGACAAAGCTGCATAACCCAACGGGTTCGTGGGACTGCTTGAATGGTTCCATTCATTCCTGTCTAGGAGAATGGAGACGTGTAACAGGGTGGACGGGTCACAACAGGGAGAAGAGCAAGAGGAAGCCAAGGAAAATTTAATTTATTTATTATATTTTTACCCCTCAAAGGCTCAAAAGGGGACAGGAGAGGCCAAGACCCAGTAGAGGAGGGGTTCCGAGTAGGGAAAGGGAAACCCCTCAGAAGCTTTCCAATGGCTCAGAGGCACAAGGGTAGAGCAAGGTTCATTACTCAGGTCAGAGGGAGAAGGGAAATCAACAGAGTACATGACTAAAGGAACAGAGGCTAGGAATATCAGAGGAGAACAAGCCCAGGACAATAGGGGAGCAGGGACTAAGGCTGCAGAAAAGGAAGGAGTGAGGCAGAGCAGATGGAAACGGAATGCGTAGTCAGGAAATCAAGAGATTGAGACACAGAAAGAGAGCCAGGGTTTGGAAGCCAAAAAGCAAGGGAGCCAGGAGGGGAGGGGAGCAGATCCAGAACCAGAACGGGGAAAGGAGTTCCATCTAGCTTTCTGGTGTTACCAGCATGCTTTTATACTGCTGGTATCCAACCAGGAAGCCAGGGGGGTAAATCCACAGAGACGATAGATGGGAGACTAGGTGGGGTCCAAAACAGGCAGACTTATCAGTTCTGTCTCCAGCCCATCCCTTCATTAGTGGGCTGGAGACAGAAGGGATGGGCTGGAGACAGAACTGATAAGTCGTGCCGGCAGCTGAGTGCCCATCCATCACCCTGGGAGGCTGGGAGTTCAAGGCTGGGGCCTTACAAGGAGGTTGGTGATGGAACAGTGGTTCATTGTCCCCTCAAAAGTTCCACAGGGAGAGGGGTCCTAAAGGGTTCCATCTTATCCCCACTCTTGTTCAATGTGTATCTGAGGACCCTGGGCAAGGTCATATGGAGATTTGGAGTGAAGCGCCATCAGTACTTCACTGATGGCACTTCACTCCAAAGTCTATAAAATCATGAGTGGTGTGGAACTTGTAAACAGGGAACAGTTATTTACCCTCTCAACTAGTACTAAAACTAGGGGACACTCCATGAAGTCACAAGTGGTAGGAGTAAAAAACAGACAAAAGAAAGTATTTTTTCACTGAGCATACAATTAGGTTGTGGAATTTACTGCCAGGGGAGGTGGTCAAGGCCAGCAGTATAGCGGAGTTTAAAAGAGATTTGGACAAGTTTCTGGATGATAGGATTGAGAAACAAAACCCTTTACTGTCGGGAGCCTGGGGATGACCCACAGGGAAGGGATAGCATGGTGACCTGTGGGGTGCTTCTCCCAGGCCCCCATGACTGGCCACTGTCCGAGACAGGATGCTGGGCTCGATGGACTGCTGGTCTGACCCAATATGGGACTTACATTCTAGTATGTTGATGAAACCGAACTCTTTTTTTTTTTCATGAGACGCAGGTAAAGCAGTCTTGGTGCTTACCCAGGGCCTGGCTGCTGTTGGGGACTGGATGCAGGCAAGCCATTTGAAGCCAAATCCAGACAACACGGAGATGATGATGGTTGGCTGACCCTATAACCTGGGGGACATAGGGACCCATGTCATTGGTGGGGTCCAACCTCCTTTGGTCACTCGAGTTCAGTGTCTTGGGGTGTTCTTGGATAGCCAGGTTGTGGCAGTGGCCAGGAGCGCTTTTCACTTAGGGCCCTGATTTATTGGGATAAGATTTGGTGCCTTGAGTCTTCCCGCTTAGTCCATCGATGTTGGGTAGAGTTGTACAATCATATATGCAGTAAGCAGATGGTGGAGAGGGATTGTGCAAGTCCTAAATAGGATCAGGTTCTCTCCCTCCTTCTGTTTGACATTAACTGATGCTACAGCTGCCACCAATCAAAGACGAAGAGTGTTGGATATTTCAGCACAGGAGGATTTGGCTAGAGCTGCAGCTAATGGTATAGCTGCCCTGATACCATCTGGGAAAGTCAAATTTCTCTTTGGAAATTTATTTGAAAGAAATGCAAAGCTTCCAATTACGTAGAAGGTTGACTTTGGCACGGATTCCAACTATTTGAAATCGGCAGTTACATTAGGCAGGGTGGCTAATTTCCATACAGCAGTAGCTGTAAGGAAGTTAAATGCACAACCACTCTCCATTGTAAACGGGACTCTTGAAGCCCCGATATTGATGAAACAGCTTGAGCTACAGTTCTGAACATTTTATCCATGGTTCTGTTTGTGAGGACCGTCATACATGGAAAGATTGAAGAAGATTGAGTCAGAAAATAAAAAGTTACAACTGCTGAAAGGTTAATTGGTTGTGGTCATATGCACATCGTCCTCATGATTTTGAACCATGGATATCTCTTCACCCTGGATGAGTTGAGCCCTGAGACTTCACAGCCTTGAAGTCGGAGATCGACACCAAGTGCTGCTGGAGTCTCAGAGCATTTTGTGCTCACGCATGCGCAGTACTGCCCGTGTTTCTCGGGCAGAGGGGAAAGCTGGGAGAAAAGCTGTGGTCCTGGAGGAGAAGGGAAGCAGGGGTGGAACTGGAGGCAGGGGAGGAACTTCCTCCCACTCACTCCACTGCTATCAAACTCTGTCTGATGCTCCCTGTCACTGCTAGCCACCTTGAGGCTCCTGCTCCCCTTCTTTCACCTCCACTTGGGCTCCAAGTCCCAGCCAGTGCGTCCTTGTAGCTCCCTGGAGCTGCGCAGGGAAGAGGAGCAGCAGAAGCCGAGCCGAGAAAGCAGGTCAGTGTCATGTCAGTTACCCAGTGCCCTGCTTCCCCGGCTCCCTGAGAGTGGGGAGGAGCTGCTTTGGCTGCCCCTCAATGTGCTGGAAAAACAAACGAAATAACTGCTAACGGAACAAACGTGTGTGTTTGTGAGAGAGTGGGGGGAGAACAGTGCATACGTGATTGTGAGAGAGCGTGAGTAAGTGTGGGGGAGAAAAGTGGATGTGTGCTGTGTGTTTGTGAGAGAGTGGGGGAGAAGAGTCTGCCGTGTTTGTGAGAGTGGAGGGGGGGGAGAAAAGTGGATGCATGTGTGTTTGTGACAGTGGGGGCAGAAGAGTCTGCGTGTGTGAGAGTCGGCGGGAGACGAGTGCATGCGTGTGTGTGTGAGAGAGAGAGACACGGGGGAGAAGATGCATGCGTGAGACAGAGCAATTGGGTGGGGAGGGGAGGGGAGGGGGAGGAGAAGAAATTGGGCAAATCTTTCCCCAAACACATCCTGTTTTGATGTGGAGGCTATGTTTTAAAAAAAGTCACACACCAAGTTTCTCCTCAAACTCCTTTGGCTCTTGTAGAGTTACTCCTAGTTTACACTAGGGTTAGATGGGGATAATCATTCCCACTGACCGTAATATAAACAAGTAACTTCATATATGCACAACTTAAAAGTTACATAACTTTTAAGTTAAAAGTTCTGTAAAATATACAACTTGTGTGCAACAACGGATATATTAATGTGCTGATATATCATACCGCACAAAGCCTGGAAATTTACCATAACAAAAAACTTTACAATTTAAAAAAAAACATTAAATGCACAACAGTTTTTAAAACTAAAAACTTTCCTCTTCAACATCACAAAATGGAAATTATTTCAGAATTTGAGGAATATTTAATATTTTATGACTCAGTAATGGGTCAATCCAGACTACTCTTGGATTATTATTTTTTATTATTATTATTATTATTACTAATAACAAACATTTATATAGCGCCAGCAGTGTACCTGGCACTTTACAAAGTAAATATGCATAATATGGGCATACAAACAGAATATGCTCTAAATTTTCAGCTTCCTTAAGGTGACATGTACATTATCTGTGGGTATAATCAAGGTTTACCAAAACAAAAAACTTTACAGTTTAAAGAAATGTTAAATGCACAAGTTTTTAAAACTAAACTATCCTCTTCAAAAACATCACAAAATCATTTTGACTCTAGCTTAAACTCCAAAAAACATACAAATTCATTATAATTACAATTAAAAAAAAATAAAAAATCAACATTGCAACAAGACATAAATGCCCCCCAAAATGGACATTTCAGAATTTGAGGAATATTAAATAACTAAACTTTCACATTTTT
This sequence comes from Sphenodon punctatus, assembly GCA_003113815.1. Classification (NCBI taxonomy): domain Eukaryota; kingdom Metazoa; phylum Chordata; class Lepidosauria; order Sphenodontia; family Sphenodontidae; genus Sphenodon; species Sphenodon punctatus. Next base: position 1,676,943 of record QEPC01015367.1, read on the forward strand.
TCATTATTAAACTTTAATTTATTATCATAATTCAACAATGAACAATTTTTTCAGAGTGCATTAACTCTGCCCTTTACATGTATACAAATTGTATACACTTTATACAATAAACTGTTAATGTCAGTGTAGAAAACATTATAGAATTCGTTGTACAGAATGCAGCTCTGTAGAAGCAGTTAATGCACTCTGAAAAAATTGTTCATTGTCAAATTATGATAATAAATTAAAGTTTAATAATGAAAAAATGTGAAAATTTAGTTACTGATAAAAATGAATAAAAGTATGTATGGTAAGGAATTAAGTACATATATTACATTTATGCTGATGAGAATAAAATATTAAATATTCCTCAAATTCTGAAATAATTTCCATGTTTTGGGGCATGTCTTGTTGCAATGCATGGAGTTGAATTTTTTTTAATTGTAATTATAATGAATTTGTATGGTTTTTGGAGTTTAAGCTAGAGTCAAAATGATTTTGTGATGTTTTTGAAGAGGAAAGTTTAGTTTTAAAAACGGTTGTGCATTTAACGTTTTTTTAAACTGTAAAGTTTTTTGCTTTGGTAAATCTTGATTATACCCACAGAAAATGTACATGTCACCTTAAGGAAGTTGAAAATTTAGAGCATGTTCTGTTTGTATGCCCATATTATGCTGATCCAAGAGTAGTCTGGATTGACCCATTACTGAGTCAGACCATTCTTCTCCCTTGTCCAAAATATTATTTTCCTTTTAACTTCAAGAGAATTTACCATTATGAAGCCACCGGCAATATTCTTCCTTTTGGTAGCTGTGAAAGGAAGTTTAAGTGGTTTCAGAACAGGCTTTATTTATAGTAAATATTTGGGATGAGGGAGTGGGCAGTCTAATTATGACTGGGTCTTGATGTCACTCCTCGTGTGTTATAGACTTTCCCTCTTGTTAAAATATTATTTTTCTTTTAATTTCAAGAAAATCCACCATTATGAAAGTGTTGGTGATATTCTTCCTTTTGCTAGCATGCAAAAGGAAATACAAATGGTTTCAGAATATGCTTTATTTTTAATTGTTAATATTTAGGATGAAAGAGCGGCTAGTTTAATTCTGATTTGGTTTTCATGTTACTGTTCTGATTTGTACTACTGGATTTTATGTTTTTATCTGTAATTTATTATATTTTGTTTTGATATTTTCTTTATGATGTATTTGGATTATGACGACAGCTGATATCTGTAATAAATTGAATTAAATTGGCTAGGAGCACTTTTCACCAACTCCATCTCGTGAGAAGGGTTGCAACCTTTTTTATTAGATTCATATCTGGCCAGGCTTCCATGCTTTTGCAGCCTTGAGACAAGTCAACTGCAATGCATTCTATGTGGGGTTGCCCTTGATGACTGTTCAGAAGCTTCAGTTGGTGCAGAATATGGTGGACCATTCCGCCAGCTTTATCTTGTACGTAGGCTGCATCCGTATGTCTCTGGCCCGGACCTGGCCTCCCTCATCCATGCCTTTGTCACCTCGAGGCTCGACTACTGCAACGCGCTCTACGTGGGGCTTCCCTTGTTCTTGGCTCGGAGGCTGCAGCTGGTGCAGAATGCGGCGGCTCGTCTTCTTACGGGGACGGGTCGCCGGGAGCACATTACACCGGTGCTCCGAGCTCTGCACTGGCTGCCGATAGTGTGCCGGGCCAAGTTCAAGGTCCTAGTGATGATCTATAAAGCCCTATACGGTCTTGGCCCCTCATACCTTAGGGACCGCCTCGCCCTTCGCGCCCCAGAGCGGCTCCTGCGGTCTGCCGGGGGTGCCCTCCTGGAGGTCCCCCGTGTCAAGCGGGGGGCCACGATGGAGAGAGCATTCTCGGTGGTGGGACCGCGGCTGTGGAACTCCCTTCCGGAGGAAGCTCGCCTGGCCCCAAGCCTTTTAACATTTCGGCGGAACTGTAAGACCTGGCTGTTTGCCCAGGCCTTTGGGAGGGAGGGTGGGGAGGGAGGATTTTAGTCCCCCACCCATTTATTTATTATTTTATATGTCTAGCCCTGTTTTATATGTTATATTTAATATTTGACGGTTTTAAAATGAATTTTAATGTTTTGATTGTTTTATTATTGGAAGCCGCCCCGAGCTGCGTTGCAGGAGGGGCGGGGTACAAATTTGGAAAATAAAATAAATAATAAATATAATATTTTCTGTTGGGACAGGATGCCAGGAGCACGTTCTATCAGTGCTCCAGAGTCTGCCCACAGCTTTCCAGGCACCATTCACGGTGCTATTTTTGACTTATAAAGCCCTAAACATCTGGAAGACTGCCTTATCATCTGTGTCCTATTGCAGATTCAGAGTTCAGCTGGGCCTCTTGTAGGGGCCATCTTCTCACCAAGTTTTCACAACAACGCAGAGACACATACTCCGTAGCTGCCCCACAATTATGGAATTCCCTGCCCTTGGAGATTCTGCTAAGCCCAAGCCTGCTTAACTTCCAGAAGCAATGCAAGACCCCTCTGTTTGGCGAGGTGTTTGGCAAGCAATAATAGTGTTGGATTGGCAAGGGAAAGTTTAGAGGATTAGGGTGGGGTTCTTAAGGTGATTTTAAAGATGTTTTTGTATGTTGTAAGCCTCCCTAAGCCTTAATGGAAAAGGAAAATTGGGCTCTTACGTTGAGAATTTTCCTTCCAAAAGGCCTCCAGGACAACCATCATCTAGACATAGGGGTTAGATCCCACCTTTGCCCACCAGGAGGCAGACACACAAACTTGTGGAGCATGTGTACCAGGGAACTAGCCTTGCATCTCCAGTCATATAAAGCTAAAACTCTCAATAAAAACTAAACTATAATTTCCACAAATCCTAAACAGCATGGCAAACTCTATTCTACCTATTTTTTCTAAAATTCTACCTATTTTTTTCTAATTTTTTCTCTGAATCCTGTATCCAGTTCTCAGCAGAATTATCTACCCTGAGTGGGCCAATGGTTGTCCTGAAGGTCCCACAGATGGAAAATTCTCAACGTAAGTGCCCAATTTTCCTTTCTCCCTGGGCCTCCAGGAGAGCCATCATCTAGACATAGGGAATGTAACCAAGCAGTAGAATATCCCCTGGAAAAACTCGGATGGGGGTAGATAACAGAACGATGACAAGAGGATAGACTCTACAGCACAGTTTGGAAAACCCTTCCACTGAAGAGGTTTATCTGGAACCTGACCCTCCTCTAATTTAGCTTCTGAATCCTGCGAGGTGTTATCTGGGTTTCCAAGGTCCTCCACTTCCTCTTCCAAAGAGGTTTTGGGAAGAGGGTGCTTGTTGCACTTTTTTCCTCTGTGCTTTTTTTGAGGGGGGTTGGGGGGGAAGGGGGGGAAGAGAGACATTTCCAAGGCTGAGAGGATTACCTCCTCCTGGGAGCGCTCCACCTCAGTGTCCTCCTCCAAAGAGGAACCCGTTTCCAACTGAAAGTTCAGCGCTGCCTTTATACGTTTTTTGAGAACTGAATTTTTCCTTTGCCCTTGAAAGACTCTTTGGGGGCTTTTTTGCTGCGGGGGGTGGGGTGTGAAAGGCTGTTTGTCCTTGCACTCATTCATATGCTGGAAAATTCACACCCTCCTCACTCTGTTGACCCATCTCCATATCTCTCTGTTTGCGCCATAAGGGCACTGTCGGCCTTGCAACGCTTTGTTCCCCAGGGGGTAGGGGCATGCTGAGGCCCGGAGCATAAAGGATTTTTGGCGTGAAGACACAGCAGCGCCGAGCACCTCTGACGGTCCAGCCCACTCAGATCTCTTCTGCATGGCTGGCTGGCTACTACCCAGAGGGATGCTGTAGTCCTTGTTCCCAGTTCTCTGGCTGGTTGGGAAGGGAGAAGAGGGAAGGACAGGTCCCAGTAGTCCGGCACACTTTAGGTGTCTTACGTGTTCCTGGAACACTAGTAGAGACTCAAAAGGGGCCAGAGGAAATCACCGGTCTCCCAGGAAGAAGGAAGCTGGTATGCGAGTCTCCCTCCACCCTCCTGTCGAGGAATAGAAGTGAGGCAGACAGCTGGCTGGGAGTCCCCTGCTCTCAGCCTTCTCTGTCTACTGTGCTGGCTGGGATGGTTCAGGGGGGAGGGGAGGGGAGAAAGTTGGAGGTTTCTCTCTGGCTGCTGAAAAGGAGTTTCTCTGCTTTCAGTTGCCTCACCACTCAGGAGAAACTGCGGTGTGCTCCTGCTTGGCCGGAGGCAGACACTAGACTGGAGATGCAGAGCTAGTTCCCTAGTGCTCATGCTCCACATGTTTGTGTGTCTGCCTCCTAGTGGTCAAAAGTAGGATCTAATCCCTGTGTCTAGACGATGACTATCCAGGAGCCTCAGGGAGAAGGACAAGGTATAAATCTGAACAAACATCTTAGCCAAATTCTGATTTATACTTGCATCCTAGCTATTTGAACTACTTCTGTAATTGCAAAGGTATTTGTAGCAGGGCAGGCTAAAAGGGAGCCTGGCCCTTTAAGGTACTTAGCACGAGAAAGTAACAACAGCAGGGCAAGCATAGGTACTTTGACGGCACAGAATACTGATCTATTAGGCCGCGGCTGGGCTAACTGGGATCAGCTGAGCTGAATGTGGCAGAGCCAGCCCAGAGTACAGGAGACTAAACTGAGAAGCCCCATCTACTAAGGGCTCCAGGACATGATAGCCAAGGAGGCAAGAGCCAGGCACAGCTATGCCTCTATGCTGGCTACAGCAGGGTCTATGCCTGACCAGCAGAGCCTTAGTGGAAGGCTCTGAGTCCACCGAGTGAGGAAGAGATGTAGGAAGCAGGACCTTAGCGAAAAGCTTTGCTTATGGGCTAGGTAACCCAGGCGTGAAAGCTGGAGATAATTTAGGCAGAAGCCAGGAGGTCTCTGCCTGGAGAACTACTACCCAGGGACTGGCAGGACTCAGAATATAGGAGTGAGGGTGCCTGGCTACAGTAGGATCGCCAGACCATAGGGGGTGCCAACATGTGGGGTGGACCTACAGGGCCAGGGCTGCAGTCCCATGCGACACATGGCAGGACTAGGGCTCCAGTGTGTGGTGCCTAGCTGGTGGACCAGGCTACGCTCCCAGGCTGGGAGAATTCTGTGTTAACACCCTGCCAGCCCATATTTTTTGTGTCAAAAGCGGCAATTTCCCACCCCCCAATAATCAGAATCATGAAGCCATGAAAACAAGCAACAACAAAAAGATGGACATGGTCGTCAACCTCTTTTTAAAGAAATCATGGAAGCCTAACACATCTTATTAAAATGGGATATAATGCATCCAGATCTTTCACTTACATAGGCCCTTTCCCCCTCACCCAAAAGACCCCCAAAACAACAAGAAGAATCAATGTGAAACCCTCAAAATCATGTGAGGGCTTTTGGGGGAGGGTGGGGGGAGGAGAGGGAGTGGGAAGAGGCAAGTTCAAATAGAAGAGTTAACAGAAGATACTAGCAAGAACCCCAACATTACAACTTACAGAGAATTTTCTTTCCACCATGAATAATATAAAAACACAATCCACTATTTATATTTTAAAGCTAAAATATATTGATTGTTTAGATTCTGTTATTGTTTTTAATCTGACCTTCAAATGACTCTCTATACAGGACGATGTTTGGATGTTTCATGTTTGCCAGCACAGCAACTTCTCTCCTTGATTCTTCTCTCTCTTTATTTGACATCTTGAATAAGGAAAGTATATTACTGAGTGCAACAATACAAAACAATACATCAATAATGAAAAAAATGGCACTCACCTTAGATATGTTTATCTCTTTAATAACATATTGTCTGCCATTTTCTTTAGCTTTAACCAGAATTGCTTTTCCAAAAGATCCTTCACCAATCTTCTGCACCTTAGTGTATTTATCCATGATCCTTTTTCTAAGGCATCCTTACGTATGTGCTAGGAAGGAAATAATGTGTGCTTGGTTAATAGAACAAGTCATTCTAGTATTTGCGAGATCGTATTATGCATGTTTAGTTTCCAATTCATTTGTCTCTTTAATTCCATGGAAGACATCATTCTCTTTTCTGCAGGCTAGTGAATCCAAGGGTACTTTCAGACATCATGTTTTTGAGAGACAAGTTTCAATTCCATTCATATAAACCTTGCATGAACCAGAAAGGACACAGCTTTGCTATGCAGGTTTCAGTTCTGTCATCCTGATGGATGCAGATTGACTGTTGACTCTACTTGGGGGTCTTCAGGCTATGTTTCACCTAGCAAGAAAGAATCATTGAGATAAATGTAGCAATTAGCATCCTTCGTTTCTCCCTCAATATCAATTGGAAAAATGAAATGAAAAAGGAACATTTAAAGCACTGGGATGTATATTTTGGAAGTTGGAAACAATAGAAAAAGAACTCTAAATGTTCAGGAAATAGCTTCACTTCCTATAAATCCTTTAAAATCCATAATTCAACCATACAAACCTGCCTCACTTTTCTTTAATAAGCATAAAACCTTATATTTAAAAAATGCTCAGATGAGAAAGTGAAACACTGAAATCTGCACAAATTGAATTCTCCCTCTATGCATCTGGTAACAGTCTTTCATGACTGTATTTCTTGAAGAATCCATACTTTATTTAATATGTGAACTGTGTGGTGCATAATTAAATTGGGCAACTATCATCCTCACCCCCCTCCCCAGCAAGCAGATTCCTCTTTCAGTCACATAAGACAGTGATTCTCAACCTGTGGTTGAGCACTTCCAGGGTTGAGGGTCCACAAGGAACCCCTTGAAACTGCTTGCTCTGCTCCTGGCCGATGAACAGAGAAGAGAAGCGCCAGAAGCAAAAGTGCTACCCTGCAGCGCATGAGACAGAGCAGGCACCAGCGGCACAGCACAAGGCAGGCAGTGCAGACTCAGGCTCAGTGCAGCAAGTGGAGCTGTAGGGGAGAGTTGGAAGAGGCACAGCGATGGAGGTAATCAGAGTGGACCCTAGGGCAGGGAGGCTGGGTGAACCTGTGGGAGGTTTGTGGTGAGCAAAGGAGGCAGGCAGGGGATCTGGGGAGTCTGTGTGGGGGAAAGGGATCGGGGGGGGTTGTCAATGGAGGCAGGGGGTCCTCACCTCCATACAAAACGTTTTAGCAGTTTGCGGATAAAAAAAAGCTTGAGAACCCCTGACATAAAAGCTTTAACACTATTGGGTGTGTGTGGAGTGGAGGGGGGGGGAAGAGAGACAGCAAGTACACCGACCTTCATTTTTTTTAGTGCTCATATGCATCTCTCAACATGCTTTACACAAAAACCAAGTATAAATGAGGCAATTTTTAAAGATTGCTATAACAAAGCACAAGTTTAAAAAACTTCCCAAAGTTGCAAAATAAAGAGCTCCCAGTAGGGCTGAAGGCAGGATGGGGAGGAAGCAGGTGGAGGCCAGGGCCATGGAGCTATCCGCTGGTGTGGGTGGGCACCCCAGTTCAAACAGGCCAGGGATGCATGAGCGCCTTCCCCCTCACGGGGCGCTCCGGCTTTTTCTCCAGTGTCCTGTGAGTGGCCATAAGTGGATGCTGCGTGGGCCATGGGAGTGCACATCCACCCACACCCCCTTCACACGAGCAGTCAGGTGGTTGATGGGTGGCCCTGCATAGTTGCATCTTGTTTAAAAAAAGACCTAGTCATTTGCAGCCCCATTGTCTGCATGCAATCTGACCTAGAGTTCTTGACATACAGAATAAAATGATAAAAGAACAGATGGACAGTTTCAGACTTTCTAACGGGTTCTGACAAAAGTTGCCCATAGTGGTATACTACATAAACTAAAGTCAAGAGCTGAAATAATGAATGAAAACTCCCCCGTCAATAGATAAGATCCTCAGCTTGATTAGAAAGGTGTGCAAAGAAATGATTCAGGGAAGTACATTCAACTAAACCTAACTGACCAGAACAAATCACAAAGGGAGGTAACTTAGGCTGTTTGCTCACGTTATCTGCTCAGCAAGTTGATCTCTGCATGTGGGTGCAGGGGTAAAAACAGTGTCAGCTGAGGCCGGCTGCATTTTTTCTTACAAATGACAGGGCTCAAAATCGAGCTGCAGGACCCAGCTGATAACGCTTTTACCCCCGTGCCCACATACAGCGATCAGCAAACGATTCCCAGCCAGGAGATTCGCCAGGGCAGATAATATGGGCAAGCACCCTGAGATCTAGTAACCAAGCGTGGGTCAGATAGGTTAGAAAAAATGTGGGAGAGAAGAAGGCTGGGCACGGGGAAAAGGAGCTGGCAGACAAATCCAAACCAGGATTTTCTCTTAAACTGTTATGTTACTCAAGACTATTTCCACCTATCCATCCAGGCTTCAGTCTTTAATTGTAGAGAAGTGTTGAGATGTTCAGTAACTGCACATCATTTGAATTTAATAAGCTTTGGTTTAAGCGAGTCAATTTTGAATTAATAGGCATGCTTTGAAATTGGGTTGGTTCACAACGCCTAGAAAGGACAGATGATCTTTCAGTCACGAACTGCAATCCTGCAGCTGTATGGCACCAGAACTAACTTTTTGAATCAACACAAGCCCCATTCATGTCAACTTGTGTTAGCACTGAGGTACCGGCAGGCTCATGAGCGGAGTTTGAGGGGAAAGGGATAAACACTAGAACAGCTTTATCAAACGCAAAGAGATAAGAAAAAGTGGAACAGCCAGTAAAAAGGTGGCAAACTCATACCTTTGACATGGAAAATGCTTCTTCACCCAAAATGTAATGAAAATTAATTTATTAACACACAAGATGTGACTGGGGCCAAAAAGTGTGCAAAGTTCCAAAAGGGATATTAATATGGATAACAGGAGCTAATACAAGTATATCATGCCAGTATGTAAAATGAATTTGACTAAGGTGAGAGCGATTGGGCAGCTCACATCTGCCTTCAAGCAGAACTTCTTACACCGGTCTCTGCAGCACCTAGCGGTGGCCACTGACAGAGACAGGATAACGACTTAAGGGGATCGGAGGGTCTGACCCAGCATGGCGAGCGGGATGATCCCAGCAGCATGAGTAAGTGGAGGGAGCTACCCAGGCCGTTCCCGGCAGAGATGCCCGCACGAAGGGGTCCTGCGGGAGCCTTAGAAGTAAACGAAAGCAAGTCACTGGGGCGGGCTTGATTCCGTCCTAAAAGAAGCTCCCCGGGGCCTGCGGACGCGCCCACCAGGGGGCCTGGGGGAGACGAAGGGGCAATGGCTTCCCACAGCACGGGGGGGGGGGGAGGGCGGGGGCTTCTCCAGCAGTTGTTCTGGCACAGCCCGCTCCCCCCGGCTCCAGGCCGAGCTCCCCTCGCCTCAGAAGCGCAGGGTAGAGCGAGACCCGAACGCGCAGCCTGGGAGTCGCCACCGCCCCCTCAGACCAACGCCTCCTGGGGCCAGAGCCCCCTCCTCGGGCAGCCCGGCCTCTGCCAGGTCAGCGAGGGAGCCTGAAACGTGTTAGGCTACGGCCTGGGACTCAGCACGAAGGACTCGACCCCACCCCCATCTCACCTTCTCCTGCTGCTACCGCAGCCGCTCTGTCTCCACGCAACCTACCCCCTTCGCTCCGCTATTGGCAAGCGCGTCCCTACTCCCGCTCCTATTGGGCGAGGCAAACCCAGCGAGTTCAGCTGCGCGGCTCAGAAAGCGGCGCAGGGGTTGTGGCTTCACCCTGGTAACGCCGAGCAAAAAGAGCACGTGACAGCAGGGGGCGTGCGGAGAGGCGGGTTCCACACGATTCTCGAGTGGGCGGGGTAAGCCATGTGGGGGGATAAGCGCGCTGGCGGATGTAAACATGTCGGTTCGTCCTGGATAAGCTTATGGCTACGCGTTCGTCCGTGATGGGCATGAAGCATCTGTGTACATGTGTGCCGGTGCATGCCTCCATGGGATACGTCTGTATGTGCATAAGGCTGTGTACCCGCCCATGGATCTAGATACCTTTGTGTATGTGCTTATCTGAGCGTGCCATTGTCTTGCTCGACACCTATTATATATGCTTCTGTGGGGGTCGGTGCATATGAATTTGTGGATGAGATATGGATGCACATATATGTCTGTCTGTTTGCAGTGCTATAGCTAGCTACTATGGTGTGCGAGGAATCAGTTGGGCTCTGGGGTTCCCCTTGCAAGTGGCCTGACTCAGTTTCTCCTATTTCCATTTCAGTTTATTGTTGTTTTTTTAAACTGATTTAATTACGGTTTCAGTTTACTAATTAAATCCATAAAAAAATTAGCTCCCCCTGCCCACCCTATTTCCCCCCATGCCCACCCCCAGGGCCCTGGCATGTTGCTTTATGATGTTACACCCCCACCCCCACTCCCTGTTTTGGTTAAGGGCATCCAGGGCCAAAAGTCCCATCCATAGCTACTAAATTTTCAGAGTGGGCAAAGGAGGGAGCAGAGTGCTGGCCCCAGTCCTGCTTCCTCTTCCACTCATTCTGAAAATTTCGTAGCAGCTCTTAGGCTGCTTGCTTCCATGAAGGAACTTTTGAGAATGGATAAGGTTGAGGTGCTGGCCCTGTCTACCTGCTGTCCCCAGCTTCAGTGTTGCCCCCCCTTCAGAGGAAGAGTGAGGCTGAAAGACCAAGGCAAAGTGTGGATGCATGGAGCCTAAGTTATAAGAGCACAGTATGCGAGACTATAATGGCGCATGAGTTAAGTATACCCTCCAACAGTACCTTTTCGCCTGGTATATTAATGCATTTTGTTATACCAGGTTCCCAGGTTGTTCTGGTTTCACAAGAAAGTGGGGCCCAGTGTCAGTATATCAGTGTGGTGTAATGGCTAAGTGCATAGTAGTTAAACTGGGGGAACTCTGATTCTAGACTTGCTTTAGCCAGAAACTCACTGTGTGACCTTGAGTCAGTCACAGTGTTCTCTCAGCTTAATCTACCTCACAGGGTTGTTGTGGGGATTAAAAGTTGTGTGTAAAGTGCTGTGAGTGCCATGGCGGGGGTGGGTGGGTGGGTATTATATAAAAAATAAAGATTATTATTAACACCTCATGAATCCAGCTGGAGAAAGCTGAAGGGAAAGGAAATTAAACTGAAATTGAGATTGGAGGTTCTAGCTGTTTTTAAATGACCACATTATGCCATTCTGAAATCATTCTTACCTGACTTAGAATGACTTTATCATAGTCTTTCGGTTTCTGTGGCTAGACAACCACTACTGTGACGTTATATTAGGGTTTTACGTTCCTGGTTGTCTAAACTGCTCCGTCAAGCCGCTCTGGAGTTTAAGGTAGAGTTTTTTCTCTGCCTGTACAGATGGAGAAAAAATAGTGTTGTATAACGTTCTTTATTGATAACATTTTTATAAAACCTTGTAAAAGATGTTTTATTAACACATTCTAAAACACCTAGAAACAAAAAATTTAATGTTCCAACTGTTTAGACGATCACCTTTATAACGACATAAAAACCTGTAGAATGTTATAATGTGTCCTCTAAAAACAGCCTCTGACTCATTTGTTGCTAGAGTTGGAAGGATCAACTTTCTAACTTTAATAAGCTTGGGATAAGCAGGGCTATCAAAGAACAACGCAGGTAACGTAACACAGGGAGGACAGGGCTGAAAACTAAAAGAGAGGATTCTTAGCTGCTGAAAGGGACTGTCACTGCTTTTACCTGGGAATTTCAGTGTCCCCCAGTCTAAAACTTTAGTGCCAAAGTCATTGCATCCATTTGACAATGTTGACCTTTATAAAAAAATAGGCTGAGCTGTAACTTGAATCATCAGTCCTGCACGTACAAACATGTGCATGCAAATTTCCTGCTTTTTGGAGCATGGCTGAATTTGTAGAGTCCTCTTCTAAACCAAAGTGGTTTTTTAAAATCCAAGAATAGAGTTATTGTGTGTAATGTAATTTGTAGCAAACAAAGCAGAAAAAAATGTTTTAAATAGAATTATATGTATATCAATCAATATACTATTAAACAGTATTAGTTATGTACCTATACATGGCAAAAGTATGTCAGCTTTCTATTGTTATTGTCTTGGTGCATGAATTAAAACCAGCAACAACAAAAACTCCCCCCTTAGTCTGACCAAGTTACATGAGTGGGTGCTTTTTTACATGAGACAGATGTGGAGGAGGGTGGGTCAGCAGTGCAGTTCATGTGTAGGGTAGCACTTCAAACAGGCAGTCCATGCACTGCTCACCTCTCCCCACCCCCGCACAGGGCACTATGGCTTTTTCCAGAGTGCCCCAGGCACGGGGGGGCACACCCACATCAAATTCACAGTAGCGTTCCCCCACATGGAAGGTGTTTGGGGGGCTCGTGTAAAAATACCCCATGCCCCCTTGCACAGTCCTTGCTCTGCCTTTCCAGCAATATACCTCTTCTTGCCCATATTTTGAATGGTGATCAGAAACTCTCACAGCTCAGCTGCTGTGAGAGCAAGATACGGGGAAATGACTTCAGTAGCTGCTGTTCATCTGAACGCGCCTACTACTAGTAAGATACGAATTGTTAATGGGTATCAGATTATCGCGCTACAGCTTGTCTCGGCTCTGTGACCCCCCCAATTACGGCCTCCCCAGCCCCACTCAGAGGCATCGCAGCCAAAGGAGCTGATTGAAGCAAAGTGGGTGATATGCGCCTGCGCTAGAGGAAGCCCTGCCCAGCCCGCGCGAAGGAGGGCGTGGCTGGCTGCGGGCGGAGGGAGGGAGCGCGCGCGCGCGCGCTGGTGGGGGTAGGCAGAGCCTTGGGGGCCGTGCTGTGTCGGGTTTCACGCCCCGGTGGGTCCGCCCTACTTCTTTCCTTCCTGAGGGACCAGGCCTCTCCGCCCAGCCCAGCGGCAGGAGGATGAGCGAGCAGCTCCCTGGGGAGCAGCAGGCGGCGCCACCCGGGCAGGTAGGGCGGGGACTAGCTGTGAGTAGTGGTGGAGCCGCAGGGCTGGGGCGGCCCGGAAGGACAGGGCGCTACGTGAAGGGAGGTGTTCCCGGCTTGGCTTTCCCCCGAATCCCCGGGGTTAGGGATGTTGGGAGCAGCTGGGGTGTGTAGGGGAGGGGAAAGTGGGTCTGTGTGGGGCGCTGGGGTCTGGACGGCTGGTGCAGGAGCTGAATGGAGCTTGATGGAGAGGGAGGCGGGCATCCTGTTGGGATCTGTGGCCGGCACTACTGGACTGATGCTTGTTGCTAAGCTTGATAGTGGCTGTTCCCATAGGTCACCTGGCCTTGAAAGAGCTGTCTCTGTGTCTCCGAGGGGAGGGAGGACTGTACAAGATTTTTGCTCCATATTCTTTTGACATTCTCTTATGGCATTTGACGCATGAAACTGAAAAGTATTTTCACTTTCGGTAAGCATACAAAAATATGGGTGGGTAGAGTGGTGATGGTTTAAGAAAACACTGAAGTTTGGATCCAGATCATCTTATTTGATGCTTTAGCATGATTTTTAAAATACTTATGGCATCTTACAGGGTTATGACGAGGTGTTTGTGGAGAAATGTCTCCCCACCCATCGCCACTCATCATGTATGTTCCAGGGCCGTGTTGGCACCCTTTGCAGCCCTGCAACATGCATGATGGGTGGGGAGGTGCTTGTCTAAAAACACCCAAGATTTCTTTCTGAGGCACTCTGAGTTATTACTGAATTAGGGAGCTGGAACACCCACCCCAGCCTCTGAGGTACACAGCAGCCTTTTTTTTACGCGGGCCGTGACATGGGGTGGGTGGGTTGGTGTGTACTGCGGTCTGGGTGGGCAGGAGGGTCTGCCGAGCACACACCAACCTTCCCCACCACTACCACCCATCACCCTCTCACGGAGGCACCCCCGTTTTGTCCGGTGCCTCTGTGCATGGGTGATGGGTGTAGATGGGGGTGCACGCGTGTGAAAGGGAGTGTGCACGCACCCACCCACTCATGACGTGGTTCTGACGAGACTCACCCACGCATGAACACCCAGATTTCTGGCAAAACGTTAGTGTTGCTCCTTAAGTAACCAGAAAAATTACTGGCATTGGGATAACTCTCTCCACTCCTGTAAAACTTTATTTCCAAATCTTTCTGACTCTTTAAATACCACCATGCTTTATGTCACACACATCCATAACCTCTGTGTCATTTGCGTTAAGACTACTTCCCTCCCATCCCCATAACAGATCTAGCCTTTTCTTCATATACAGGTAGCTAAGCTTCTCAGGCTTGCTCAGATCTTCTCATCTTGATTACTGAAACCGCCTCTCCAATAAGCTTAAGAATACAGCTGCTATGGTGATCTTCCCTGCTTTACTCACCTTTCTTCAAGTCCCTGAAGTAGTTTTCCTGTTGTTCTACCGTGTCAAATTAAATTTGATTGGCTTTGCTGTCAAGATATCAAGTTTGTTTCATTTTAACGTAGCTATTCTTGATTCACTGCATTGTCTTTGGTGCTTCAGCTCTTCCAGTGGTTCACATCTTGATCTGTTTGTACTCCCTTGGTTATCTTTCCCTTCTATATTGGCTTTTGTGGCCAGAATGTTGTTGTTGAATTGATTCTGCTTCATTGCCAATTGGGAATAAATAGTGTAGAGGTCAAGTTAAACATCACTGTACTTTTTTGCACCAAGGTAACTGAAGATGTGAAATGCAGGTGATTTAGTTACTTTGGCATCAGTTGAGGCTTGTTTGTTTCTGTTGCAGAAATATTTAGCAGCCCTTACTGGGGCCCCATTTAAGTTGGCATAGGTAATTTTTTCCCTCATCTGCCCCCTCCCCCCTTTCCCGGTTTCTCTCTTTGCTCTCTCCCATCTCGAAAACGAGTGGAGAGGAAGGGGAGAGAGCTGTGCCATTCTGTATTTTCCTAACCAAGACTAAGGCCACTTTTACATGTTACCTGAGTGGCAGGGAAACTTCCATGATGGCAATCGCACCTGTATTCATGGGAATTAGCGCACACAGGAATGCACTATTCTGCTTTTCTACTGCGAGGACATGCGTCATTGTAAAAGGTACACCAGGTCACGTGTGAGTGTTCTCGCAGGATAAAAACAGAATAGTAAATTCTTAGGTTTGTTTTTTTATTTGATTTGATTTATTAACGGCCTCAGCAAAAAACCACATAAATTTTATACAAAAAATACAAAAATAAAATTGCTTGGAGAAACAACCCTAGTTCCTTGTGTGATTTTTCCAAAGCACAGTCTATATACATCTCTGGGCAATATTTGCCATTATAAGGTAAGCGGGGAGAAAACACACATAAGAGCAAAGAATAACCCTTTATATCACTTGTCCTATACCTTTTTCAGTTTTCAATCTCCTTTACCCTCTTCTTACGTTGCAGCTGTGCTGCATACAGGAATCTGGCCTTTCAGATAACATGTGAAAATGGCATCAGTCTTGTCTTTAAGACCTGAAGTTTTAAGCTTTCTTTCCCCTTCAACTTACTGTTTGTTTGGTCTTTACTTTCTCTCCCTCCTTTTCAGCCTTTCTCCCTTTGATAGCCTGCGACTTCTCCCTTAAATTGGATCCTAACTGGCTATGCTGGGCTCTTCATAAAAAGAACCAGGAGAATTTGATCTAGTTTCCTTTGAAACCTATGGCTTTCAGTTCTTTAAAATCCTGCTTGCTTTGAACTACTGTAGTCAATATCCAGGGAAGTTGAGATGCCCCCTCAGTAGGGTTGTTCAGAGTAGGGCGGGGAAATTGGTAAGTATTCTCCAAGGATCCGAGGAGCGGTCGTGAGTGTTCGGGGTGCCCCTTGGAGAATACTCACAGGTTTCTGAGGCTGGTGAGATGGCTGGGGGGAGGGGGAGGGAGTGCTTAAGGGGGAGTGCGGGGCCTAGCAGCGGGGTCATGGTGGGTTACTTAACTTCCGGAGTAGTCCCATGCAATGCATGGCCTCTTCCCGGCTTGTAAATTTGAAGTTGTTTTATAAAAAAAAAAAAAAAAAAAAAAAAGCCAGGAAGAGGCCACGCATCATGCAGGACTCCTCCAGAAGGTAAGTAACTTGCCCCCCTAAGCATGCCCCCCCGGCTAGGCCACCCACTAGGTCCCCACCCCTTTCTCTGGCCCCGCTGGCCTATTCCCTCCCTGGCCAGCGAGGGCCAGGGAAGGGGGAACATGGATCTAGTGCTGGCCTCTGACCCCCTTCCCTGTACTTGGTCTAGATTTGCTGAGTTCCAAAGTTCCGGGGACCTTCCTTGGAAATTCATAACTTGGGAAATTGAGTCCAAATGCACCAGTCCTCGGTGTTTCCTGAGGAAAACCAAGGACTGAGTTTCAGCACTATCCTTCAGTGTGATCTAGACGTTTGTTTTTACTGCTATATACTCAAAAACCCTTCAGTTTAAGAGAGAAGGTAAGGCCCTTACAAATTCAATCATGCTCCAAAAAGTATGGAAATTGTAAGTTAAAGCTCCTGCCTTAACTTCTGTGTCATGTAATCAGTAAAGACGTATAGTCTTGCGTATCATGCTCACATACAACTTTGGCTGCTTTTAAATGAGTGGGTCGCCATGGTGTGACCCACTTACGCAATATTTCAAAATCCCGCAAGGTGGGATTAGACGAGGCAGAAGTTCGGGATGATGCGTGTTGTTTTCAGACCGCAAATTAAATATCTCTTGACTCCATACACCTTCACTTTGCCTTGGTCTTTCAGTCCCAATCCTCCTCCTCCTGCAGGGTGGGAGGGGGGGTGCACACTGAAGCTTGGGGATAGTTGTATATAAATACATCATAAGCATTTAAAGTTGGGGACATGTTAAAATTAATAATGGCCCATTGGAAGGAAAGGAGGCAACATTTGGAAATAAATCGTATTGTCATTCACAGATCCTATTAAGTGACTGTGGAAAGAATACAATGGAGATGCATCTCTGGGAGTTGGGGGGCAAGAGGGTGTGGCAATAATGGTTAAGGCACCAGGGAGAGTAACTAGAATGACAGGGAGGGATAGGATTCAGCAGCAAGGAACTGGTAGAATGAAGGGAGGAATGACAAGCAGGTAGATTGACATGACTCTGAGTGAAATAAGGGATTCAGAAGAGTGATAGGATACCAGAGGGAAGACTCCTATAATTCCACCCAGTTCCCATAGCTGGCTCCCTGTTGCACTCCCTATTGCCTCCCTGTTATTCCACCTCTGCACCTTTTTCTCATTCCACCCCCACGCACCCTTACTCCTGTTCCCTATCAGAGATATAGCTCATTGTATTTCCCAGGAGTTTTGGGTTCTCTGTGAGGAGAGAGGGGTGGGGTTAGTGGATTAGAGAGGGAGCTGGGCTTCTCACTGAATACACACCCCTCTCAACACCTCCGCCCTGTGCCAATACGTACACCTTGCCCCCCTTCAACCCAAATGAAAGAATATATCCCCAGCCTGCAGATGAGGAGAATTGGGGCTGAAAGACCAAGGCAAAAGGTGGGTGAATGGAGCCTAAACGGTAAGTGAGCACAATATGTCAGGCTGTATGACGTCTTTACTGCTTACATGGCATAGAAGTTAAGGCAGGAGCCTTAACTTACAATTTCCATGCTTTGGGGGTATGTTTGAATTTGGAAGGGCCCTAACTTCAGTATATAATTTCCCTGCTTTTTGAAAGAAGAATGCACCAAATGATGCCCCCGCTCTAGCTCTATGCATCTCGCATGACCCCAAGCTTTTCTTTGCATGCTCTTTGCTTTTACCCTCACTATAAAAGTTCAGAGAAAGTTCTTATACTAGGTTCCATAATGAACCAAAGCAGAATTTATCCCTCTGGAATGAAAGCCTCCTGCATTGACACTGATTAATGTCAACGAGTTCAGCACTCTTCACATCCATGCACACGCCCAGTCAGTGTCTCACACATACGTGTACGCACCCCTAAGATAGAGTCCTCTCAGCTGCTCTATGCAATTCTCAGGAAATGGGGCAATACAGAGAACTGTTGTACTTACAAATGACTTACCTGGATCACATGATGGGCTAAATGTAGGGTGGGCCAGTGTGTGGAGGCGTCCAAATCGATATAGTGCAGGGAGCCTTCCCAGGGACGCATCAAATTGCACTGGCGTCCTGCTCGGGGAAGGGGATGGGAGAAGGAAGGTGATTGCGATGTGGCAGCTGTTTCTAGGGGGCTAGAGGGGAGGCAGGAGCTGGGTGGAAAGGAGACGCAACCAACTCAAACGTAAGGGTTCCCCCCTCTCCCCTTCGTTCCACCGCAAAACACAGTCCAATGCAAGGCGAGCTCCCGCTTTCTGTGTGCAAGGGTACAGCAGGGGCTAAAATTGCCTTCCTGGCATAGAACGTGGATCCCGCAGAATAAGCAGGTAGGGAAGGGAGTAGCAGGAAGCTGTGCTGAGCCCCACCCCACCAAATGGCGGGTGAAGACACCCACACAAGGCATCTTGAATCTTGCTTGCTGCTGTGCTGGAGACTTGGCAAGAGGTGAGCCAGCATGCTCCTGTACCCTTCTGTGCTTCTGCACACGCTCACTCCCCGGGCTGCCTCTGCTGCACATGTCCAGCAGAGAGTTCTGTTGCTGTCGTTACTAGTCCTTCCCCCTGCGTCTGAAGTGCTTTGCCAAGTAGCCCCATGTGGAGATAGCAGCGGCGGGAAGGGGCTGATGCGACAGATGGGCGTGAATGGAAGGGATTGGAGAGGCAGAGGGGCTGGATGGGGGGCAGATCATCAGGAGATGGGCTTTGGAGTAGACCGAGTGGGGCAAGAGTGAGGAGCAAATGAGCAGGAGAGGGTGGAGGTGTCAGCCTCCTTGTAGGTGTCTCTTGTAACAGCGACAGCTTAAAATCAGACGACATTGGGATTTCTTGTTTCCTTTCTCTCGCCTGTCTCTCTCTAGGTGTTTTTAAACGAGTAAGGCTGGGGGTGGGTGGGTCTATGTCCACTGAGTGACACAGCTGCGGAGCACCCACACACAGTGGGGGGAGGGATTCTAATGGGAGGCTCCCTAGGTGGCCGTTGTGCCCACTCAGGCAGACTCCACACATTCTTTCACCACAGACTACACTCCTTCACCACAGACCAGCCATGCAAACAATTCATACGGGCAGCCATTTTCCCTCCACCCCAATCCCCGCCCAACTGTGCCCGCCTTTTGCCATGACACACGGCCATGGAAACATGAAGCTGCAGCAGCCAGTAACCCCTTCCTGCCCAGGAGATGATGCTACAGCTGCTGGGAGTCCCAGACTACAGCAGAGGCACATATCACTGGGTGGGACATGCATGAAGCTGCTATCCTCCATAGTGTTGGCCCTTCTGTTGTGCATCGTGAAGGGGACGTATTGTGCTTTGACCGACTTTGACGCTGGATTTGGGGCAGTAGGGGATGAGCACGAGGGGACGGAAGCCCCGTCCGGTCCAGCTTTGTGGGGGGGGAGTTTCAGGAAGTGACGCCGGCTGATGTGGCCGATGTCCTGGGGTCTGTGAGGGCCACGTGTTGTGAACTTGATCCGTGCCTGTCCTGGTTAGTAAAAGCTTCCAGGGAGACGTTGGGGACGGTGCTGGCGAGGGTGGTGAACGCTTCCTTGCAGCAGGGCAGGTTGTCGCCCTGCCTCAAGGAGGCTGTGGTGCGCCCCCTGCTGAAAAGAACATCTTTGGACGTGGATGCGCTCGCCAGTTACTGACCTGTCTCTATTGAGCGGGCGGTGGCACTCCAGCTCCAGGTGCATCTGGACAGCATCAGTTTTCTAGACCCTTTTCAATCTGGGTTCCGCCCCGGCTATGGCACTGAGACGCCGTTGGTGGCCTTGGTGGACGACCTCTGCCGGGAGATGGACGCAGGATGTTCGACATTTCTCATCCTGCTAGATCTCTCGGCCGCTTTTGATACCGTGGACCATGGGCTGCTGTTGAG
>QEPC01015367.1:1697217-1725730 GCA_003113815.1 Sphenodon punctatus
TCCGTTCGTCTCCGGCCTGGACCTGGCCACCCTCATCCATGCCTTTGTCACCTCGAGGCTGGACTATTGTAACGCGCTCTACGTGGGGCTTCCCTTGTTCCTGGTCCGGAGACTGCAGCTGGTGCAGAAGGCGGCAGCTCGCCTCCTTATGGGGACGGGCCGTCGGGAGCATATTACACCTGTGCTCCGAGCTCTGTGCTGGCTGCCGATAGTGTGCCGAGTCAGGTTCAAGGTGTTGGTGTTGATCTATAAAGCCCTATACGGTCTGGGCCCCTCATACCTCAGGGACCGCCTCGCCCTCCGTGCTCCAGGGCGGCTTCTGCCGTCTGCCGGGGTGCCTTCTTGGAGGTCCCCCGTGTTAAGCGGGGGGCCACAATGGAGAGGGCATTCTCGGTGGCCGGGCCGCGCCTTTGGAACTCCCTTCCGAAGGAAGCTCGCCTGGCCCCTAGCCTGTTGACATTCCGGCGATGTTGTAAAACCTGGCTGTTTGCCCAGGCCTTTGGGGAGGGTGGGCTGAGGGGTTTTATCTCCCCCACCTAACTTATAACATTTATATATTGCTAGCCCTGTTTTAAATATTTTAATTTTTTTGTATTGAGTGTTTTAAATTGTTTTTATTGTATTTTATTGTTGTAAGCCGCCCCGGGCTGCATGGCAGGAGGGGCAGGATATAAATCTATTAAAATAAATAAAATAAACATGGTGGTGTATTTTGTGCATGTGTCCTCTTAAGAGTTCCTGGCAGGGCTGTGGACGGGACCAGGGAGGCAGCTGGGCTGCAGGCCAGTCTGCTGGAGCGGGTGGGAGCCCTGGCTTGTATGGGCAGGGGGATGCATGGGTGCCTATCCCTGTGTACTGTTTTAGCTGGCCCCACACAGTGCACTCCAGTTTTTCAACCGTGCCCCGTGAGTGGCCCTGAGTGGCCAGTGCATGGGTCACAGGAGTGCGCTTCTCCTTCAAATGAGCAGTTGGATGCATGATTAATGGGTGGCCAGGTGTGAGAGTCTCATTTAAAAACACCCTTTAAAGCCTGGGTTGAAATTATGTGATTGCAGGGGGAAGCAAATAACCACACACAGCATTAGATTCAGTTTCCCTGAGCCACCAGCAAAAGTTTGAAAATGTAAAACAATGACATTGTAACACAAAAGATTTTTCTTTTTAAAATAAGCAACAGCCCAAGGCACCACTGACAGGACTTGAATTAAAAAGGTACAAGAATGGGCAATGAGAGTTTCTCTTCCAGCTACAAGCAGATCAAAGGCTTTGCTCACTTGTGCACGCACTCAGGCAGTCCCTAATGCCTGCTCCCAGCACCCCCTCACACGTTAAACTCTCCCAGTCCACCTCCCTCTGGACAAAATTCCTTGCAACCTTCTGGGGTTGGGTGCCATCTTCCCTGCTGACGTCCGAGGTTTCCCTAGCCCCAGGTCTTTGAGGATGTATTGCTTCCTGATCTGGATAAGCAGAATTCTGAACCCTTGTTAACTCAAATTTTAAGGTGCGTAGACCCATCCAGCTAAAAACATCAGAACCTTTGAGTGTTTTAATAGCTTCTTGGCAGCATTTGCTTAAAATACTGTAGTGTATGCCCTATCAAGGCGAGTCTTCATCTCATACAGGCTAGAGATGGGAGTTCAGGAGCATCTGTTTTCTCGGTCTTCAGCTCTCCAGACATGCAGATTCTCACTGACAGCTGGGGACTGGGGTGGGGGTGGGGTGTGTGCGCAAGAGAGAAAAAATCCTGTCTTTCTCTGGGTGTCGCGAACAGGCTGCAAGGGAAGTGAGCACCAGGTTTCTGTGTCTCCAGTCCACCCAAGAGGCTCAGAATCAGAACTGACAGGAATACACATACACACACTCCTGCCCTGCTGTGTGCTCTGAATCTATGCTTCTGATGTGCGGGAAGGGGACTGGAGATGGAGAAACTTGGTGTTAACTTAAACTGAGAGCATCAATTTTCATCTCCAGTCCATTTATTTCCTAAAGTCTCTTCAGTTGAACTGTTTTGCATGGCTGGTGAAATTTAACTTCAGCAGACTCCATTGTAATTGTCAAGAACAATGATATTCAGAAGAACTCTAAAGGGCAACATGTTTTCTCAGTTAAGTACCAGTGTTAGACCTTAGTATTAGTGCAGCTCTCCAGACATGCAGACTCTTACTGACAGCTCAGGACTGGGGGGCTGGGGAAGGTGTGCGCGTGAGGAAAGAATTCATGGACGAGTATGCCCTGTATGTCTTGTAATCTTCTCAGTTGGCTCATTTGCCAATTTTTGCTTTTTTAAAAAAATAAATCTAAATGAAAAAGCATTGTTTTTAACCAATTTATTTGAAATAAGTTCTGAATCAAAAATTTTCTTTAATAATGTGTATACCATTTACATTTCTTTGTAGGCTATGGGACTGAGTTTGGTGTTCATTATTATGCCTCTATAATCTGACTTTATCATGGAAACTCTTGCACTGTGGATTTTTCTGTATCCTGCCTTCTAAGAAGTGTAAAACAGGTTTAGGATAACTTTTAAAAATTGTAAGCTGGACCTTTTGGAGTTAGATGTTCAAGGAGGTATGACCTTGCTATTTATGAACAATTTTTTTTAAGGTCAGAATTTGTCCAGTGTGTGCACTGTTTGTTGGTTTTTTAAAAAGAAAATCTGAAGCCTTCTTGGTGAAAAGACTTGACTCCCCACTTTAAATATTTAAGATTGCTTTAGGATGTGAAACTCTCCATAACACTAAAGTAGAAGCACTTTGAAGAGTCATATGATTCAGAACACGAGTTGAGTTTTCATCATAGTAAAAGAAGCCAGATATTTTCATTAGCTGCTTAAAAACTGAGTGAATGAGAAGCCCCATCCTTCCAGCTAACTATAGACCTGTTAGCCTAACCTTGGTTGTATGCAAGATGTTGGAACAGATACTGAAAGAGAAAATAAATGATATGCTAGCAAAGGGAAAACATGATGAAATGCAGTATGGGTTCACAAAGGGTAGACCATGCCAGACCAATCTGACATCCTTTTTGAAAAAATAACTGGCTTTTTGGATGGAGGGAATGCAGTGGATTTAGAGGATTTGGATTTTAGTATGGCATTTGATACTGTGCCCCATTGAAAATTACTACTTAAGCTTGAAAATATGAGAATTAACAAAAAGGTAGTAAGGCGTGTTTGTAGCTGGTTTAATTTGAAGAAAAAGGTTGTGTTGAGAGGTGGACTTCCTAGGTGGAGGGAAGTTGCTAGTGGAGTTCCTTGGGGATCTGTTTCGGGACCCATCTTGTTCAATACTGCACTTGTGACAGTGGGTGAATCAGGAAGGGAAAGCCCTGCCATGTCTGTTGTGGGATCAGTTTCAGTGGGTATCGCCTGCTGATGTGGCGCAGGTCCTTGGGACAGTGTGGGCCACCTGTTGTGAATTAGATCCATGCCGGTCCTGGCTGGTGAAGGCCAGCTGGGAGACGTTAGGGCCATTACTGGCGGGGGTGGTCAATGTCTCCCTTAGGGAGGGCAGAGTGCCGAGCCGTCTCAAAGAGGCAGTGGTGCGGCCTCTGCTCAAGAAGCCATCACTCCCTGGCCAGCTATAGGCCAGTCTCTAACCTTCCCTTTTTTGGGAAGGTTATTGAACAGGTGGTGGTCCAGCAGTTACAGGGGCATCTGGACCAGGTCAGTTTTCTAGATCCCTCGCAGTCTGGCTTTTGCCCGGGGTTTGGCACAGAGACTGCACTTGTGGCCTTGGTGGCTGACCTATGCTGTGAATTGGATCAGGGCAGATCATCTATTTTGATCTTATTGGATCCGTCAGTGGCGTTTGATACCATTGATCATGAGATGTTGGTGACAAGGCTGTGGGACCAGGGTGAGTGGGATTGTTCTTGAATGGTTCCACTCATTCCTGGGCGGGAGAACTCGGTGGCTGGTTCTCAGGGAATGTATGTCATCTCTCTGGAACCTCACACGTGGAGTCCTGCAGGTTTCTATTCTGTCCCCTCTCCTGTTCAATGTGTATATGCAACCTGTGGGTGAGGTCATGAGAGGGTTTGGCATGCGATGTCATCAGTACACCTATGATACACAACTCTACCTCTTGTTTTCCGGAGACCCAGTCCTGGTGCTTGCCCGGTGCTTGGCAGCTGTGGGGGACTGGATGAGGGCGAGCCATCTGAGGCTGAATCCCGACAAGACGGAGGTGATGTTGGTGGGTAGGGCTGAGGGGGTCCCGTCATTGGCGGGTCTGCCCCCCTTTGGCCGTTCAGGTTTGTAGTCTGTGGGTGCTCCTTGACCCACAGCTCCGCCTGGATTGTCAGGTTGAGGCTGTGTGAGGGGAGCATTTCGCCAATTACATCTGGTACGATGGCTGCGGCCGTATGTCTCAGACTCTGATCTGGCCACCATCATCCATGCCTTAATTACCTCTTGACTGGACTACTGTAACGCACTCTACGTGGGGCTACCCCTGAGTATGGTCCAGAGGCCGCAGCTGGTGCAGAATGCGGCGGCCAGTCTCCTAATGGGGATGGGACACCACGAGCACATTACACCTGTGCTCCGTACTCTGCACTGGCTGCCTGTTGTCTTCTGGGCCCAATTCAAGGTGTCGGTGATGACTTATAAAGCCCTAAACGGCTTGGGTCCTGCTTATCTGCGAGACCCCTTCAGGCCCCAGGTCATTTCGCGGCCCTTGCGGTTGACAGGGGGCGCCTGACTCGAAGTCCCCCGGGTATCCCGGGTGGTGATGGCTGAGAGGGTGTTCTCAGTGGCCATACCTCAGCTGTGGAACTCCCTCCCGATGGCGGCCTGTTTGTCCCCCAGACCTCCCATCTTTCCGAAGATATTGTAAGACCTGGTTGTTCCACCGGTCCTTTGGGGAGGGGGAGGATGGGGGGATTGGGGGAGGGTTTTTCTGTCTTTTAGTCTTTCTGTGTTTGGGGTATTCATATTTTTAAACGTTTATAGTATTTTTAAAGGATTTTATGGTGATTTTGATTGTTTGTATTCGCCGCCCCAAGCTGCCAGTGTACAGGATATAAACATCTGTAATGAATGAAATAAATATATTTATAACTGACCTTGGTGAGGGAAGTAAGAGTGTGCTAATGAAGTTTGCTGATAAGTTGGGAGGAATTACCAGTGCAGAGGAGGATTGGAAAATTATACTGGATGGCCTCATGGATTGGGGTGTTAAGAATGGAATTAAATTTAATAGTGCAAAGTGCAAGGTTATGCATTTGGGGTTTAATAAGAAGAATTCTAGTTGCCAGCTAGGAACTCACCAGTTGGAAACAACAGAGGAGGAAAGGAACTTGGGGGTTAATATAATTGAGAATAAAATGACTGAGTTGTCAATGTGATGCAGTTGTAAAAAAGGCAAATGCTATCCTGGGATGTATTAAGCATGGTGTTGCCAGCAGGGATAGGAGGTATTGTTGCCTCTGTATAGGGCTCTGGTAAGGCCACATCTGGAGTACTGTGTTCAGTTCTGGTCACCCATGTTTAAGAAGGATGTACCTAAACTGGAACAAGTGCAACATAGAGCTACCAGGATGACCAGAGGGATGGAGGACTACCCTATGAGATGAGGGCTGAAGGAGCTTGACTTATTTAGCCTATCAAAAAGAAGGCTGAGGGGGAGATATGATTACATTGTATAAATATATCCGAGGAGTTAACGCAATAGAAGGGGAAGATTTGTTCAAACTAAAAGTGGGGAGTGGGTACAAGAACTAATGGATACAAGCTGGTTATCAGTAAGTTTAGGCTGGAAATTAGAAGAAGACTTTTAACAATTGGAACATGAACTACTAGAATAAGCTTCCAGGGTCAGTGGTGGCAGGAGCATAGAATCTGAATAGCGTCAGAATGTTGTTGGATACATTTATGGCATATGTCTTGTGAGGCGTTTTTATTATTTGATGCTACAGGACAATGTGTGTCTTGTTGTTTTTTTCCTCCAGCAATACATGTATGTTGTTTTCTTCCCTTCAGGGCTGGCCTTTAGAATTTGCGGGGCCCAGGGCGAAGATAAAATGCGGGGCCTCTGGTGGTCCCTCCCCCTTGGGTGCACCCTCTGCAGTGCCCTGAAGGCAGTCATGTTCGAGGCCCCACTAAGAGGGAGTGGTGCCCCCACAACCTGTCCTGGTGAAAATAGAGGCCACTGCGGGGCCCTCAGAAAGAGTGGGGCAGTCGCCCTGTGGTAAGGCCGGCCCTACCTTTCTTCCTGTACCATCAAAGTTGTGTGTAGCTGGAGGTGGAACTGTAGGGGCATTCCGAAGTCTGGGTGCTATATTGTATATCCATAATCAAAAAACCTCCGGCTTACAACGAGAGTTAAGGCTCTTGCAAATTCAATCATGTAATAAAAAGCATGGAAATTGCAAGTTAAGTCTCCTGCCTTAATTTACGTGCCATGTAAGCAGTAAAGATGTACCGTCTCACATATTGTGCTAACTTAAAGCTTAGACTCCATGCACCTACACTTTGCCTTTGTCTTTTAGCCCCAGTTGTCTTCCTCTGCAGGTTGGGGGCAACACTGAAGCTGGTAACAGGAGGTGTGTGGGAAGAGTGGGACAGCTAAGTAATGGCTAAGAACCCTCTCTCAATCTCCAAATCTTCCTTCTTCCCCCCCCCCCCCGTTGCGTTATGTGCACGTGCACATAAAATGACAACTCAGTCATTTTATTCTCAATTATAATAACCCCCAAGTTCCTTTCCTCTGTATGTCCAAGTTCCTTCTCTTCTTCCCCCTTCACCTGGTCCCGATCTCCCTTCATACCCCCCTCCCTGACACCTGCTGCTCCTTTTTAAACTTTTCCCTGCACATCCATAAACATACATACGACATAGATGGACGATAGAAACTTAGCCCCTGCTCCTGTCATCCCCCCATGACATAACTCACGTACACCACAGCTTCCATAGGCTAACATTCAATTTTCTAAACGTCACAACATAAAAACTGCTCCGACCTGCAACCCCTGCTCCCTTCTTATCCCTTCTCCCACTCAGTTCCAGTCTGCCCACTCCCTTATTACCCGGTTCCGATCTGCCCCCACCCTGATCTCTTCTTCTCCCCTCCCACCCTGTCCCAATCTCCTTTCTTACCCCCACCTGACACCCCCCTTCTCCCTCTTCAACCCCCTCTTTCAGCTTTCCCCTGCACATCCATAAACATACATACAACATGGATGGACGCCAGAAACTCAGCCCCTGTTCCCATTGTCACCCCATGACATAACTCAATGTACACCACGGCTTCCATAGGCTAACATTCAATTTTCAAAATGTCATAACTTTAAAAACTACTAGCCAGATTTACAAAAAATAAACAAAAGGCACACCCCGCCAGCCTCCTCCAATTTTCTAAAAGGCTTCCACCTTCTCCCAACCAACACTAAATCCCTCTACCCTGGTCAGTTCAAGACGATCGGACTGACCAAAAAGCCACACTTCAGAGTTCGATTTTCAAACTGCGATAACGCAGCTGTTCTCCAACTGATTCTGCTGAAAGCTTCACAGCATGAACCGCTTACCCCAGTGATCCTCCACTACAATTTACATGATCCTAACTTTCATCCATTTCAATTTTAGAATGAATAGAATGTTGGAGCTTTATAATTGAGCATGCAACACACCTTAGCTATACGGCGGCTGCCGCTGCTGTATAATCAGGTGCCTTGCCTGTTGCTGTGCCCTTCTTGTTCCTGATTTCCTGCCTAACCCTGTTCGTTGCTCCTTGCTCTGAAAATCTGTCCTGCTTTTGGACCTGACTTGATCTCTGGTTGTGTCCCATGCCCTCTTCTCTGGACGCAATCCTCTTTCTAAAATTTCCTGTTAATTCTGGCATCGGTGTGCTCTGGTTGGTCCCAGTTTCTGTTTGTAGCTGTTGGTGTGATTTTTCTGTGCAGATGGTTGGGGTGTGGCAGCTCCTTCAGGGAGCTGGACTAGATGACCCTGTAGGTTCTTTACAGCCTTGTGATGCTGTGACTATAACACTAGAATAGAAGCACTTTGAAGAGTCATATGATTCAGAGCACAAGTTGAGTTTACATCTTTGTAAAGAAGCCAAATATTTTCATTCGCTTCTTAAAAACTGAGTGAATGAGAAGTCCCATCGTCCCTTCCAAGAGGACAAAAAGTTCAATAGAAAGGTAAAATTACTATTCCATTTTGTTTTTATTGCATCCTTTACTTTTTCAAGTTTAGTAGTTAAAGTTTTGGAGCAATGAAGTCTAAAAACCATGGAGAAAAGTGTATAACAAGTTTGTCTTTTAGATTCTTTACCAGTTACAACCTCTATCAATAAATATGTGTATCTTTGAGAATAAATTTCTCTGAATTTTGTTCACTTTCTGAGCTTCCTTATACTTTGACTTTCTCATCTACTGTATATGTAGCTAGATGTTAATTTCCCATTTTTAATAAGTATTGGAACTGTAATAGTTTAGTTATTAAACTTTTTTTTAAAAAACCCCTAGGTTTCCTCTTTTATACTGTCAATACTAGCATTACAAGATTAACAGCTACATTTCCCATATCTCTAGAACAAATTACCTCCATCTGTTTGAGGAAGTATATCTGAATTTTCTCTAACATATGGCAGACTTAGACCAGTGGTTCTGAACCTTTTTGTCGGCAAGCCCCACCAAAACATTTTTTAATAAATCCAGGACACCAGGATTTGGATGTACAATGTACAACACCGATTAAGTGTTCTCCAGTGCATTGGACTGGTGCTGGGGCAGCAGTAGTTGCTCAGTTCTGATGCAGCAGGCTGTGCAGGGCCAGGGGGGAAACAGAGAGCAGTTTCCTTTTCTGCCCCCTAATGCCAGGTGGTGCTTGAGCTTCCTCAACTGGGTGTGAGGTGGGGATGGCCCTGCACAAGCTGCTCCACAAGTGCTGGGGAGGGGGATTGCCAGAGTGAATTTTGGCATACCGCCTCGCCATCCCCACTGTAGCCTCAACTACATCCTTGGCCTCCCCTGACTCTGCTGCTGTGACCCACCCAGGACCCATCAGTGGGTCACAAAATGTCAGGTGAGAACTACTTAACTAAACTTTTTTCACGTAAAGACCAGAAAAATAGGCACTGAGCCCCTGGAACTCAAATATGCATTATTTATATTATTATTATTGTTGTTTATTATTTATTTTATTTTTTCCATTTGATACCCCACACCCATCCTGCCTCAGGCAGCTTGGGGGTGGCTAACAAAAAGAAGTAAAAAACATATAAATACATTAAAAAAAATAAATTAGATGCATCATAAAATACAACTCACTGGAGCTAAAACATTTCCTTCCCACCCCCCATCTCCCCCACCAAACCCCCAGCCGAACAGCCAGGTCTTACACTGTCAACAGAAAGAGGGAAGGTCTGGGGACAGACTAATCTCTACCGGGAGGGAGTTCCACAGCTTCAGAGCGGCCACCGAGAATACCCTTTTCATGGTCGACACCCAGGGGACCTCAAGGAGGGGGCTCCAGGCAGACCTCAGGGGTTGATCTACAACCCGGGAAGTGAGGTGGTCCCGCAGGTAGGTGGGACCAAGAGCGTATAGAGCTTTATAGGTCAAAACCAACACCGTGGTGTTCTAAAAAGATATCTGATCAGGCCTATATTTTCACTTTTTATTTAACACCAACAGTGTTAAACAAGATGGGTGTCCACCTGCCTGGTAATTAGGCTTTCACCCCCACCGGCTATATGGCCACCACCCACTGGACATGCAGCCCCACTCAGCGGGGTCCTGGAGAATGCAGAGCCTGCCAGGCAGGCAAGTGTGAGCTAATGTGCGCCCACGTGTCCACATCCTATCAATTAGATTGCATGCATTCTCTGTGTGTATAGGTTTGCCAGCATCAGAGTCGTGAGCAAAAAGCTTATAGCATTCCAAGGAGTAACCACTTCCAGCCCCTCTCTCTGCTCTTGCTCTCACTGGCACAAACGCAGTGTCCACCTTAAAAGCACACCACACAATTTTCAAACATGTTCTCCCAGCTTTTCCTGGTTAGAAGTACGTTCCTGGTGCTTGTTCTTTCAAAGCCATTGCATTCTTCATAACTATTTGTAGAGGATTACCATCTCCAGGGCTATGGCTTAAACTAACAGCCAGGCAAGAATGGGCAACACTACCAGCATGACAAGATCACAGTTGCTCTTTACCTGATATGCCTGCCAACACTGCATTCCCTGGACCGAGGAAAAAACCAAGGCCTTCATCACTCTGTGGGGAAGCAAAAGATCCAACATGCCTGGTGAAGTGCTACAGGAACAAAGCAGTGTTCCAAGAAACGTCAGTCCAAATTGTGCAGCAGGGCTACATTTGGGACCTGAACCTGTCATGGCATCGGACCAAGGACTTCAGGTACCGATATAGAGATATCCGGGTCCACAACGTCACCTTCAGCCGTGGGAGGCAAACATTGTTCTGTTACGAGTTCCTTGACTGGTTTCTTTATGTAGATGGAGCCATCATTGCCAAGGGCCAGAAACAGGTAGATATGGTTCTCCTACTGCTACTGTTTCTCACAAAGAAGCCACGACCACCACTGGACACTCCTCCATGCCTGTCCCCTCCCCAGAGTTAGCATGGGTCAACGGACATGGACACCGTGACTCTCACAATGTATCCCTTCGAACTTGAGGAGCCACCAGAGGTTCTTGTCGAGGGCACGCATGACCCGGATGCCACCTTCATAAAGGAGTAGGAGGAGAAGGGTAAGTTAATGCACCTGGGTGAGGGGTGTTTGTGTTTACACAACTGCATAAATAAAAGCTTCCTGGGTAAAGGATAGGAAACACAGAGTAGGAATAAATTGTTGGTTTTCACAATGGAGAGAATAGTGGAGTGCCCCAGGGATCTGTACTGGAACCAGTGGTGTTTGGTGTATTCATTAATGGTCTGGAAAAGAGAGTAAAGGGTGAGGTGATCAAATTAGCAGATGACACAAAGTTATTAACGGTAGTTAAAACACGAATGGACTGTGAAGAATTGCAGGAAGAACTTGCGAGACTGGGTAACTATAAATGGCAGCTCAAATTTAATGTGGACAAGTGCAAAGTGATGCACTTAGGAAAAAACAATCCAGTGTATGTACACAATGCAGGGTTCTAAATTAGGAGTTAAACTCAGGAAAAGGATCTTGGAGTCACTGTGGACAATACATTGAAATCCTTAGCTCAGCATGTGGCAGAAGTCAAAATAGCAAACAATGTTAAGAATTATTCATAAAGGGATAAAGAATAAAACTTTATTCTTTATATATCACTATATAAATCTATGGTGCGACCGCCCCTTCAGTATTGTGTACAGTTCAGGTTGCCCCATCTCAAAAAAGATATAGTAGAAATAGAAAAGGTACAGAGAAGGGTAACAAAAATGATAAAGGGCATTAAACAGCTCCCATATGAAGAGAGGCTAGATAGGTTGGGGCTCTTCTGTTTGGAGAAGAGGCGTCTGAGAGGAGATATGATAGAAGTTTATAAAATCATGAGTGGTGTGGAACAAGGAAATAGGGAATGATTATTTACTCTCTCAAATAGTACTTGAACTAGGGGACACTGCCTCTTATTTAATGGCTCTTTAATTTTTTCAAGAATCTCTCATGAGGGACCTTATCAGATGCCTTCTGAAAATCCAGATACCCTATATTGACTGGCTCACCCGTATCCACATGCTTATTTACCCCCTCAACAAAAATTCCAGTAGATTAGTGAGGCCTAAATCCATGTTGACTCTTTCTTATTAAGTCATGCCTATCAATATGCTCAACAATTCTCCTCTTAACCGTTTCCACCAGTCTGCTTGGCACCGACGTCAGGCTCACGTGTCTGTAGTTTCCAGGATCACCTGTGGAGCCCTTTTAAAATATTGGTGTTACCAACGTTACTACTCGCCAGTCTTCTGGTACAGTGACAGATTTTAGCAATAGGTTACAAATTACCGATAGTAGGTCTGCGACTTCGTATTTGAACTCTGGAATGAATACCATCTGGTCCTGGTGATTTGTTGTTACTTAGTTTAATTTGCTCTAGAACCTTATCCAGAGTCACACTTATTTGTGACCGTTCTTCTGATTCTTCACCTACAAAGACTCAGTCTGGTATGGATATCTCCCCAACATCCCCAGTGGTGAAGACAGAAGCACATAATTCATTCAGCTTCTCTGCAATGTCCTAAGTGCCCCTTTCACTTCCTGGTCATTTTAGTGGCCCAACTGACTCTCTAGCAGGCTTCTTGCTTCTGATGTACTTGAAAAAGGTTTTATTTTTCCGTCTTTAGCAAGTGACTCCTCAAATTTCTTCTTGACCTTTCTAATAAGTTTTACATCTAATTTGCCAATTCTTATGCTCTTCCCTTCATTGGGACCAGTTTTCCATTTTTAAAAAGATGACTTTTTGCCCCTAATAGCCTTTCACCTCCCCATCTAGTCACACAGGCAGATGATTGGTCCTCTTGCTACCTTTTTATTTGTGGAATACATTTAATCTGTGCTTCCAAGATGGTGTTTTTAAATAATCTCCATGCCTCTTGCACACATTGAACCCTTGCAACTTCTCGTTTTAGTTTCCCTCTAATTAGTTTCCTCATTTTTGTATATGATACACATAGAAGGACCTGTTGGATACTTTCCCAAGAGATGGAGATTGGCCACTGTTGGAGATGGGATGCTGGGCTCGATGGACCACTGGTCTCAGGGCTGGCCGTGCCACAGGGTGACCGCTCCGGGCCCCACTCTTTCTGAGGGCCCTGCAGTGGCCTCTATTTTCATCAGGGCAGGTTGTGGGGGGTACCCCTCCCGCTCAGTGGGGCCCAAACATGACCATCTTCAGGGCACTCCAGAGGTTAACTCCAAGGGGCCCTGCGTTATCTTTGCCCTGGGTTCCGCAAATCCAAAGGATGACCCTGATTGGTCTGACCCAGTATGGTACTATTTATGTTCTAAGCACCCAGGTGGGTCTGTAACTGGTGGTGCAGGGAGGATTTGGCAAGGGAGCTGGCTCGGGGAGACTATGTGGTGGACAGACAAGATCTAGGATGCCATTAATAGTATGGCCAGGGAACATAGGCAGCTGTTGCAGCAGAACACACGGTCTTTGTTGCTGAGGTCCATCTGGACTGCTGGTGGGAGGATAGGCACTGGGCCCACCTCTGGCAGCAGTCTGAGCAGTTGGACAGTGTGATCGAGAAGGCAAGCAAGGAGATGAGTGGGATGTGGGCACAGACACAGAGCTGCCTGTCCCAGTCCATTCAGTCCCAGAGCTCCCTGCTCAAACATGTTGCTCATGGGCAGGCACCATTTTAAAATTCCCATTGGTTGTTCATGCCCCCGCCCCCTGTAGAACCTGACCACAATAAATCTATGGTGCAGCCACCCTGGTTCTCCCTGTTCACCACCACCCAGGGAAAGCACCTGAGCTGTCTGCACGGCACGCATGCTAGGTGGTAGCTTCTGGGCCAGGCATGCCTCCCTCCTCTCCCCCACCAATCTTTCCTACACGTGCCCCGTGAATGATCCACCACAGCCAGATCCATGGGAAGGTGATGGGGAAATGTTCTCCTGCCATCCAAGCTAGCACACCCAGTTGCCCTCAAAAGGAGTAGGCGCAAGGAGAAACAGATATGATTTATTTTTAAATAAAGTTCTCATTTTTCATAATACATGCCTTCCATGCTTCTTTTGAGAAAGGAGGGAGGTTTGGGGAGGGATATTTGCACATCTATTAATTGTGCCTTTCAAAACAAGGAAGAAAATAGGCTAAAACCTATTGGCTCATTTGCCAGTTTTTGCTGCTGCTTTAAAAAAAAAAAAAATCCAAATAGTGAAAAACATTGTGTCTAACTGGTTTCTTTGAAATGGTGTTGGAGAATGGTGGTATGGAATAGTGATAATTGGGGGCTGGAAGGGAAGGGGGGAGGGTGGTTGCACTGAAAACAGGCTGGGGAGTCCTCTGGCCATGCACTTGTACTTTAGGGCAGGGCTGTGTGTCCAGGGTGCAAAGGGAACTACCGTGGGAATGGGAACGACAAAGGTCAGGTGCTGACCAGTCACAATGTAGCTGGCTGCATGCCTGTAGCTCTGTGCTTCCTATTGTCCTTCCCAGACTTGGCAAGCCTGCCAACTGAAAATGTAGGGGTCAGGCTTGCAGCCAGCTAATCTGCAACTGCCAGTAGGGAACGTACAGGGAAAGGCTACCTGACAGGAGATATCACTGGGTGTGGGGTGGGCAGGGGGGAGACAAGGAGGGAAAGTAAGCTGTCCCAGTGCTGTGTGGGGAGCCAGATGGGCCAGAGGAAAACGGTGACACACAGGAAATATTTTAAAGGCATTATTGATAACACAAAAAGATCACTTGAAATAGCTCACTGATGCTCATTAAAATTTCACTGATGGTAGGTGTATTGGCTAGCATTGCAGTTGATGTCCCGGCAGAAGACATCCTGGATCTCTCTGGCTATGCACTGCTCTGCTGGTCCTGGAACAGGGGCACTGACTCGCCAGAGCTAATTGGTGGGGGTGTTCTCCGATGCTAGTCTTTCAGATGTTAAGGAGAACATAGGTGGCAGTAGTTAGCAGTGGAGCAGTCTCCAGCGGGAAATCAATCCTAGTAGCTATTGATCTCTAGTGCCGCTTTAAAAGCCCGAAAGCCTCCTCCACAAGAGTGAGTGGTGCTGAGCTGCTGGTTAAAGTGCCTTTACTCTGGGGTGCAGGCAATGCCGTATGCCTTCATGAGCCAAGGAATTCAGGGGGTAGACTTGGGTCCCTGAGAACAGGCCTCATGAACACACCCTCAATGTGTGTTTCAGTGGAAGGTCCAAAGTCTGGTCAACATGCGGCTAAATTGTTTATTCGTTTATTTACTTATTTAATCTATATCCCACCCTTTCCCAAAAGTTTAGGGCGGCTTACAAAAAATATAAAGTACAATATAAAAACATTTAAAATACAATCTCCTCCCCCCCCCCTGAAACCCAACCCACCATCCAAAAATCTCCTGTCTAATCCCTATCCTCCGCTAGCCCATCCTTCACCCTTTCCCAAAAGTTTAGGGCGGCTTACAAAAAATATAAAGTACAATATAAAAACATTTAAAATACAATCTCCTCTCCCCCCCCTGAAACCCAACCCACCATCCAAAAATCTCCTGTCTAATCCCTATCCTCCGCTAGCCCATCCTTCCCCCTTAAATTACCCTGCCCCCAATTCAGTTCCCGCTGCCAAAAGCCCGACAGAACAAAGTGGAACAAACTGCTTCTGGAAGGCCACCAGGTTTGAACACAGGCGGACCTCCGGGGGGAGGGAGTTCCAAAACACAAGTGTGACAGCCGATGTTGCCCTCCTCATAGTTGAGACCCAGCTAAAAACCAGAGTCTCCAGAAAGGGGTCCCCCAGCCAATCATGGAGACTGCAGTGGACATGGGGATCCAGGTGAGCCTTCAGATAGATGAGGCCTAGACTGTTTACGGCTTTAAAGGTCCTCACCAGCACCTTGAATTGGGTCCAGAAGACTGTCGGCAGCCAGTGCAGCGCAAACAGCACCGGTGTTACATGCTCGCGGCAACGTGTCCCTGTAAGAAGACAAACTGCCGCATTCTGCACCAGCTGCAACCTCCAAACTGCCACCAAGGGCAGCTCCATGTAGAGCGCATTAGTCTATCCTTGAGGTGATGAAAGCATGGATGATGGGTCAGTCCGTCCGAAAGAAAAGGCCACAGTCTCCTCACCAGGTGGAGTTGGCAAAAAGCGCTCCTGCCTACTGCTGCAACCTGGCAATCCAGCAAAAGATCCAGAAGCACTCTTAAGACTGCGAACTGGGTAAGCAGAGGGGGTCAGACCCCATCAATAAGACGAGTCCCAATCCTCTCCAGGGCACAACACTGGTCAACCATCATCACCTCAGTTTTGTCAGGATTCAGAAACAAAGGGGGTTTGACAGAAGATGTGGGTGTTGTGGTTCTTCCTGGACCACCAGGCTGTCACATCCACAAACTAAGCATGGTGGTCCACAACAGCCTGGAGAATTAGAGAAAAACACCTTGCCGTACAGCTAGTAATCCTTGCTATGGCGTGGGCAGATGATGGCATTCTGGATCCCATAAATTGTTCAATGTGTATATGCAACTGCTGGGTGAGGTCATTCAGAGGTTTGGGGTGCAGTGCCACCAGTATGCTAATGGTACCCAGCTCTACCTCTTTTTCATCCAACCCAGGTCTCGCAGTCTTGGTGCTTACTGTTGCCTGGCTGCGGTGGGGGACTGGATGAGGGTGAGTCAACTGAAGCTGAATCCTGACAAGACTGAGGTGATGATGGTTGGCTGGTCTTGTGCCCTGGAGGGGATTGGGGCTCCTGTTATTGATAAGGTTTGCCCCCCTCTGGTCAATTGGGTTTGCAGCCTCAGAGTGCTTCTGGATCCTTTGCTGCGCCTGGATTGCCAGGTTGAGGAAGGCTTCATTCATTCAGAAGGTCATTTTGGAGGAAGCTGAAGATGTAACGACAAAGTTATAAGTGATGCTAATTTAAGAAATGCCATACTGGGTTAGATCAGTGGTCCATCTAGTTCAGCATCCTGTCTCTGACTTTGGCCAGAGGAGTTCACAATGTCATAATGAAGTGATCCGTCTCCTGACACTTTTATGGTGGTTTTCACCAAAGTTCATAATGGTTTGGTTTTAACTGGTAACTCTTGCTTACTTTTCCAGCCCTGGCATTTTTTGTTGACTTGGTTGAAAATCTAGCTGCTTATGTCCCTCCATTATCTGAAATAATAATTAAATAGTCCTAGTTAATCTTAAATATTAGGTGGATGTCAGATTGATTTGTAAAGCATGGTCTATTTTAGTCCCATTTTTATCTGTGCTGAATGCCAGGGTGTTGAAAGTATGTCTTGATGGGATCATGCCCAAAGATTACCAGCACTGTGCCTTACTATTGCTTGTAGTTAATAGGATAATAAGTCCATAATTCATGAGTGGAGTTTATAAAGGAAGTATCTGATGATGAGGGTCTTCCAGGAGAGTACTGCAGCAACACCAATTTTGAGGGATGGCAGCCTGCTAGAAGGGCAAGCTATATTTATTTATTATAAAATTTTGTGCCCTGCCCCTCCTGCCAAAGGCAACTCAGGGTGGCTAACAATTTTTAAAGTAACATTATAAATACATTATAAAAAGGAGAAATTGGAAAATATAAACAGACAACCTCTTCCTTCCATAATCGTTGAAAGGAAAGGAGGTCCAGGGCCAGCTGGGCCTCTGCCAGAAGGGAGTTCCACAGCCTAGGTGCAGCTACCGCGAACACCCTGTCCATAATCGCCCCCTGGGAAACCCAGAGGACTTCAAGAAAGACACCCCCAGTCGACCGCAGGGGTTGGTCTAGGGCCTGGGGAGCGAGGTGGTCCCGCAGGTAGGGCCCAGGCAGTTTAGGGCTTTATAGGTAAGCACCAACACCTTGAATAGGACTCGGAAGACTAGGCAGAGAGTGGAGCACGGTTGTAATGTGCTCACAGCAGCCCATCCCTACAAGAAGGCGGGCTGCTGCATTCTGCACCAGCTGCAACTTCCGGACTATTACCATTGGTAGTCCCGTGTAGAGTGTGTTACAATAGTCTGTAGGTAATGAAAGTATGGATGATGGTGGCCAGGTCAGAGCCTGAGTTATATAGCCGAAACTGCTGCACCAGATATAATTGGCAAAATGTGCTCCTCGCCACCGCCCCCACCTGAGCATCCAGGCAAAGTTGGGAGTCGAGGAGCACTCCCAGTCCTCCGAACCAGCGGGAGGAAAACCCCGTCAATGATGGAGGATGCCACTCCCACCACCTTACCCACCAACATCATCTCCATCTTGTTGGGATTCAGTCTCCATTGGTTTGCCCTCATTCAGTCCCCCCACAGCGCCAAACACTGAGTAAGCAGTGAGACTGCCAGGTCTGGGTCAATTGAAAAGGAGAGGTGAAGTTGGGTGTCATCAGCATATTGATGACTCCGAATGTCAGATCCTTTCATGACCTCACCCAACAGCTGCATATACTTGTTGAACATGAGAGGGGACAGAATGGAACCCTGCGGGACACCACACGAGAGGACCCGGGGAGATGACCTACAGTCCCCAAGCACTACCCGCTGAGTTCTTCTGGGCAGGAGTGAGTGGAATCATTCAAGAACAATCTCACACACCCCAGCCTGATCCTACAGGCGAGTGCTCAACGGTATCAAATGCAGCCAACTGATATAACAGAATCAACAGGGTCGAATGACCCTGGTCCAATTCACAGCGGAGGTTGTCGACCAAAGCCACAAGTGCAGTCTCGGTGTCATAACCCAGACAAAAGCCAGACTCTGGGGGATCTAGGAAACTGATGCAGTCCAGATGCCCCTGCAGCTGTCGAGCTGCTACCCATTCAATAACCTTCCCTAAAAAAGGGGAGATTAGAGACTTGCCGATAACTGGCCACGGAGTCAACATCCAACTATGTTTTTTGAGCAGAGGCCACACCACCGCCGCCTTGCAGCTCAGCTCTCTGTCCTCCCCAAGGGAGGCGTTGACCGCCCCGGCCAGCAACATTCCCAATGTCTCCCGACTGACCTTAACCAGCCAGGATGGGCACGGGCCCAGTTCACAAAAGGTGGCTCTGACCATCCCAAGGACATCCTCCGCAACAATGGGAGACACCCACTGAAAGTGTTCCCACAAAACCAGACAAGACTGGGCTTCCACAGTCTCCGCTTCTCCTATTGTAATAAGCATGACATTGAAGTCGTGGTGAATGAGTGATTTTATCGGCGAAGTAATCAACAAATAAGTCGCAGCAGGCACTGAAAGATTCCGGTTCCAGGTGGAGGGAGGTCGGACTGACCAGCCCCTTCATCACCCAGAAAAACTCTGCTGGACGAGACTTCATGGACGCTATGAGGGTAACAAAGAATTCCTCCTTTGCTATCTTTATAGCCACGTCATAGGCCTTTAAACTGGCTCTATACCACAATCTGTCGACTTCCGCACGAGAGCGGTGCCACCGTTGTTCTAACCGCTGCCCTTCCCGCTTCAGTTGCCACAGGCCTTCTGTGACCCACGGTGGCCTATGGTACTGACACACAGGGATCAGACAGCTAGGAGCCATCCTGTTGATGACGTCAGCTAACAAGATGTTCCAGAAAGCAACAAGGTCATTGAGGAAACGGTCATCAGGATCGGAGGGTAACTCCCCTAGAGCATTCAGGAACCTTTTCGGTTCCGTTAGTCTTTGGGGGTGGACCAACCAAACTGGTTCAGCACCTTTCTGGTGGCAGATGTGCTCTGGGACACAGGCCTGCAGGAGGTAATGATCCGTCCATGACAAGGGCATTGATGATACCATCCCCACTAACGGATCCGCCTACCTCAAGGCAGAGGGGGAAAATCGGTCAAGGGTATGCCTCCCCATCATGTGTCGGGCTGATGACTACTTAGGACAGCTCCATCGATGGTTGCTATGGTGGCCATGAACTCGTGCTCCGCTCCTCCAATACTGGCGTCAACGTGGATGTTGAAGTCCCCATAGACTAGTGTTCCACAACGCCACCTCCTACGCCAGCTCTGCCAGAGCATGTAGGGATGCAGCCTTACAGGTAGGTGCCCGGTATCTCAGCAGCACTCCTAGTCTGCCTCCCGCCAAATCAGTCACAAAGTGGAGGACCCCGATTCCTGATATAGACTGCACCGGATATCTCCTGTCAAACCAAGCCTCCCTAAAAAGAATGGCTACGCCCCCCCTCCCCCCTGTCCCTCTGACCATGGCTGATGCTGCATAGAGTACCCGGACGGGACGAGGTCAGCCAAAATAGGCCCCGACTCAGTGTCCAGCCAGGTCTCCATGATACACACGAGAGGAGAAGAGACTAGAGCCCCAGGGATAAGCACCCAGAGACCCACAGCGACCTGAGGTGCTGTGGTGAATGCACAAAGACTTTCGTGTGTGGAAGGGTGGAGTGAGCTGATTAGCTGGTTTCTGCAGCAAAATCATTAAGGCCTGTGATGGGTCTTGTGGGGGTTGAAGAAGAAGGGATATCCTATTTAGAATTAATATCTATGTTCCACCGGATTCATCCTGCTATTATTTGCCTCAAGTATGGGAGCAACTCAATGCTCTTTTAGATCTCCTAGCCCTTTCTCACTCTGGCAGCATGGTTCTGCTGATGGGAGATTTTAACTCCAGGATAAGCAACTCGGACTTCGATATGTCTGATTTTCATCTGCAATCTTTGCTGAAAATCCCCTCACGGAAATCTTAAATAATCATGGGAAGAAATTATTGCAGCTAATCACAGAGCAAGGTTTAATGGTCATTAATGGCCGTACACCTTCAGATCTTTTTGGGATTTCACTTTTGATTCTCATTTGGGTTCTAGTGTTATAGATTACATTCTTACTCCTTATTCTAATTTCTCTAGTATTAGAGATTTTAGTATCCTCCATAGACCAGAAGGGAATCATTACCCATTTTGCTTAAGAGTTGGTAGTGCCATATGCTAAAACCAACCTCATTCTTTTGGATCGGCCCCTTCTTAGATGCACATCACGGTCAAATGGACAGCCTCGACTGCCAATGAGGTGGCGCAATTACTTTACTCCCAAGATTTATTAGTGCTTCAAGATACTCTCTTAAATACAGATGATTATCTAGGCATTTATACCTCTCTATCTTATATGCTCGAACAGCTTCTCCCGTATGTTAGTAAGAAGGTTTCATCTCAGGCATCTTCTAAAAATCATTGCCCTAGGACTTGGTACGACCAAGAATGTACAAAGGCAAAAACTTCTCTGGTCAAACTTAGAAAGATCTGGCATAGATCTCGATTAGATCAAGATTCGAACCTGTATGTCAGTAAAAGGAGAGAATATTTCAGGCTGTTGAGGGCCAAAAGGCGACTTAAGTTCTCCCAAATTTGGGCTGAAATACAGGTGGCTGCGAGACTTCAAGACTCAACAAGGTTTTGGAAATTAATTAACTGGAACCAGAAACGAAGTATCATTAGATCTTCATAGATTACTGATGACAATTGGGTCTCCTTTTATACTGAAATGTTTCAGGATTCCGGAGCTGTAATTTCCACCCAGAATAATAGTTTGCCCTGTGATACTTTATTACATGATATCAAACTCCTTTACTTGTTTGGTTACAGAAAATGAGGTACTTGAATATATTAATAAACTACATGCAGGTAAGGCGCCAGGAGCGATGTTATCCCCTCGGAATTATTTAAAAATTATTCCACGTGGTGGGCTTGCGAAACTGTTTACATTAATTAATTTGACCAAAAATGTTCCAAAGACTTGGGCAATGGCAGTTGTTGTTCCCATATTCAGGAAAGGGGATCCCAATGATCCTGCGTGCTATAGGCCAATTAGCCTTCTTCCAATAATAAGTAAACTTTATGCATGTGTTCTCCTTACGGCATTGGAACGATGGGTATCTCTGCACTCAAAGTTAGGTGAGGAACAATCTGGCTTTTGCAGAGGAAAATCAACTATAGATAACTGTTTCATCTTAATGCATTTAGTTGATAAATATGTTCATCTAAGGAGAGGAAAGCTATACGTTGCATTTATCGATTTAGCAAAGGCCTTTGATTCAGTGCCCAGGAAACTACTTTAGCACAAATTATCTAAGATGGGAGTTCCACCTCATTTGTTGGACTTAATAGTAAAGCTACATGAGGATACAAGGGCAGTCATTAGACTAGACTCTAGTGGCAGAACTACCAGGCCCTTTCCTCAGCAGTAAGGCGTTAGACAAGGTTGTTTGTTGGCCCCATTGTTCAACCTTTTTATAAATGATGTAGTTTTTCTAACTTCTCAAGCCAACACAACCCCACTGCAGATAAAAGAGAGACCACTTTTGATCCCCCTGTATGCCAACTATATTGTGCTGTTTGCACAGACAAAACCAGGCTTGCAGCAGTGCTTGGACTCTCTGAATGCTTTCTGTGCAGAAAATTCTTTAGTGGTTAACATTAATAAATTTAAAGTAATGTGTTTTGGCATGTATGCCCCAGATACAAATGGTTGATTGGCACACAGGAAGTGACTCAGATGTCCCACTATACTTATTTGGGCCTGGTGTTCGCATCTTCAAGAACTTGGAGGGCAAATAATGAGAGCTTGATAGCCAAAGCAGTACAGTCGGTTGGAGGGATATTATGTTTATATTGTGCTTCCCCCTCAGCATCTGTAGAGCAATTACTAAATATCTTTGCACTGAAAGTTTTACCACAATTATTATATGGAGGAGAAATAACATTCCTCGGCTATACTAGTAAACTGGAGCTGCCTCAAAATCATTTTTTGCAAAGCATTCTCGGAGTTCCAATAGTGACCCACATCAGTGACCTCTTCTCTGAATCTCAGAGCACTGACTCTTTGGTAAAAGGAGT
The DNA here is from genome assembly GCA_003113815.1 of Sphenodon punctatus. Lineage (NCBI taxonomy): Eukaryota > Metazoa > Chordata > Lepidosauria > Sphenodontia > Sphenodontidae > Sphenodon > Sphenodon punctatus. Next base: position 1,719,629 of record QEPC01015367.1, read on the forward strand.
CCCAAGGAAGGATCTCTTCCCTTGGTATATAGTTGCTATTCTGAGCAAAGGCAACATTTGGGGGATATTCAGTATAAGTGGTGGAAATACATTAAGAAGCTAGCCATAGAAATGGCTCTCCTGGTGGACTGCAATGGCATTCCAGATCACAAAATTACAAAAGGGGAGATTAGCTCTAGAGTAAGAGATCATGCTCAAAAGAGAGACATGGAAGCAATTCAGGAAAATAAGATTGCCCCAACATATCCTCTGGTCAAATTCTCTGTTGCTCTTGAGCGATATCTTATACAGATCCAAGATCCTAGGCTAAGAAGAATGATGACTCTTACAGTTTGAACTTTTTGAAACAGCGATAGTAAGAGGTAGGAGAGAACAAATTCCTTATAATAATAGAACCTGTCAATGCTGTTTGCAAGAAGTAGAGTCCTTAAGCCATGTGATATTTAATTGCCCTCTGTACACTGATCTTAGAAATCTATGGATTGATCCAATTTTTGAAAATAATGTCTTATCTATAGTGATGAAGATGAAACTGATAATTACAACAACTGATGTTTCAATAATTAAAGCAATCTCCTTTTTCCTCATTGCGGCGGAGAAAAAGATAAAGGCCTCAGACTTTTGCAGAGAAATGCAATTGATGCAAAATTTGTACTCTCCCTTGAAATACTGTGCACTGTATTTTAGCTCAGGATCTGTGTTGGATTATTATTTCTTATTGTATTTTATGCTTTTTATTTACTATGGGTCTAACCGTGTAAATGTTTGATAGTGTTTTCATTAATACTGTTATTTTTATTAGTACTTGTTATAGCAAAACTGCTGGAAACAATGAACAATAAACAATAACAATCCTATTTGGAGTTTTCACTATGTTACAATCTGTTATCTGAGGCCTGTGTACTCAGATCCTCACCACATGGACCAACCAGCCATCATTCTCAATGTAACCAAGCCAAGCACATTCACTTGGGACCTCGTATCTTCATGAATTTTACACCTCTTGTAAAATTCCTCTGTTCCCCTTCCTTCGTCTCTTCCCCCCCCACACCACCCTGTGTCTCAGATTGTAAGCCCTAGAGCAGGGACTGTGTCTATTCCATTACTTTGTAAAGCACCAGGTACATTGCTGGCAGTATATAAATGCTTGCTAATAATAATAATAAGCTCAATAAGTTGTTTTGCAAAGTTTCCCCCTTTTTGTTGATAGTGAATGAGCATCATCTTTAATGTGCTAAGATTTTTTTTAAAAATCTATTTTTGATGGATGAGCCGTCTACATATTAACTGAGGTGCTGTTTTACGTATAACCTTCTATGTGAACTTTTTGTTTAGATTCTGTTTCCTAGAGTGATGCAAGAAATTGGCGCTGCTTGGTTTCCTCTGCAAGACTTGGGTTCTCAGCAAACCTGGGGATCCCTGCTATTGAATTTACAAGCGATGAATCAGGGCTATTGTTCCACAGAGAACACTGTAATCTACATCATGTGGAAGAATGTCTAGTCAGCTGATTTGGACTGTCAGTAGCTGTGTTTGTTACTGCCTGACATTTCATCTGCAGTGCTTGAATGGAAAGCATGATTACAGTGCCAGAAGAACATTTCTAGCATGTGATTCAGTATGTGCTCCCGTTTGGGAGACGGGTTTTCAACAGTCCTGGGAATCCCTGACCTCCCGGTTTAGGGAATTCAGGAAGAATTAGCATACATAACCCCAAGATTCCTAATTATCTTATTTTTATTTTTTGTCAACGTTAGAGACTTATTTCTTATCTACATAGAATAGGGTTCTTCCAAGAATAGCTAATAATTTGGGAAATATGTTAAAAAGATGCTATAGCAAAATATGAAATATATGTAGATGAAAGTTATCCATTTGGTGTAGTGGCTAAGAGTGTGGCCCTTCAACCAGGAAATAGAAGCAGGGAGAAGCCTCTGGTTCAAGTCTTACCTTAACCATGAACTCACTGGGTGACCTTGGGCCAGTCACAGAACTCTCAGCCTAACCTACCTCATAGGGCTGTTGTGAGGATTAATAGTTAATTAGTTAATGTTAATGTTAGTTATTGTAAGCCACCCTGAGCCTAAGGGATAGAGTGGGATAAATATATATATATAAAGGAAGTAAAAGATACTTAATGAAGCTTGTATGTTTTGTGTGTCAGGCTATGGTGAAAGCTAATGCCAAATAAATTATTCTATTCTATACTTAATGAAGGGCAGGTCCAAGGACAACAGTTGTAATGGTAAATGCATGTGGTGAATAAGAAAATCATTACTGGGTGTGTGCACAGCAGTCGTGCTGGTCTCTGAGTTTGTGGTAACAGGGCTGTATTGTCTTGCTATTCTAGGCATGCATACTAGATGCATAGTACTGATAGTGTGTGTGTGCGCACACATGTACACATGCAGTGTACTGTTAAAAGAATTTAGCAAGTTAACATTTTGCCACCTGTAGAAGTTGTGCAATTATACAGTTGCACTTGGAGAGGTTTTCAGGCACTGTTCAAAATTCTGTATAGCTTATAGTTTTGAACTGGTTTAAGAGCAGGTGTTCAGGTGTGGGGTCTAAAATTTATCTTTTGAATATAACAGGTGGTTTAGAGAAGGCATGAAATTTCATCTAGAATATTGGAAAAAGCAAGTGCAAAATGAAGTCTTCATATTATGTATCCTTATTCACTTAGAAGTAGGTTGTCAATGCCAGTGTTGGTAATCAGAGCGAATAAAATGCTTGTTGACTGACTTTAAATTTGAATATTGTAAAGGTATTGCCTAAGAAAACAAAAAATGTCTAATAACTACATGTACTGAAAAGTGCAATTAAATCTGTCCTAGTAATTGTCCTCACTGAAGAATTGCTAGAGGTAAAATTTATGTAATCAAATAAAGTAAATGGGTTAGGCATTAGTCTAACTTTTATCATTGAGGCTAAATCTTAAACTTAAAAAAAAAAAGAAGATAATTTCACTGCATTAGTCTTAGGCTGCGTTCCCATCTGTGGCTGCGGTGGTGGCAGCGGAAGGGGCCAGGGAAGACGCAGCAGCACGGAGGAGCCGACTGACAGGAAAAGAGCTGGTGCGAATGGGGATCTGCCACGGCTTCTCGTGCGCATGTCAGGGTGCAAAATCCTGCCCTGACATGTGCAAGAGAAGCTGCGGCAGATCCCCGTTCACACCGGCTCTCTCCCTGTCAGCCAGCTCCTCCGCGCTGCCGCGGCTTTCCTGACCCCCTCCCTCTGCTGCCACCGCAGCCGCAGATGGGAACGCAGCCCTAGTAGCAGCACACAGTGTCATTGATGCAAATGATGAACTTGTAATGGAAAACTGCACATATACCGAATAATACCCTTTATCCAACTTCCTAGACATGTCCTTTCAACTAAACCAGATGTACCCCCTTTCACCTTGATCAGTTGACAGATAAGTGACTGGCAATGATGGTGGTTAGCACTACTAGTTGATTACAGTTTAATAGTAGCTGTTCAGGTTTCCGTTGTCTCTGCAGCTACTTGTAAACTGTAGTTACCAGTCAGCTAAACAAGTGGATCGATATCATGTTGTCTGTGCTCAGTCAATTTTCCATCATAGAAGAACCCATTTAATCAATAGACTTTTCTCCAGCAGGCTTGTAATTGACTCTTGAGTTTTTCAGCATGGGGGTGGCTCACCAGTTTGGGATGTCTGGATCCTTCTTTTTCTAAAATTATTTGTTATTTCAGTCATTGATGTGCTCTGGTTGGTCCCAGCCTCTACTTGTAGCTATTGGTGAGGTTTCTCTGTGTGGATGGTTGGGGTGTGGCAGGTTCTGCAGTGGTGCAGGAGGCTAGACTAGATGACCCTTGAGGTACCTTCTAGCCTTGTGACTCTGACTCTCTAACAGGCTTTTATGTTTCCAGAGCCTGTTTAATTGGCATTACGTCTTTATGTGCTGTGTTATCTGGGGAAATGAAGAGGCGGAGGTAGTAGGTTAAGCTACCAGACAAAGTATTGGGTGTTACTAGCTGTTAATTTTACTATAGCTTTTTTTTGGATGGACAGTAGTCCCGCTTCTGCTCTGCTGCATCTCTGGGTGACACATCTGTCTAAAGGTGGGCTGCCAGATGTGCAGGTTGAGCAGAGGTGGATCAGAGTGCTGCTCCAGGCCAGCCCTGCCAGCAGCACTCTGGAATATCCTGGATCACCACCCAGTGGAGAGGGCCAGCCAGAGCCAGGGCACTGGCCCAAGGCAGAGCTCTGGTCTGTCTGCTCAGTGGATGACTACTGCAGTTCCACTCTCAGCCAGGGGTGTGTTGTGGGCGGCAGCAACACTCAGGCTGTTCACCTATGTGCTGATTTTCACATGAGATTCAATCTCTCATGAAAATATTAATCACATGAATTTTGTGGTGGTCTTTATTTATTTCTGTACACTTTTATATCCCACACCCTCCTGCTCACAATGGAAGCTCGGAGTGGCTCACAGCATCAATAAATTAAAACAATTATAAAATTAAAAGTTCTTAAAACTCATAAAGTCAATAAAATACGTTTTAAAAGGGCAGAACTAAACCCCCTCCCCAAAGGCCTGGCGGAAGAGCCAGGTCTTATATTGTCTTCGGAAAGAAGGGAGGTCCGGGGCTAGGCGGGCCTCCAATGAGAGGGAATTCCACAGCCTAGGAATGGAGATTTGACTGAGCACACATTTCTGTGATGGAGATTTGACCGAGCACGGACAACATACCTGGCCACTTGTTTAGCTGACTGGTAACTACAGCTTACAAGCAGGTGCAGAGCGGCCACTGAGAATGCCCTCCCCATCGTTGCCAAGGAAGGCGCTACATCTCAAGGGAATGAAAGCAGCCAGAAGAAGTTATGGAGAGGCTGCTGGAAAAGTCTGCTGCTGCTACCACTACCATGTGAGTTACTGCAAAGGGGAATCTCACTGCAAGTTTATTTTACAGTGAGCTTCCCATGCACACGTTAAAATCATGTGTGAATTTAAACTCACGTGAGTGACAGGACTGGATTTTCAGCTCTGTCATCCATGATGAAGTTCATGTGTAATTTCATCCTGCATGAGGAAAGGGGTTTACCCACATTACCCAATCTCACATTAGATAGTAACTAACAAGATTGGATAATGTGGGCAAGCAGCCAGAGTTGCGGACAGCAACCTAGAGCATCAAGTGATCTGCTTGCAACTCTGTGGTGTGGGGTAGGGAACTACACGCGGGTGGATGTGGGCCACAACAGCTTCTGGGTCCGTTTAAAATGGATCCAAGCAGGGGTGCACCCCAGAGCTGCTCTAGGGGTGGCCAGTCCCACGTCTGTCTGTAGATACTTTATCTCATGATTGTGTTTCCTTAACAACCTAAATCACAAGACGCGTTCTACGTGGGGCTGCCCGAGAAGCTGGTCCGGAGGCTGCAGCTGGTGCAGGATGCCGCGGCCCGTCTCCTTACTGGGGTGGGCCGCAGGGAGCACATGACACCTGTGCTCCGGGCTCTGCACTGGCTGCCTATAAAGCACCGGGCTAGGTTCAAGGTGCTGGTTTTGACCTTTAAAGCCCTTCACGGCCTGGGCCCTGCCTATCTGCGGGATCGCTTCACTCCCCATGTGCCCGTGTGACCCCTGAGATCGTCCGTGGGGGCCTTTTTGGAGGTTCTCTGGGTGAGACGGGTGGCCACTGATGTGAGATCTTTTTCGGTGGCTGCCCCTGTGCTGTGGAATTCACTCCCGGAGGAGACTCGGTTGGCCCCCACCCTCCTGTTGTTTCAACATTTGTGTAAGACCTGGCAGTTCCGCCAGGCTTTTGGCGAGGGGGTGGGGTAGGGTGGGGGAGGTGGGGTTTGGGAGGGAGGGTGTGTTTTTATTACTTGTTTTAAAATATTTCCCAATATTCTCACAACTGAGTTGTGCATGCTCACCATATTCAAATAATAGACCAAGTGAGGGTCTCGAGCTCCTCTAGGTTAAAAAAGCACTCCCCCTCAGAATGACACTTTTTTCCAACCCTTTCTAGGAATATAAGAAAATTCCATGCGGGGCTGGAAGGGTGGGTGTTGTGAGAATGTTTGGAGCCATGTCGAAGAACCTAGTTTACAAAGCAGCAACAGTCTGTT
>QEPC01015367.1:1725871-1882409 GCA_003113815.1 Sphenodon punctatus
CCCCCCCCCCCCCCCCCCCCCAATGAACACGCAGGAATCTGCATGCTCATGGGTGGGAGTGGCCCGTGTAAAAAGGGCCACATTCTCACAACTGTCTGTCTTATACTATCTGAAGTAGGAGTTTAGGATGCAAAGCAATATCTATTCTATCTTGGAAAATCTGCAAATATGGTTCTGAGATTATTATGACTGCTATTTCACTAACTCTTCTTAATGAAGTTATTGCTAACAGGAATACTGTCTTTAAACCCCCACCCTGTAACCAGTTCAGTTGTACCCCACCCCACCCATATAATCAATTCACGATGCCGTGGGGGGCGCAAATGAAATGGTTATGGGTGGGGGGCAGTGTGAATTGATCATGGGGGTACAACTGAACTGGTTACGTGGGTGGATTCACGGGGCGGGGCTCAGGAGGCTTCAGCCCCCCCTCCCCCATTTCGTTTTGGCTTTCATTTTCATTGGTTTCAATGGAAAACCTATCTTCAACTGTAACTTTGTTGCTTTTCACTATATGTGGCTGAAACTTGGGCTCCATATACCTCCAATGGAAGGCATTAAGTGTTCCAAATTTCACAAGGATTGAGTAATTAGAAGCAATTGAATTATTTTATTTTGCAAATTTCTTCATATACGTTCATATACATTCTTAGCTGTAACTTCTTTGCCTCATATCTAATGTAGATGACACTTGGCAGGTTTACACCCCTTCCCATATTTACTATCTTTGCCAACATTCAGAAGTATTGGATAAAGGGTCCTGGTGGTATAAGCAATTAACATATAAATGTGTATCTGACTAACATCTTTGTAGTCCAACCAGTGTACATGAAATTTGGCAGGGCTGTATATAACACTTCCATTATTATTTCATTATCATCTCTGCCACATATCAGAAAGCTGTGATAAAGGGTCCCAATTTTATATGCCTGCACAGCATATGCAGAGAAGGAGCCAATGCCAGGAATTCTCTTACGTCACTGTCATATAAGATCGGTTGGTGATGCCAATTGGCCAGCAGAAAGGTCAGGTTCAACCAAATATCCTCATTCTGTGCTGTGACCATCCCAAAATCTCCCCCCCACCACTTGTTACTGCACAGTCAGAAGCATCTGTTTAGGAAAGAGTCAATAGAGATTCTCTTATGTCCTCTGTCACAGTGCTGCAGGATGTGATTGTGATAATTGACCAGCCTGGATGTGAATAAAAAAAATTATGACAACTGAAATTAAACTGTATAAGTTCCTCATCACGTGTAAGTATTGTTCAGTCACCATACCACACTTACGCAGCTTAATTTCAGTTGTCATCATTTTTTTTTAATGAATAAGAAAAGAAAAATGTATAGATTGATCTGATATTTAATAAAGTTGCCTTAACATACACTTTATTGTCATGTTAATGTTTGAGTATAATTTGTAATGCCGCCTTAACAAGCTTCTTAAAACGAAGGTTTTTTGTCTAGGTAAAAGGTTGTTAGCCAAGTAGGTTGGGAGATGTAACCTCTGACTGTTGGGAGATGGGAATGAACAGCAGGGAATGGATCACTCGATTAGTACCTGTTGAATACTTCTCCAAAACAACTGAGAATGGCCACTGCCAGAGACAGGATATTTGGCTGGATGGGCCATCGGTCTTAACCCAGTATGGAACGACTTATGTTTTTAATGAAAAGATACTTAACGGAAGGAAAAACATAGCAGTAGAATCTAAAACAAGGGTAGGGAATCTCGGGCCCAGGGGCCAGATCCAGCCTAGTTTTAAGCTAGTTTTTATGTGGGACCTTTCCAGTTCCTACTTCCAAGCACTGAAATGCTGAACTATGGGTAAGAGAGCAGATATTAGGACATGCACACACAGATAGGATACAGATCCGTGGCACCTTCCCCTTCTTCACTGCACCACTTATGCACCCCTGCCCCAACGACTATGTGGCCCTCGAAGCTTGTACTAATTTTCAAAGTGGCCCCTTGGATGGAAAAGGTTCCCCACACTTGATGTAAAACTTATGGAATTTGAAACTGTCTTCTGGGTCTGGTCTTCCTGTTTGACAAACCAATTTCCTCCACTTCTTAGAATATATGCGTTCTTACTACCAAGTAAATTCCAAGTGACTGTGGTGTACCTACTTAATAGGCCCCTGCTGTCATTCAGGGGTGCCCTCCTGGAGGTCCCGCAGTTTCGGTGGGTCCATACTGACAGGAGGGCATTCTCAGCGGCCGTGCCATCGCTTTGGAATGGTAGAGGTCTGTATCAGCTCATATCTTGTTGCCTTCCAGCGAAGTTGTAAGCCCTGGCTCTTTCACCAGGCGTTTGGCAGGGATGGGTTAGGGGATTAGTTTGGTTTCTTTTTAACAAACTGTTTGAATTTTAAACTGTGTTTATATGTTTTATTTGTCTTACTGTTGTTTGTATTTTTATTTTATTGTGAGTCGCCCCAAGTTGCTTGTGCGAGAGGGGTGGGATATAAATAAAATAAATAAATTAAAAATAATAGAGTTAAAAGTTGCTTAAATATTGTAAACATTTTGTACCATTTCGGTAGATTTTATGGAAATAAGAAGCCACAACAGAAAGTGAAAATAAGTTTGTCACTAGTGGTCCGAGTGGGAGTACCAGAAAACCAAAACAAATTCTATGGAGGATATTGACAGGTCTGTGGAGTTTGCATGTGGCTTCACTGTGGTCTCTTTTCAACACACATGGGCTGGGCTGAGTTTTCTCTGTTACCAGTAGAGGGGGATGTGGCACCTTCCTAACAAATGTCCAGCTCGCCTTCACTGTCTTATCAGTCTCCCAAACCAGTCATTCACCATGAAAGAGGAGATTTAATATTTCAAGACACCTTCCTTTTTAGGAGAGACCTTGAATACAGAAAAAGAAAAGGTTCTACTTGTCATGATCTCCAGCAGACACTATCCTTTTGGGAACCCATGGAGTTACGTCCCTTGATACTGCAGGGCATATAGCTCCTGGTATGTGGCTTATGCCCCCATTCCCTGGGCAGTTTGTCACCAGTTCAGTATCAAACATGGGACTTCATTTTCAGCCTTTGGCAACACCCTAAGTCTTCAGCTTCAGTGTCTCATTTGTAAGCACCACCTTAGTTTCAGAAAGTTCCAGTGGCTCAAACTGCATAGCTGGGAGAAGAGGGAAGTGTTGCAGCTACTGCTACTTCCACCTCCGTTACCTTTCTCTGCAGTTGGAGCTTCTGTTCTCTCAACAAGAGGAATCTCCTGCTCCAGCATCTGGTTCTTAACCAGGTGATACTGTGGGAGATGCAATGGAAACATTCCCTTTGAAGGACTTGAAATATTTATTGAAATGTTATTCAAAATTGCCCAGGTGGGCCTGCTTCCTGTAGCCTGTGTAACAGGAAGGCACAGCCCCATCCACCTCACCCCACCCCCGCTTTAGTATTTGAGTCCTCCATCCTCACATTTCCAGTTCTTGATGGCTTTTTAAACCTGCCAAGCAAAATTCTGCTGTACCTTCTGCTGAGGTTATGGAGGCAAATATCTAATCTCGGAAGAAATAGACTTCTCGTACAATTGTTTGCCCATTTTGGTGGATGGAAAGGGGTAATAAATAAGATTCCTCTCTTCCTTTTGAAGTAGCTTGCAGATTTGACAATTTAAGGAACAACCCGAAATAAGTCTTCATATTTCACATTTTGTATTAGATTACAATTACTGCTAAGATATCCCCATCAATAATCCAGCTGCTAGAGCCCAAGGTACGTGAACGACCGCCTCTTCCCTTATGTTCCATTACAGCCTCTGAGGTCGGCCAAGGACACCCTCCTGTGAGTACCAATTGCCCGTGAGGTTTGTACAACAAGGGCACGCAGAGAAGCGTTCTTGGTGGCTTCCCTACAGTTATGGAACTCCCTCCCCTTGGAGGTCCACCTAAGCTCACGTCTGCTCATCTCTTGGAAGAGATGTAATACCTTCTTGTTAGGCCACATGTTTTGTGGGCTAGGATAGGATTGGGTGGATGGGGTTAGGGAGAGGTTTAACTGGTTTTATGTTTATATATGTTCCTGTGTTTTATATTTTTATATCCTTTTTACAGCTTACACCTGTCCTGAGCCTTTGTGGAAAGGGTGGGGTAAAAAATTGAACAAATAGAGAAAGGCCTAATGTTCTTTTACTACCATTGACCTTTTGTGACATGTAAGTTCAGTGTTCTTACTGTTTGTAATATCTTCATTTTTTTTTAACTTGGGGCTGTAATGGAGCAATGGTATTTAGAATATGTGGTACTTGTGTTTAAACAGACATGGATCAAGCAAGGAAAGGATGGATAGCTGTATTTATCTAGTTTAGAGCAAGGCTTTCTCTGAAATAACATACATCTGTGTGTGGAGGTGAAGGTTTAGTATGTCCTTGTCAATGTGAGAATGTAATTCTAAATAAAGACCAGGTTCTAACTACCATCTGGAAATAGTGTTAAGTTATCTGCAAATATGTGCAAGAGAGGTATCAATCTGCAGTGGAAACAGTTTTTGTTGTTGTTGTACACTTGGCACTTTGCTTTAAATCTTTGAAGAATCTGTAATTATCAATATGCACAGTTATAGCATACATGTACAGTGGAGTCTAAGTAGAATTCCTTTGACCATGTTGTTTGTGTGCATGTGGGTAGTGTTTTTTTGTTTTTTAAAGCTGACTTCAGAAATTCTGCTTAAGTAAACTTTAAGGAAATGGAGGTGGAGAAATTGATGCTTGGATTAAGTGAAAACCAGGTTTTTTAGTCTCCAGCACGTTCTCCCTCTGACTCCTCATCTCTCTAAAAAAGAGAGTCACAACAGAGCTGTCTGTGTGATATATCCTTTCAGTTCTGACTCTGGGGGGGTCTTGGGTGAACTGGAGATGTGTAAAACATATTGCTCACTCCTTCCACAGCCTGCCTGAAACTGCCCGGGTTAGAGCTGACAACATTTCATATGCATGAATCTCGGGCCCATTATCAATGCGAGTCTGTGTCAGAGTGCTGGAGTCAGAGTACTGATGAGCCTCAACTCTGGTCTCCAACCCACTTGACATGCAGACTCTGACAATATTTTAACCACAGAGTCCAAAGCTGGAAGGGATATCAAGGGTCATTAGTCCAGTTCCCTGCAGGTCCTGCCACCCCAACTAGCTTCAGAGAAAAATCTATCCAGTAGTCACAAGTAGAGATTGGGACCAAGCAGAGCACACTGATGCCTAGAATAATAGGGAACAATTCTAGAAAAAGATCCGGATGTCTCAAACAGTGCAGGGGAAAGCTAAAAGCCCCCACTCCACTGCTAATCTGCCCAGAGGGAAAATACCTTCCCGACACCAAAAATGGTAATCTGTTAGACAGCATGTTTGCAGGCTCCACGAGCCAGGCACTTGATATACAATTATAGCACCCAGGCTTCAAAATGTCCCAACAGTCCTACCTTTAGTTGCATACAACTTTGATGCTTCAGGAAGGAAGAAAAAAACAACCTCAAAATGTATTCCTGGGGGGGGGGGGGAAGGAAGATTTCCTCCTGTGCCATCAAATAGAAAACACCTCAAAAGTTGTCATAATATCCAGCTCTGTTTTAAAACCATTCAGATTTGCTCCCACAACTGCCCATGGGAGCTTATTCCAGTAGTTCACTGCTCTGATGGTTAAAAACCTTCTAATTTCCAGCCTAAATTTATTTATAACCACCTTGTATGTTAGTTCTTGTACTCACGTTCATCTTTAGTTTGAACAAATCTTCCTCTTCTGTTGGTCCCAACCCAGGGACGCATCTACACAGGGTCCAGTCAATAGCTTGTGAAACTTTTAATGGGAAGAAGCATTGCCACTTCAGAAGAAAACCACTTCTTTTCCAAATGACTTGTATGCTTGAATACTCTTCGGTTGGAATAAAGCAATAGAGCGTACATACAGGGGAGCTTTACTTCAGTGAACCCCTGACTACAACAGTCCATGTCTTAGAGACTATGCTGGACAGTGCTCTTCTCTGGTCGACCCTTCTGTCCATGACTGCAGCCTCTTCCCAGTTGTATCAGTGTGTACAGAAACTGCTTTGTCTGTCATGCCACTTAAATGCCCTAGTTCTGAGTCTCACCTGTCCTGGCTGTATTCCTATAGCCAGGCTGTCACTCTTTCTTTTAATAGTGCAGCCGAGGAATATGTCATCCTTGTACCTGCCTGTTGTCATGGACACTGAGAGAAGGAAAAGACAGAAACAGTATATGCCAAAATGCCGTAAAATAGACCACCAGGAGACATGTTTACACAGGGTGAGGACAGTAGATTATTTTAAAATTTATTTTATTTTATTTAAAACTTATATCCCGCCCCTCCTGCCCAAAGGCCGTTCGGGGCGACAAACAACACACATGCGCACACGCACATAAATTCAACAATAAAACGTTTTAAAACAAATCTACACATTTTAAAACAAATCATAAAAACTCAACCTCCCTCCCAAACCCCCCCTCCTCCCCCCTTCGCCAAAGGCCTGGCGGAACAGCCAGGTGTTACACAAACGTCGAAACAACAGGAGGGTGGGGGCCAACTGAGTCTCCTCCAGGAGTGAATTCCACAGCACAGGGGAAGCCACCAAAAAAGATCTCACATCAGTGGTTACCTGTCTCGCCTGGGGAACCTCCAAAAAGGCCCCCATGGACGATCTCAGGGGTTGCACGGGCAGATGGGGAGTGAGATGAGCCCGCAGATAGGCAGGGCCCAGGCCGTGAAGGACTTCAAGGTCAAAATCAGCACCTTGAACCTAGCCCGGTGCTTTATAGGCAGCCAGTGCAGAGCCCGGAGCACAGGTGTCGTGCTCCCTGCGGCCTGCCCCAGTAAGGAGACGGGCCGCGGCATTCTGCACCAGCTGCAGCCTCCGGACCAGCTTCTCGGGCAGCCCCACGTAGCGTGCTTTGCAGTAATCCAGCCTCAAGGTGATGAAGGCATGGATGACAGTGGCGAGGTCAGAGTCTGAGAGATACGTCCGAGGCCGCCAGACACGATGTAACTGCCGAAACGCACTTCCCACCACGGCCACAACCTGAGATTCCAGGCTGAGCCGTGAATTGAGGAGCACACTCAGACTCCGTACCTGCGAGACCATGGGAGGGCGACCCCCCCCCCCCCCCCCCCCCCCCCCCCAAAGGAAGACCACCCCCCCCCCCCCCCCCNGCACTGGGAAAATAAAGAGACTGCATGGCCTAGGTCGATGGAAAAAGAGAGGTAGAGCTGAGTGTCATCAGCATACTGATGACACTTCATGCCCTGAAACCCTCTCACGATCTCCCCTAACGGCTGCATATAGATGTTAAACAAGAGGGGGGACAGAATGGCACCCTGCGGGACTCCACACATGAGGTCCTGGGGGGAAGACGTACACTCTCCCAAGACCACCCGGTGAGTTCTCCCGGCCAGGAAGGACTGGTTTCATTCTAAGACCGTCCTGCCAATCCTGGCACGGTCCCGCAGGCGAGTCACCAACACCTCATGATCAACTGTGCTGAATGCAGCTGAAAGGTCTAGCAGGACCATTAAGGTCTGACGACCCTGGTCCAATGCCAGATGGAGATCGTCAACCAAGGCCACCAATGCAGTCTCCGTACCATACCCAGGCCGAAACCCGGACTGAGAGGGGTCAAGGAAACCAGTGCGGTCCAGATGTTCTTGGAGCTGCCGTGCCAAAGCCCGTTCAATAACCTTTCCTTTAGAGACCGGCCGATAACTGGCAGGAGCTTCCGTGTCAAGAGATGGTTTCTTGAGCAGGGGCCTAACCACAGCCTCCTTCAGGCATTCATGCACCCTGCCCTCCTGAAGGGAGGCACTAACCAGCCCAGCTAGCAACAGCTGTAACGTCTCCTGGCTGGCTTTCACCAGCCAGGACGAGCAAGGATCTTGTTCACAAGTGGTGGCACGAACAGATCCCAACAAGGACTCCACATCGGCAGGCAACACCATCTGAAACCGATTCCACAAAACAGGACAGGATGGGGTATCCATAACCCCAAGATGATCCTCTGCAATAACTGCGGAACCGAAATCGTGGCAGATGCGAGTGATCTTATCTACAAAGTACTCTATGGACCGGTCACAGAAGTTACTGGATTGCTCCAGGTCCAGGCGGAGACAGGCAGGACTGACCAAACCTTTCACCACCCAGAAAAGCTCCGCTGGACAGGACTTTGCAGATGCAATAAGGGCAGCAAAGAACTGCTTCTTTGCTGCCTGCACTGCCACAGCATAGGCCTTTAAACTGCTCTTATGCTGCAATCGATCATACTCATCGCAAGTCTGGCACCACCGTTGCTCCAACCACCTGCTCTCCCGCTTCAAGCACCGCAGGCCCGCAGTGAATCAAGGAGACCTGCGGGAGACTCAGGAGGGCAGCGGACGCTTGGGAGCCACTCTGTCAATGGTCTCAGCCAACGAGATGTTCCAGAAGGCTACAAGACCATTGACCAAGCGGGTGTCAAGTTCCAGGGGAAGCTCCCCCAGAGCATTCCAGAACCGATCCGGTTCCATAAGTCTCCGGGGGCGGACCGATCTTATAAGTCCTGCACCCCGTTATGAAACTAACTAAGCCACAACATTGTGTACTTGGTATCTAGACCAAATTTGTCCAGTTCAAGTAACTCCATTGTTAATCTATAAGCAGTAGTCTGTATTCACTGCATTTTCCCCATTGGTGGTAATGAATTGAGGGAAGGGGAGAGAAACAGATCTGCATGAAGCCACTGATGGGATGCATTTCCCACAATCACAACATGACCCTACAGATCTTTGGAGATATTCTTCATGCTGAAGAGGTGGGTGAGATGCTCCCCTTTCCTTTTCCAGGTAAGTCCTTGGAGGCTACAGTCTGCCTCTTGTTGAGAATCTTGCTATTCTGTAGCCACCAATACTGTACTTATTTGCGCTGAATGCCTGTTGAAAGAGGTGTCCCACAGCTCATTCTTGGTTTCCTCTACCTTTACCCCCGCCTCACTGGATGTCAAGATGCTCCACCAAACCTTATCTGACTGATACCATTGAGGAAAATGTCACTTCCAAACCGGCAAATGAACTCCATTGCTTGGTAAAACCTGAGGCACAGACTGATGCATAATCTTAGACTGCTTTCAGACCTCTCTCTCTCTCTCCCCCCTCCCCTCTCCCACCCCACCCCCCGTCGGTGCATATTCTGACTGCGGGAGAGAATGTGCAGCCAGGATATGTGCAAGGTACCACTGGTCTGAGGCCACTTTCAGACTTCCCCTCCCCCCAGCACATATTCTGGCTGCGGAAGGGAATGCACAGCCAGGATATGTGCAGGGATTGGTCGGTCTTAAAGCCCAGACGCACAGGGATGCAGAGCAGGAAATCCCGCTCTGCATCCCTGTGCGTGCCTGCTGGTAAAGCCGTGCGCACACGCATGTGGGGTGTGTGGCTTTCAGACCAGCCGATCCCTGCCCGGTAGCATTCCATGCATATCCTGGCTGTGCATTCCCTCTCGCAGCCAGAATATGCAGGGGGAGGGGGCTGAAAGCGGCCTTAGTTGCTGAAAAAAGCTAAATTTGGCTGGTATCTACTAGAAGATGTGGTGTAACTATGATTCTGCCCTCCCCCCCCAATCCTGTTTACTGCACCTTCTAAATTTGTCTCCTTAGGGAACAGGCCTACTTAGGAATGATGAGGGTGCACACATGATAGGGGACAGTTCCATGATAGAACAGATCCATGGAAAGGGGTGGGGAACCTTTTCCATCCAAGGTCCACTTTGAAAATTAGTTCAAGCTCTGAGGGCTGAATAGATGGGGGTGGCAGGGCTGCTTAAAGGGTGTGCTCAGGAAGAGGAAGGTTCAGATCATGGATCTGTCCCTTATCATTCTGTACATGCCCTTATCCTTGCTCCCTTACCCTGAACTCAGTTTTTCAGTACTTGGATGTAGGAACTAGTGTCGGAGGCCAGACCCAGAGACTGGGAAAGGGCCACATAAAAATTTGCCATAGGCTGCATTTGGTCTTTGGGCCCTGATGTTCCCCATCCCTGATCTGACCTTTCTCTTTCTAGTGCAGCCCTTAAGCACCCTCACTCCCAACTTCTATGCAGCCCTTGGAGTTTGTGCTAATTTTCAAAGTAGCCCCGGAGGGTAAATAGTCCTCATCCCTGTTCTAGAAAAAAAACCCAGCACCTTTCTGGCCAGGACCCCTCTTCCCCAGTAGAGGACCCCATACCCTACCAGTGAGTTCCGGGAAGAAAGCCTTCCCAGATGGCTGCTAATTGCAACAAGCTAGCCTGCTGGAGGTGCACTGTGTACTGGAGCACATCTCCTTGAGTATGGATCAACCCAAGTTCAAGCCCCCTCCCAACTGCAAACCCTGAAAGATCTTTATCTAGATCTGGAAGGTTTGGGAAGCTAGGGTTCCTTGGGTTTCATCCAACGTTGTCATAAGCCAAAGTCCTCCAGAGCTGCCATTATCCAAGTTCTGAAGGAACCGGGATATCACTGCTATCAGTATTATCATTATGTAATCTATCGTTAAGACCAGCCTCTGTACCTGGTGATAGGAAGGTGATAAATTTAACACCAATTTTTAAAGGAGCTTCAGAGGTGACCCCATAAAATATAGATTGGTGCCCAGATGTCTGTAAGAGGCATGTTGGTAAGGCCCATTGTAAAGAAGAGTTATTAGACCAGGGAAAGCCAGACTTATTGGAGCAGAGATCTACGCTGCTAGGTTTTAGCCTAGGGTGGTCTATTGCCCAGCATGGGGGTATGTCGTAATGCTCAGAAAAGGGTGGGAAAGCCCCTTCACGCCCCTTTTCAAATAGCATAATGCCATGACATTTGGACTGTGGTTTGGCCGTGCTGGACGGGGGTGGGATGAAGGGGCTCTCCTGTGTCTTTCCCATATAGCCACACCCCTTTCACGCTGTTAAGGAAGGGATGCTGCTACTCTAGGGAAGGGCAGGGGTGCCCCATCGTCCCATCCCTGAGGATCACAGTTCCCACAGTTGTCGATCACAGTTGACCGACCACCGTTGACATGTTGGCCACCCCTATGTTAGACATAGTAGCAAACATGATATGATAGGGAAGCTCTAACAGAGTTTTTGTAACGGGTAATCATGCGTCACCAGACTTAGAATTCTTCAAGGGTGTCGACAAGCATGTGAATAAGGGCGATAAGTCAATATAGTGTGTGTAGATTTTTAGAAACCCTGTGACAATGTCCTTTTATCAAAGACTCCTGGAAAAATCTGAGTAGGCCAGGGATAAGAGGAAGAGCCTTCTCATGGATCAGTAACTTGTTAAAAAAAATGAGAGAGAGGAATAAGTGGTCTGCTCTTATGATGGAGCAAACTAAATCACATGAGTTCTGTTAACATTTTCTTTCATGATCTAGAAAAGGTGAAGAGGGATGTGGCAAATTTGCACAAGACAAAATTATGTAAGATAGTGAAGCTCAAAGCAGACTGAAAAGTGACCGAAGGATCTTGTATGCTTGGGAGACTGAGCAATAAAATGGTAGTTAAAATTCAGTGTTGATAAATGTACATTGGGCGGGGGGGATAATCCTGCTATACATACACAGTGTTGGACTCTAAATTAGGTGTTAATGCTCGGGAACAAGATCTTGCAGACGTGGATAGTTCACTGAAAATATCAACTCAATACACAGCAGCAGTCAAAAAGACAAACCATTAGGAATTATTGTTGAAAGGATAGAAAACAGAAAATATAAAAATATTATTGTATAAATCCATGGGTATATCTACACTGAATATTATGTATAGTTCTGACTGTCCTGTCTCAGAAAGGACACAGTAGAACTGGAGAAGGTTCAAAGAAAGGCAGTAAAGATGATGGAACAGTTTTCATGAGAAGCTCAATTGAATTTGAATTTATTTAAATCTGTTTTGACTTTCACTTTTATAAACAGAGGAACCGAAAACTAACACTATAATTGATTCCTATAATTGATTATTGTAAAGGTCCAGGTACATTGCTGGCACTCTGTAAATACTTAATAATAATAATAATAAATGTGTGCTCAGATGTAGCCACTTTTAGGGAAACCATTTACTGTGTAATGTGTACCATGTACTGCACATGTTCCCTGTGCACAGCTACTGGGAGCTGGAACTCAAGTTTTCTAGGAGGGCTAGGATACAGGACTCTTTGTTTCTATGAGAGGAATTGTACTAGGACACTGAATTTGCATGGGAAGGGATAATACATGACTGTTTTGGTATTCCATCTTGGGTAGAGATGGAGGAGCAATTACGTCAGCACAACTGCAGGATAGCTCCAGGGCCTGGAGCCAGAATTTGGGCATTTACTGTGCTGGGAAATAGTGTATGCTTCAACAATCCCATTTTGAAAACACACAAAAAATTCCCCATTTTAAAAAAACTCTCTTGGTTAAATGATTGATTAAGGTAGGGATGTATTAATTTGTACCCTTCCCAGAACATCTAATACAATAAAAATTAAACGCCACAAAGCCAGGAAACAACAAGTTAAGGTTAAACCACATCTTATTTGCTACCTTAACTCTACCCATTGTGATTTTAATTTTTAAGTGAGAATCTTTTCCTATGTGTGACAATATATGTCAACTAATTATTTAACCAAAGGGGGTTTTGTGACTAACTTTTATTGATTTTTTTTTGATTTTTTTTTTTAATGAGTACTAAAACAACAAAAATACTTTAAAGAAAATAACTTGCAATTTACACATGCTGTCAATCTAAAGTATGATGCTCATCCTATGGTATTACAAATATATCCATTAAAATAAATAATTCTGTTGAAACTATAAAAATCAACACGCTGTAGTAAACTAAATTCATCAGGCTTTTTCTCTGTGACTATTCTTTATTTGACTGTCACCTCTGATCGGTCCAAACAGCTTTGTTCTATTCTAGACATAGCCCTGCTTTTTTCATTTTTGTAAAATTGTACACTTAAAAAAAAAAATGTTATTCAAATTATAAAATTAGGTTTCCAAATTGTAAATACAAAAGACAATTATAATCTGCATACAATCAATCAAGAAGGAAAAAGAAAGGCAATGAAAGAAAAACAAACTACAAAGGATAAAAGGCTGGTACTGGCGAGTATAAAATTGTACACTTTGCAGTCATCACAGCCCTTAAGAACCACTGCCTTTGTGGAGGATTTAAACTCAGGCCCTTTTTAAACTGACTGCAGGTGGGGCGGAAGGATGAGTACATGCTCCACCCACCTCCATGCATGGAGCAATTGCCATTTTGGCCAATTACTCCATGTGTGGGAGATGGGTGGGTCGTGGGAGCGCACACGGGCGGCACTCACCCATGCAGCGGATCTGCGTGGCCATGCGTGGGTCCGTCTCATGTAAAAAGGACCTAGGTTTGGCAGATAAATATTCTATGATACAATATTCAGGAGAGGCTTGGCTGCTAGAATAGAGTCACATTTTAACTCTGACATCCATCTCTTTGCACAGTTGCTTGGGCAGTCCCATGGCATATATGCATTAGGGTCCTTTTTTCTTCATTACAGCGCCTACAGACATCAGAGGCTAAGGCCTTCACTTTGGGCAGTACATTTGAATAGAATATTTTTTTGAATCAAGCATAGTCTTAACTGAAGCGTATGTTTGTTTTTGAATGGGGAGTATAATCCTAGTTTTAATTTCTTCAATGTAAATTACACAGTCATTTGTATTTAAACAGTTTTCTGACACCATTTTTCCTTTACTTAGGTTCTAAAAGCAACTAAATGGAGTCTGAACAGCTGTTCCATAGAGGTTACTATCGAAATAGTTACAACAGTATAACTAGTGCAAGCAGTGATGAGGAACTTCTAGATGGAGCAGGTGTCATTATGGACTTTCAGACCTCTGAAGATGACAATTTATTAGATGGTGATGCATCAATTGGTAAGTGAGTTCCTCACTTATTGGTCTTGTGTATAAACTATTTCAGTAGTTTGTTTTAAAAGGGAATGGATTTTCATTCAATACTTTTTCACAATCTTGTACCTGAAAAGGCATCATAAAAATATTTATTATCTATTCTTACCCCACCTCTCTCGTCACAAGTGACTCGGACAGCTTAGTTGCACAAAAAAACCCTATCAAAATATAAAAGTATATAAATACAGCATAAAAATAAATAACGATATAGAACAATGCTAAAAAACCCTCTTTGTTGGCCTCTTGCGGATGGAACATGACAAATGTCGTTCATTCTGATCATTATGCGTTACCCATCATTTTTTACCAAAGTGAAAGAATCCTCTCGCCAAACCTCCTTTTCCTTTAGCAAGACAGTAAAAAATACCCTGCCTTTGAACAGGGGGTTGGACTAGATGACTTTTGTAGGTCTGCCTAGACAGGGTGGGACACTGGCAGCCAGGGTCATATGCCAGTACGTCAACCCCATCCTCCTCTCACTACTACTGAACATGCCCCATGCACCAGTGGGCATGGAGCTGGGCAGCTATATCACTTGAACAACTTTGTCTTCAAGGTTTTGAACATAAGAGATTTCCAGAGTTCTTTAACTTTAAATAGTGTTAAAGATTACCATGTCCAGCACTCTAACAGGAAGCATGAAATATAAGACTGAATCAGATTATTTTAGGGAAGGGCAGGGAAAAAGTTTAGATAAATAAATAATTTTAATTTTGCCTAAAATACAGATTTTGTAGACATATTTTCAGAAAATCTGAGCTAAAGAACTAGTTTATGCTGCAACCAGTTGGATCTAAATTTTGCACCAAGCAGCTTCCTGGAGCTGAATCCTGTTAAAACTGAGATGATTTTGTTGGGAAATGCTTTGAAGAACTTTGACAGGGTGGCCTGATAACCTCAGTAATCAGGTTTCCTGGGTTCGTAGTTTTGGGCTTGCATGTGATACAAATAAGGGAACACGGTATGACAGATCTATCCTCTTTTCTTCTCTTTGCTTTTTTCCAGACTGCAGCATTCCTAATACTTATTCTTTTGGCGGGGGGCAAGGGAGGACAAAGTGGGCGGTAGTTTAGGGAGGGAAGAGAGGAAAGTAAAAAAAAAAACATGAGAGTCAGGGATAAGCAGGACAGAAGAGCTGTTTTTAATCTGGTCTTTCCCTTGAGAAAGAGAGAGAATATGACAGTCATGAGCTGGGGATGGCTGTTTTTAGTATGGCTGACTTGTAGGTTGAAGTGGAGTTAGTTGCTACAGTTGACTTGCTTAATTATGACTTTGGGGAAATATGAATTTGTAGATCCAGTTGCTGAGACCTACATATTGAACTGTGCGTTTTTGTGCCCAGAGGCTGCACCTGCAATTTTTTCAAGGAAAATGTGAAAAACCTCCACTCAAGTCACCTCTAAAACGCATCTCTTAACTTTATTCTGAGATGAGAATAATTCATACCTGGCAGAGCCATTTTCTAGGTTGCTTCACTTCGAATAGTTTCTAAAAAGAAACAGAAATACTCTTTACAAATGATGTCTAGTTTATTCAGCCCTAAACTTTCAAGCCCAAGTAAAACAGACTTAAGATGTGATCTTCGAGATATTTAGTGCTGGTGTTAGCACTAAGCACCAGCACAGGTTCTATTGAAGAGAATGGGACATGTTTTGTGTGATAAGGACTAGTGCAGTTGTAAGCAGCAGAGGAATCGCACTTCCCACAGTGGGTTAGTTTTAGTCCCCCGTTAATGTAAACAGAAAAAGAAAATGGGATTTTAATGGTGTTAATACGATGGAAATTGGTTTACTATAGCATTTAAAAATATGATAAGGCCAGGGCACGCACACAATTTTAATGCATGAACTTTCTATTACTTATTAAATCTGCCCTGTTTATGCTATTTGAGATTTGGCAGAGAGGATTGCTTGGGGGAGGGCTACAGTCTTTCCAGATTTCATGCAAATTGGACAAAAAACAAAAAGGTTACAGCAATTTTAAAATAAGTGTAAAAATTGTTTTTACTTAAGGGTTTGACACTTTTTACATAACTTGGGAAGTCTGCTATAGGTATATTTGATTGACTGTTACTCCTGTTAGATAATTCATAGCTGTTTTCTTGCTCTTGCAGCTTTTTGAATTTTCAGAATCTGTCTCATGGTTTAAAAGGTATAAATTCCTAAAAATCCCATATTAGTCGATCATAAGGCCATACATGCGTATTAGCCTCTGTTGCCAGCAAAGGGCGTCAGATGTGAGCACGGAAGATGACTGCTGATCCCAGGACTTTGAAAGGCAGGTTGTGCAAGGGTAAGACTAGGAGGGTGTAACAGTTAAACAACTTTAACTTGTGCGTGGAGAGTGCTGTGAGTAGGTGGATCATCAGGGGAATGTCCCAAGATCGACTGTGAATTAGGATGTCCTAGTTTGGGGACCCTTGTGGGTTGGGGGGGTGGGAAGCCTGGTGATCACCTGGGTGTGGACATAGTTGCTGATGCAGCAGCTGCAAGCCTCAGAAAGCAGCAATCCTCCCAGGCTGTATTCTTTAGCATGACATAAAGGTAAAGATCCCACAGACGTTTGATAGAGGAGACTCCCCTGACAACGAATATGCTTATTTTGGTTTTCCAATTCAACACCCCCTTCCTATCCCACCCCCCCCAGCCAAGTTAGGGGCAAAAGCCCCAGCATCGGCTATTTTGAAAATTGGAGGGCTACCTTGGGGTAAAACAAGACCACCATTGACAGAGAAGACTCCCCAAACGAATGCTTTTTTTGGCTCCAATTAGACTCTTCCCCCCCCCCCCCCCCCCCTAGTTAGGGGTCTAACCCACCCACCCCCCAATTTTCCAGCACCTGGAAAATTACCACCCAGAGACACACTGCTCATTGGGATAGGTAAAATCTCTTCCCTCCCCCCGCCTCCCAGACATGGCATCAGCATTTGGGGAGTCTCTAGTCCCCCTCCAGAAAAATGTTATTAGCGATTAATGTTGATGATGACATGCCCTCAAATTGGTGGCCAGGGGAGGAACAGGTAGTGGGATCTAATGCAGGGCACCAAAAGGAATTAAGTCCCCTGCCCCTGTGGAAGTTGAGATATTAAAGGAAATGCATAAAAGGGGAGTGGGGGCTAGGGGGTTAGAGCAGTGGGAGGAGGGTCTGGGGGCCAGGACTTCTGGGTTAATTGTCCTGAAAACCAAGAGAGAGAACTGAAAGAGGAGGGGGCATCCATGAGTACTAAAATGTCGCAAACGCAGGGATTTTTAACAGGAGGGAGCAGTGGGGAAATGATACCAGTGACCAAGTTGAGTGGAAGTTAGTGGGTTAGAGCAGCAGGGGGCTAGGAACCAGGACTCCTGGGAGGGGGGAAGGGGCTAGTGGGTTAGAGCAGGGAGGTGCTGGGAACCAGGACTCCTGGGTTCTCTAGAAGGGGCAGGGATGGGAGGGCCAGAACTCCTGGGTTTCATGGGGGGGAGTGGGAGCTAGTGGGTGAGAGCAAAGGAGCTGGGAGCCAGGACTCCTAGGTTCTCTGAGAGGGGTATAAAACCAGCTGTGAACCTCCATGGATGAGCAGGGATAGCAGGCGCTGAGCCACCTCCCGGAGTCATAATAGCCTGGAAAAAAGAAGCAGCTGGTGCAGCTGCTATTTCCCATAGTTCACTGTGGCTGAGAGTCATGACAGATACTGAGAAGAGGGAGGTTGGTGGGCAGAGCATGGCAGGGAAGAACGCCCACCCATGTATTAGGCTTGTAATGTTAAACCTGTGAGTGGGGTCTGCCTGAACACACAAGAAATATATAGGTGGCTGCCCATTGATTAGGCTCTACACACTAAACATATGAATGGGGGATGCATGGACCAAACTCAGACTCCGAAAACTATTATCTTGTTTGTTAACACCCTTGGACAACTAATTAGGTTGCAAGAGGAGTGAGGACAGGGATATTATTTCACAGTTTTTTGCACACTTATATGTAATTGTATTTTTATTGCCATGTACAGGATAAGCACTTTTTCTAGTTTGATGTGACTAAGTTAGGCTACTGACTTGCATACAAGGGAAGAAACCTAATTAAATTGGAAATGGTAGTAGTAGACTGAATATGGCTGTTCTGACCGTCATGGAAGGACTGTTAAACAATATAGAATGCAGATTTGGTTACCGAGATGTGGTGGTGCAGGCTAGATGCAGAATAATTTCAGGTAGGTCAAGATTCTGGTAATTCAAGGAATTTTTATTGTAAGGAATGTTGAGAAGTTTGCATATTTGAGGTGAAACTGTATTTTCCTGAACTAAATCTTACTAAATCCATATCTTATTTCCCCTTAACTAGCAATGGTACTTCAGCTTGAGGTTGCATGTCCTGTAACTTCCAAAAGACTGTCTTTCCTGTGTTTACTAGCTAAGCAGGAGGTAAAGAATTCCAGTTAATTCTGAAAAGAAGTTTCTTCCTTTTTGGTAGAACATCATGCTGCAGCTGAT
Organism: Sphenodon punctatus; assembly: GCA_003113815.1. Lineage (NCBI taxonomy): Eukaryota > Metazoa > Chordata > Lepidosauria > Sphenodontia > Sphenodontidae > Sphenodon > Sphenodon punctatus. The sequence continues at coordinate 1,744,285 of QEPC01015367.1, forward strand.
TCTCTGTATTTATTTTCAGTAGAAATTCCAATAGAAATTTGCACATCACAGGTAAAGCTGAATATGAGATTTTATTTAACCCCCAAAAGACTTCAGCAGATGATAACAGATTATTCGCCCCATGTGTTGGAGATAGTGTGGCATGGAAAGTGACTATATGTATTGCTGATGGACTTGCTCAAATGTATAGCCTTTTTGGAAAGCAGTATGGAAGAAATTAATGAAAGCGACAGGTATAGCTGTACCCTTCTCCCCAGCAATTGCTTTATGTGGCCTATACCAACAGCTGCCATTAACGGATTGCTATCAAGGAGCATGTGACCAAATATTACTGGAAGTCTTGAATGTGATTACTAGATATTGAAAAGAGAATAAAACCCCTGGAATAGAGCTATGGACAATGCTTATGTGGTACGTCTTCAATATGGAAAACATTCTGGCTAAAATTAAAGGCACTGAAAGGAAACTTGAAACAGTCTGATTATCTTGTCTTAGAGTAGTGGAAAAAGACTATGGGAAACTGAGTGATAGGGCTTACTTGTTTGAATATGATGTTTAGAAGTCTCTACCTGTCCAAGATGATGTAAGGTGCGTTTTATATGTATACTTTAATGCTCTTTCTTTTTACGTGTAAGAAGCAAACTGTTGTTTCTAGTTGTGTGCGCGTCGTACTGTTCTGGATTTCTTCAATAATATTTTTTTTTTAAGGAAATCAATGACTTTATTGAAGCCAGGGTTTGGGCAGTGGTGGTGATGGTGGGAATGCATGCAGGAAATGTCACACGAGGACCTTTAGAAGAAGATGCAGTAATGCTGTTCTAATATGACCATGTATGCAAGGTGACAGAACATAGGTGTGGAGAGTGGGAGCTCCAGATGAGATGAGAGAGTGAGATGCAAACGTCTGGAGTTTATTAGTTACTAAAGTTTACAGGGTTACCTGACCGAAATGTTCAAAAACCTTGAGTAACTCTCCATTGTCTCCCCTACCTTCCATCCTGAGATTGGCTTACGATTGTAAAAATCTTGAATTGTCTTTTTCTCTGAATTCACGCAAGAACTGTAAACATTAAGGAAATCATGATTTTCAAGATAAAGCAGCTAGTTCTGTTGTAAAATATGTAAATTGCAAGACTCAGGATAAAAGTACAAGAGCTGTCCTCCGCTCTTTAGCTGTTTTATCCACTGGATAAAAATTGTAAAAGGAAGTGGTTTTAGTGGAAGTGTAAAACTGCCCTAGTTTAATTTTTTTTATTCATAGTTACGGGTAGTGAGTTAATCTCAGACATTTTTCTTTTCCTAGTAGTATCCAGTTGGAGAGCAAGAAAATCTTGTTAGACAACTCCTGCCAGCACAAAGTTTTTTATTATAGTTGTAAGCACACAGGCTTGCAAACAGGAGTTATGTGATCTGGTCCAACCTATAAACAGACTCTACCACTTCACATAGCTACTTCCTTTTTTTGCCTTCTATCTTCTCTCTCTCATCTTGCTGCCTCTGCTCCTTCACGTAGCGTGCTCTATCTCTTGGTGAGCAAGGAAATGATTCTTTTTACCTTGTTCCCAATTGCACCTGCTGAAGACCATTACAACTCCACAACCTGCTAAACCACAATTAGGTGCTGCGGAGTGTTTTGTATCATTGCTTTGGGGGCTTCAAAAATTAACTAGGACCTTCTTGGGAAAGACATTCATTGAGTGTTGTTTGGGTCAATTACATCTAGCCTGAGATAAAGGACCCACGGATTGTATGCATTTCTCCTGTGACAAACCTTTTAAGAAAATCACCCATATTCAAAGGCTTACAGTAAAATCATGAGAATTGGCAACTGTGTAGCTTTCATGACACTGTCTTCTGTTTTGCTTCCCTCCATTCCCTTAATGCCGGCTGCAGCTTCTTGCTCTTTTTCTCTTTCAGCCCTAAACATTCAGGGGGAAAAGTATACAGGCTGGGGCTGTGAAAGGGTTAATTTTCTCTTTCTATAAAGTTTCGTAAGAGCCATTGAGTTTATGCAAGAAGTATGCTGTGTTGCTGCACTAAAATACATAATGGACACTCCCAAAATATATGTAATATAGACTCTGGTTCCTGCAAAAATGTTTGCACCTGTGTTATTTTAAATATCCAAGTAGTTCTAGTGAAAGCAAGTGCATTAAACTGGGGTGCGGGAATTAATCCTTGCCACATAATAATCCTGATGAAATCTATCCAGACAAGACAACATGTAAGCACACTAGTCATTTATAAATGGTCCATAAACCTATTCCTCACACTAGATTATTTAAGTCATTGTTGAGATATATAGATATAGATATATATATAATTTATTTATTTATTTATTTTAAGGGCAAAAAAAATCTATTATAGTATGGAAAACTAAGATCTGTGAAAGGAAGGAAATTCTAAACCTAGTTAGGTCTTGCAGAACCTATGGTTATTAATATTACAAACTGATGTTGGTGTTACTACAATAACTAGTTAGCTATCAAAACACTTTCTTGGTTTTGAATTGATTACAAACTTGCATGTCAGATACCACAGAAATTACCTTAAACATTCATTTTGGAGAGAAAAATTACAGTATAGGGAAATAGTACATTAAAGAAGAATAATCTAAAGGCCAGCCAGTGAAAACAAAATTTCAACACAAACTTTCAGATACCCCTTGGAGAAAAAAGTAGTATGCCTGCCATATTTAGGTCAGGGTAGCATGCTAATTTAAAATGCTTTCATTGTGTTGCAGGGCAAGGAAGGGAACCTCGAGAGCCATGATGAACAATTAGAGTACACAAATCACTGGCGATCAAGAAAAGAAATTTCTTCTTATTTTTTTAAGGAACTACAAAGAAAGGGCCAATCTAGAAGTACTCACCTAGAAAGAACTGTTCAACTTTAATACAGACTAGGCTCTTGGAATTTATTGTAGTCCTAAAATGTAACTTTAGGCTCTTGTAGTCTGTTCTGCAGGGATTGTCTGTCCATTGTTTTTAATGGATCCACTCTCTAATTCAGACTTGCTGAAGAAGTTCTTTATGTGTCTAACTGAACAGGCTGAGTCAGCAGGCCCCTTTTTGCTTAGTAGCTGTTTTGTTTTGGATCCTTTTACAATGTAAAACATGCAGATACCAAATTCCAGAAGTTCTTCATGACAAAACTACCAACAGTACTGATGCATCACCACCTCATCATTGTTGCCTTAAAGTTGTTGATTAGTATTGTCTCCATTCTATACTGTATAGAATGCCTGCGAATTCAGAATATCTTCTGCTGTAAGAGTAATATTTTAGTATTAGTGCTGCAAACAGAAATCCTTTGGATAATTTGCCAAATTCCGGGTCAATATTTTCTAACGGTTATTAAAAAAAAAAAAAAAGAGAGAGAGAATTGATCATGCTCAACCTCCTTATTGAGATAGGATTTCAAGAATCTAATCTCCCTCCTCTTTAAGTCAGAGGGAATCTTTCCAGTTACTGCATAAGAAGCTGATTTAGGACCCGAATTATGAACGTTTAACATTATAGTGTACGTATGCCTGAAAGAAGGAAATGTAACTGCTTTGTCTTTTATAATGAGCCATAATAAATGTATAGTCTTAGATTAGTTAATATAATGGAGAGTAATAGCATCTCTGTAGTCATTATTATAGTAATGTTTTATTATAAATCCCTGTTTTAGCTCCCCTGTAACTTACTGCTTCTTGGGGTTGTTGTTTTTTTGGTTTGTCATTTGCATCAGTGGAATCGGAACAAGCACTATGGCTAAAATTTCAGATGGTTGCTTATTATTATTATTATTATTATTATTTTATTTTTTATTAGCTTTTATATAGCGCCAGCGATGTACCTGTCGCTTTACAGAGAATAAGATAGACACGGTCCCTGCCCGAGAGCTTACAATCTAAAGACAGGGGGAGGGGAGGCAGGGAATGGGGAACAGAGGGAGAGACAAGGGATGCGGAATTCATGAGGATGCGAGAGCTCAGGTACACATTCTTGGCTTGGTTACAGTACATTGGGAGTTTACAGGTAACAGGTGGGGGATAATCCTGGGTGGGGATGATTAGCAGGAGTTAGGAAGGGTGGAGCGGAAGAGGTGGGTTTTGAGGAGGGACTTGAAGGTGTGGGGGCAAGGCGGACAAGGGCAGGGAGGGAGTTCCAGGCGTGTGGGGCAGTGAGGGAGAAGGGACGAAGGTGGTTGGGGGAGCAGGGAGGGGATGGAGGAGGAGTGGAGTGCTCGAACAGGAGTTCGGAGGGAGATCAGGGTAGGGGGGAGTGAGGTTGTGAAGGGCTGTGTAGGTGAAGACGAGGAGCTTGTGCAGAATACGCTCAGAAAGGGGGAGCCGGTGGAGAGTTGCATGCCACCTATGCAAATTTGTAAGGAACGCTTATGAAAAATACATGTTTGTATTTTTCATAAGCGCATTGCATTGGCGCCTTATGATCCTACTCTAGTTTCCCCTCACAACAGAGCAGGTCATGATTATTACCATTTTACAGATGGGAAAACTGAGGCTGACCCAAGGCCACCCAGTGAGTTCCTGGCTACAACAGGATTCAAACCCTGGTCTCCCATGTCCAAGTCTAACACATTATCGACCAGACGACACAGGGATGGCTCAGGCATCTTAGTTTGGGGATACTAAACGTGGAACCCCAGACCTCATTTTCGTAGGTCAGCTAAGCTTTTCTCGAAAACAAAAAAACCACCACCACTACCACCGAAACGATAAGAGGACCCAGAGCCCATTTTATTTTTGCAACCCTAGTTTAACAATCAGTAGTGTAATCCTCTTCATCCAGGTGTACAAGTACATATGTTGCACATTGGAATGCTGTACTGGACTTCATGGGTGCCAAATCTTCATTCACAGTGGACAGCATAACCATGGTCAGTGGGTTTCTGTATTCTGCCTTATGTGAGAGGGCATACTTTCCAGCAGTCAGACCACATGTAAGCACTGACTACATGGAAGAGGGGCAGTGCTGGTCTCTGAGGGGTGACACTGTGTGCACAAGTGAGACAACAAGGCAACTGACTGCTCACAAGGATTTGGAACCCATGTAACTCTAGCCTGGCACCTTGGTGTTCAGCTTACATACATGAGCAATCTCCTTGCATGCCATGCCTGAATGAGGATTGCATCTTTTGGATCCCTGATTTTGTCTCTCTTTAAAATAGAAAATAGTTACTTCTATGCTTCAGCTCAATGTCTGTGGGAATGAGGTGAAACAAGTATGAAAACTGGATTCCAGCTGAAAGTGCATACATGCTCTTTCTGTAAAGCTCATGAAGCTAAGGTGATTTTCTGGAAGAGATTCAGATCTTGTCTTGATGCTGATTTACACTGGCTATAGTTAAACCACTGCAAACCCTGGTGGTGATGCTCTTATTTTGGGCTAAAGAGTGGCTTGTTTTGATTTAGCTTAATCTTGTTCCTGAATGAATGAATTAACCCAAGACAAAAAGGCCACTTTTAAAATGAAATAGCGTGTAGACAGAGTTGCACCCGCTTAACTATAAATTGTATTAAATTATTTGCCTCTCTGGTTAGGCAGAGCCCTTCTATCTCTTGGATTCTTAGAATCAGGAAATGCTTTTTTGAGAGACTGCTCTGATATTTGTGTCATTAATGCAACTCGTATTGTCTAAGCCCTGTTATTCAGAATGAGACAGTTTATGAACTAGGGATAAGAAGATATTTGTTGTTTGTTTTCCTTACAAATAAGTGCCTTATTGTGTGTGTGTTCATACTAAGTTGTTTGTTTTCCTCCCATTTTGATGATGATGATGTTGTAAAGAGTAAAATGGAGAGAGACTATGGTGACTAAAACCTTCCGTGTTAACTTTCAGTGCCTGGTGTATATTTATACATTTAGAACCAGTTTTACTTCAGGTTTAATCACCTTCAAACTAGCAGGCCCTATAGATTAAATGTGCTGCTCTGCCTTTAAGCACTGCTAGATTGTAGTCACTAGCAACCAGGCTGCAATAATTTCCCTTTGATGACATCATTGACTGTGAAAGAACCCAGTTGCTGCAACAAGCCAGCTCACAGTCCAAATCCTGATCAAATATGGCAGCTTCTCAGCTTGCTGCTGTATTGTAAGAAATGGCTCGCTCATTCTGATCTAACAAACACTCTTTTTGTGCGTTACACTCATGGATATATCTTCTGATCATTACTTACCATATGATGGGGGAGGAGACGGCATTCCACTAAGAGAGTTGCATAAAAGAGGTACAGCAAATTCATGTTGCGATTCAGTTTCTTGTATGTCTGTATGTGTGTTTAGGGCAGGTTTTTTTCAGGCTGAGGCTGAGCTTCGGTAGCTTTCTAAACACGGTATTACTTTCTTTTGCCCTTTTAACGCGCTTAGTAAAGAGAGAATCCAACCCCATACATGGGTGGGCAATTATTGTTTTGATTTATTTTTTTCTGTGGGCAGATTAGTTCTCCAGATCACATCAGCTAGTGACTCCATCTTCTGTATGTGACAGCCTTTTAAAAAAAAAAAAAAAGACCAAGCCGCCTCTCCTATTTCACCAAGGAAATAAATTTGTCCAGAGTCATGGCTGACCAAGACCAGATCGGTAGGAATTTATAAAGGAAAGTATTTCAGTCTAAGATAACGTAAAACAGAATGCTATTTGCATTTGAAGTTTCTGTATGTGCTTTCAGAGTTAACTCTTTCCTGTCACCCTTGAGGTTTAAAGCTAGCATTGGGAACTTGCTTGTATGAATCAAACCAATATCAGTGATTTACCTAAGAAATACAAGGGCTTGCATTGGGCACTTAGGTTACCACTTATGGGAAATTACATATTTTATTAATGAGATTTCCACGGTAAATCTTTTTATGTATATGCTGACACTTAGCCATTTATTTCCTCCTAAATATTTGTCTTAGATCAAACTGTTGTGTAAAGATGTGGAATGGTACTAAATTGAGCTGATAAATTATGACAAAAATAGAATAAGACATGCATTCAAATCCAGAGAAAAATCTTCCATTGATCAGAGATATGCTCAAAGTGATATCTCTGCTAATTAAACCAGCCCCTTGCTCTTTAGTTTCCTCCTTTAAAGTAGCTAACCTAAGAATGTTATCCACCTTTACTGTTTTAGAAGATATTTGCTGTGGTGTTTGAGAGTAGATAGTTCAAGAATAATGGCTTAATTTACATAAAATATCTGTAGTAATTTTGGAACAATTCTCAGTTCTTCTTTCTACTGTGTAAAGAAGGAAATAAGGCAAGCATTTTATCCTGCATTTGCAGCCTGTATTTCAGTGTTTATCATAAGCAGTTTATATGTATCCCTGCTTGTATTTCTTAGCTTAGCACAGATTGATTGGCATGTATTGTTTAACATAACATGCCTTTCTTAATGTCTCGTGTATGAGTTTGTGTGGACAAAATGACCTTTGGAAAACACGCATGTTCTTTGACCCCATGAAAGTTGTGTTGAATATGTGGCTGCTAATTGTGCAGGCTGGTTATGAGAAAGCAGTTATGAGGATTTGCTGACGGTATTTTGCTTGTCACTTTGCAGAGTTTCCTTTTTGTGTGACGTCACAGAATGTGCCTAAGCAGCTAGCACTTCAAGAAAAACCATTGATTGAAATTACTAGGCTCTCACCTTCATCTAATTTTTAATTCTTTAATGAAAAACAAATAGGCCAGAAGTGGGGAGCAAATGGTGGCTCAGGAGCCACATTAGGCTCTTGGGCATCTCTGCTGCGGCTCTTGGCAGAAATGGCTGCCTGGAGGGGGAGGGGTGTCCATGCAGCTCCCTCAGGAGCAAGAGAAGCTAAGCTGCCATTTCCACTGCTGCTGATGCTGGAGCCTTCTGAGGGCTGTGGGAGCAGGGACAGTATGCCCTGAGCTATTACTGCTGCTCGCCAAACCGCTTGGGAACCAGAGATTTAATATGAGGTGGGGAGGTTTGGAGGAAGCTATGCTTCCCTGTCTCCAAGATCAGGTGCAGCTGACAATCATATAAAGTATCCTTTAGCTCTCAGTGATATGAAAATATTGGTATGAGGCTCTTGGTCTTGGAAACTTTGCCCATCCCCACAGTAGGTAGGGATTGCTTGTTTGGGGTAGGGTGGAGTGGGTGGGGAAAGGGGGCTTTGGTGTGAATGTAGGACGATTGCAACCAGAAAAACCTGAATCATCCACTGAGTACAGCATTCACTGGGTGTACAGCATTCCCATACAGTGTTGTACTGGGCATGTCATTAGTGCTCTTATGAAACTCAGTCACAGTTCCTGAAGGGAAAATGATCTCTGGCTCAACTGAACATTGAATGGCAGGGACATCATTGACAGACAACTAGGAAGCTCCTGTTGTGACTCAGATCATTGTATAACTTCTTGTTAAATGACATTTGATGATGATTGTTCTAATTTTATGCAGGTAATATAAATTGAAATATCAGTTAACTGTTGGCTTTGATATGTAAACATGTGAAGTGCGTCACCTAGCTAATGCAGATAAACTAAAACCAATTTGTAGTAGTAAATCCATTCGTTAAAGGGTCGAGTTTATGCCTTGCACAATTTACAGAAATTTGCTCGCTGTTGCTCAGTGCTAGAGATGTAATTCACATTATTAGCATCGTGGCATCAAAATGAGGCATGGAATACTAATAGTTGAAATAGAACTTATGCCCAAATTATTACGTTTTTATATTAACTGCATGCATCTCTTGGGGAAAGTAGCAGTCAGTTTGCTCTTCTTCATCTTCAAGAGCACTAGAAGCATTAAACAAATTAAATTAAATAAGCTACTCTGATCAATAGTATTTATATAGAGAAATCAAGTTCCTGAAGTGAAGGTTGGGGAAACTTTTTTCTAAACATCACCCAAGTGAATCTCTCTAACTGTGGCACTAAGATTACTCATACGTGCGTATTGGGATGAAACGCCAGCTATGACTGACCCCAGACTGACTGTGTTTCAGTAGTGATGAACATTTCTCTGACCAAATGAGACATGAAGTGTTGTATCACAGAATTCAGATGTGGAGGATATAAGATTCTGTTTTGGCCTCTTAAGAGGTCCAGTGCAAAACTTGCAACCCAGAGAAAAGATGCAATTATAATTTCATGCCTCCTTAGTTCTTGCCTGATTTGGACTGCTTCCCATGCTGGGCCTGACTGTGGCCTTTCTCTCACATGCTGGCGGTGTGGGGGGATGGGTGGGTGCTGTGGTGAGTGGGCATTCCCATGGATGCACACCCACCTCCACATATGGAGCATCCACCATTGGCGCCTGTTGCTCCGTGGGTGGAGTGCGGGAGCACCCCCCCCCCCCCAAAACTGCGGAGTTCCCACAGATGCCACCGCCCACCCACCTGCACATGTGGGCGAAGGCAGGGGGTGTCTGTTTGAAAAGGGGAATAGCCCTGGAGTAGTCAACTGTCTAAGGCCACATTCACACAAACCATTATTTTATCCTTGGGGTGAGGTTACCTTACGATTAATTTTCTTGAGGGTAAAGCTGTTTGTGTGACTACTCCTATACAGTGGTTAAAATACTTCCCTCTGAATATTTCAACATGAAGAGAACGTAAAGTTGCCGTATTTGTCCCAAATATTATGATTATAATAAAGTTCTATTGAACTAGCCCAGAATACCATGTCAAAGGTCCCAATTATAGGCAATAGAGATAAAGTAGTACAGTGATATCTTTTATTAGTTGCAGTTGGTGGAAGTATGCAAGCTTTTGGATCTCCCAGAGTCCTTTGTCAGAAGTCAGAACTGTAGACTGAGCAAATCTGTGAGGTAGTGATTGGAAACAATGGCGAGGGGAGGAGAAGGTGAGAACAAGACCAGGAAGGAGGTCCGAAATTCAAAAAGGGTGGAATACAAAGGGGGAAGAGTAGGCGCTACTAATAGTAAGTAAATGTAAAGCTATAACATCACTGTACTACGTTGTCTCTATTGCCCACATGGGAGAGGTCTCACAAACTGTTACCCAGATAGCGATCCTCAGCACCTTGGGTGAAAGTGGCCTCCATTAACAAGCTTGTCCTTGATTGCTTGGTCAGCAGCACTAACTGGAATTTCTGCAATACTAAATGCTGTGATGCTGCCCCATGTCTCTCTCCTGACCCTAACCCCGCTGCTGCTGGCATGTATCCTACATGGAATTTACACCGGAACTATCATCAGCAGACAGATTATGGCTGTCTTTCACACTCCTGTCCTGTGCTGGGAAATCCTCCTGTGGCCCAGAAATCTTTATGCTTCTCTGTCCCTTTTATCTGCTGTAAATGACTTGAAGAAAGGGTGAGACTCTTGTTTAGGCGTGGTGTGCAAAGTGCCCAAGCCCAAGAACTGCATGTCAAAATCTTTATATTGCCAAAAACCACTAGACACATTACATGATGGTAGCTCCCCCCGAACCCAGAGACAAAGCAGCAAATCTTTCCCCAGTCCTACCCCTCTGCACCCCATCTCAGTAAAGCTCCAGCACCCAGTGGGTTCTGCAGGGTTGGACACAGCAACAGAGGCATTGGACATGCTGTTGCTCCTCCTGCTCCCAGGACATGATCCACCCAGCTCTGGTAGCAGTAGCAGAAATTATGGCTAGCTGCTTGGACATGCTCCCAGGCAGCCACTTCTGGCGAGAATTGCAGTACAGGTGCCTGAGAGCCGCACGTAGCTTTGCCATTTACCTACTTCTAATAAATGTTCTTGTTCTTTCCATAGTTGCAGGAGTTTGTCTTTACCAATTTCTTATTTTTTAAAAAATGGAAATCTGAGCCAAGACAGTAAACATTTAGGCCTAAATTCCAGTGCCTGTCAAAATCAGTGGAAAGACTCGCACTGACCTCAGTGAGTATTGGAACAGAACAAGAATGCACATAATATGCACATGTGCTAATATTAGCATGCTTAAAGTTCGTTAGGAAATATCAAACCAAAGTGATCTAGTGTATGGGTGACTTCGCACGTAACTCTTCTAAACGCTGATGTCTGCGGGGCCCTTGGAACTGAATAATCCGCCCCGGATGAGCCCCAAATCACTGTTACGTGTGAGTCACTCCCTCTCAGTTCTGTCCCCGCTTTAAACTCTGATTCGATGTCAGACTGGAGGTTTAAAGCGGGGATGGAACTGAGAGCGAATGAACTCACACATAACAGTGATCTGGGGATCATCCGTTGCTGATTATACAGCTTCCAGGGCTCCACAGACACATTTAGAAGAGTTACGTGTGAGTACAATGTCTTTCATGACCTGTTTGCTGACTGTAGTGCTTACTTGGAAATGCAAATTCAGACAAATTGCAAATGCAGACCTTGGGGCTCTAGGTCATGGGTATGTGTCTTGAAGACTGGGCTGGCCAGTGTATTGGGATCTAGAAATTTATGGTCAAAATTTGACTTCCACTGTACACATGAGGGACAGGCACAGATACACTAAATACTAGAATTGGGTCCAGAGTGACTTTCTGTATATTGGAAAATAATTTTGTAATAGAGTTGTTTAGGCCAACCACAAGTTTATCAAATTTTTTTTTTAGCTTTGACTGGCAAAATCTATGTCAAAAGCTCCCAAGCTTTGGTTGGGACTCAACTGTGGCCCCAGTGGGCTCAATCACATGGACCATGGATCCTGCACAGAAGCTGTGTGTGCATGCATGCATACACTTTCCACTTAGCACAATGGACTGGCAATGCACGCCGTTTGTGTGCGCGTAGGTCTGCGGGCTATGGAATCGAGCCCACTGTCTGTAAATAGGGTCACATAATTCCAATCAATATTCAGTATACTTGATCTTTGTTCTCTCTACTTGCAGGATTATATTTAAGTCTCAAAATGGGGTCACATCGGCACCACACAGTGCAGTACAGCTCGAGTCTCAGTATATCGTTATGGTACAGTTAGTTGAATGGACTATGTAGTTCGTAAACGTGCATCTTAGGAATCATAGGTATTTCAAAAAGTAAGCTTGGGAGACAAAGATATGACGCTAGAAAAATTCTGGACTAACTGTGTAGGCAAAATGACTTGACAGTCACAGTATCACCAGTGGAACTTTACTGCTGGACCCTGCTTTTAACCCCATTATATACTTGTACAACAGATAAGTATATGTATGTAACAGGTCCTGGCATGTGGTGCTGTGTCACCTGGTTTTCTTCATTAGTGTCATCAGCGCCATCTGAAAATATTAGTTCCATCTGCATTACTGAATTATGTAATTAGTTATTTAGTTACATCTTTCTTTCCATGCTTTCCCAATCTCTATGGTGTCTAATTAAATTAAAAAAAATTCAGAGCAAGGAGTTTGCCTGTATTCCTGCGAGATGTCTAGCACACTGAAGTAGGGAAATTATAATTCAGTCAAACTTCATTACAACAAGCCCTGCTTATAATGGATTCACATTTGTTACAAACTCAGATTCCAGATATATTTCCTACAATTTAAAATAGCCCCCTGTATTGAACACTGGCAGGATTGGCCCTGTTATGGCAAACTCCCTCACGGCCTGCCAAGTATTTGGTCAGCACTTTTTGCACTGATTAACAAGACTGAAAACAATGCATTGAGAGAGGATGAAAATAAGAAGCAATCTATGCTAAGCTTTTTTTTCTTCTTCAGAAAAGAATATATAACTATTGCACTGTATTCAACATGCAAGTGTGTATTTTTTGTTTCTTTTTAAACTTTTATCCAAGGAATGCAATCTTCACTAAAACCAAGGACATTTATCAACTTAAATTTGGCATTTCTTCATTATTTTGATGCTGTGAATTTCCACAGACTATTAGAATGAACACCTTGGGATTAACTTTTTCACTAATTCCATGGGGTTTCATTATGCTATACTGTCATTTTTCTAGATCTGAATTCAACCATTTCCACGTTATTTAAAAAAATAAATAGCCTTTTTTGCTACATCAGAGAGAGAGTTGATTCAGCATGTCCCTTCTCCTAATGGCAGCCATCTAAAGCCAGACATTTTCTGCCTTGTCATGAATGCATTTTGGGGGTAGTTTTTCTAGTACCCTCTTTCCTCCTGACTCCCTCATAGTCGCATCCAGGGGCGGCTCCTCCCCACCCCCCAGGGTGTTTGGGGCACTGCCCCCCATGCGCCGTAGGAGACACCCGCTGTGCCGTCACTGGGGGGGGAACTCGCGCTGCCGCTTCTGACAGCAGCAGCACCCTCTGACCTGCTTCAGAGGCTGCTGCTGCTGTCAGACTATCTCCCTTCCAGGACCCACTCTCAGAGGTGCTCTGAGAGTGGGTCCTGGAAGGGACAAAAAGACTGAGCTGCTTAGTCGCCCAAACCGTGTTTTCTGTTGAAAACACGATTTGGGTGGCTGAGCCACTCAGTCCACAGCACACATAGGACATGCTGTGGAGGGAGGGGCTAGCCTTCTTCCATTGCGCCTAATGGACGCAATGGAACTAGCAGTGCGCATGCGCGCTGCTCCCTGCCTCAGTCGCACGTGGAGTCCAGGTTGGGACAAGGCTGGCAGTGCGCTCTCAACAGCGTGCCGCCAGCTTCAGCCGCTTGCCTCCCTGCCGCTCCCCCCCCCCCATCTGCCGCTTAGAGCGGTGAGGGTTGGGGAGAGTGGCAAGGCAGGGATTGGGAATATTTTTTACAAACATTTTAGCCTTTAAATTGCCCGCGCGTCCTGGCTCTGGAGGAGCAGGACATGCGGGCAATTTAAAACAAAGTCCCCCCACACACACACCTCTGCCTGCCGCCGGGGACCGCTGGAACTGCAGCCAGGTAAGTGAAGATCCCCCACCCCCACCCTGCTCTCCCCAACCCTGAGGGTTCCCCCCCCCCCGAGGGTGGGATCTTTAGGTGTGTGTTCACAATGCTGGAAATGGGATGCTTTTGAGATCCCGAGATGTAGCAGTGAGTCTGGAGATCTTTAGGTGTGTGTTCATGATGCTGGAAATGAGATGCTTTTTAAATCCCGAGATGTAGCTTTGAGTCTGGAGATCTTTAGGTGTGTGTTCACGATGCTGGAAATGGCATGCTTTTTAAATCCCAAAACGTAACTGAGAGTCTGGAGATCTTTAGGTGTGTGTTCACAATGCTGGAAATGGGATGAATTTTAAATCCTGAGATGTAACTGAGAGTCTGGTGATACATGGGCCTTGAAATCCCCCCTCCCCCTCCAACACACGCATGCAGCAGAGGGCAAAAATACTCCTTCAGAAGGGACTTCTGAAGCAGGGATTGGGGTCCCTCCAATGTACATGCAGCAAGTCCCTTCTTTATGAAGCAGCGTTCTTAACTTTTGCTGTGTGCGTGTGTGTGTGTCTCTCTCTCTTTGCTAAAACTGCTTGTAAGTGAGGTTTAAGGTTGTCTGACGGCTTTTAAACCTGGCAGATTTAAAAGGTGATTATAACCTGCCTAACCTAACTGAAATTGCTTGATTAAGTAATGTAATGTACATCCAACGTTAACCCTTGGAACTCCTTGCTGCTCGGTTATGTTGCCTGCTGTTGCCCTGGCTCCGCCCACCATTGCCCGCCTTACTGCCCCTCCAACCTCAAGACCCACCAGCTGCCCCAGGTTGCATCCATAAAAACAGTTGTCAGCAAGGGGGGGAAGGCAGTTCACCTGCCTTCCCCATGACTTTACCTGTCCCCACCTCTTTCAGGCACAATGATGTCACAATGCTGTGAAGGGGACATTGCCACATCAGAAAGCAGCAGGGGAGTTCTTTGCCCTGTCCCTTTCTGGAATGGCCCCACCTCGTTCAGAGGTTTGAGGCTTCACCATATTCTGCAGGGGGAACAGAGAGAGAGACAAGGGATGCAACATTCATGAGGATGCGAGAACTCGGGTACACGTTCTTGGCTTGGTTCCAGTAAATTGGGAGTTTCCAGATAACAGGTGGGGGATAATCCTGGGTGGGGATAATTAGCAGGAGATCGGAAGGGTGGAGCGGAAGAGGTGGGTTTTGAGGAGGGACTTGAAGGTGTGGAGGGTGGGGGCAAGGCGGACGAGGGCAGGGAGGGAGAAGGGATGAAGGTGGTTGGGGAGGTGAGGGAGAGGATGGAAGAGGAGCGGAGTGCTCAAATGGGTTTGGAGGGAGATGAGGGCAGGGAGGTAGAGGGGAGCGAGGTTGTGAGGTGAAGACGAGGAGCTTGTGCAGAATATGCTCAGGAAGGGGGAGCCAGTTGGGAGAGGAGAGGCTGCACATGGTCAAAGCGACGGGCTGGGTGGATGATCCTGGCAGCAAAGTTTTGAACAGAGATGAGAGAAGAAAGGTGAGACCGGGGAAGGCCAGCGAGGAGGAGATTACAATAGTCGAGGCGTGAGATGACTAGGGCGTGGATGAGAGTTTTGGCAGAGGAGACAGACAGAAAACGGTGGATCTTAGCAATGTTGTGGAGGGAGAAGTGGCAGGATTTGGCCATGGAGTCAATGTAGAGTCAATGATTCTCCTGAGCATGTTCTCTCTGCTTTGCCTTGGGAAGTTGCTGTGGCGAAGGGTGCATTTCGGCAATTACATCTGGTGCAACGGCTTAAGCCGTATGTCTCAAAGGTGGATCTTGCCACTACCATCCGTTCTTTTATTACCTCATGATTGGATTACTGTAACGCGCTCTACGCGGGGCTACCCCCGGTGATGGTCCGGAGACTGCAGATGGTGCATAATGAAGCGGTTTGTCTCCTTAGAGCAGGGGTGGGAACCTTTTCTGTCCTGGGGCCACATTGAATATTAGTCTGAGCTCCAAGGGCCACATAGAGGTTGGGGGTGGGGGTGCTGTTGGAGAAATTCTGCTGAGTGGAGGCAGTAAATGAGAGGAGGCTGCACAGAGACGTCTATCTGATCAGGCTTTATTGCAGGAGACACAGCAGCTGTGGGGTCGAGGATCTGGAGATCATCGAGCCCCAAACAAAGAGAAGGCACCTATATTTATACATTTTCATACAGCTTCATGCTACTAGCTATAACCCAATAAATGCACAGTTCTTTGTTTCCCCAGCCCCAATCAGGACACAGGATTCAGCCTGGTCCCCGATATGATAATCAGCATCCAGTGTTTATGTAACTGGTGGATTTACTGAGCATGTCAACACTGAGTTGCTGACTCAAGTCGGTAGGCTAAACTGCGCTTGCGCTGGAAAGTCCCCGTTTAATCTCTACTCCGCCTGCGTCAATAAATCTCTACTGCGCCTGCGTTAGTAATACATCACAGTGACAAGCACAGGGCAAAGTTTATCTACATACAGCGTTTCTTCCACAATTCCCCCCTTTTGAAACTTCGATCAATCAGAGAAGTCTCAATTATGTAAGCGGGCGCGTTCATTGATTAACTTATGGACCTTGATGTTCCAGGCGGTTTCTGAAGAAGATTTAAGGCAGGTGTTAATAAGGCACATGAATAATCGCACACAAGCAAACAGGGCAAGTATAGTAAGTATAACAAAACATATACCATACAAAACACGTGTTACAAATCCTGGGAAGTCTGGGAACAGGCTTTTCAACCAAGAAAGAAGCCCCTCATTTTTGCTCTTTTGGATACCTTGGACAATAGTCTGCAATCGGTGGAGGCCCTTGCTAATACGGTTAGAATTGTCAGTCAGGTCAAAACAGCACATGTTCTTAAATGCCTCACAGCCATGTCCCGTAGACCTGGAAAGGGATTAGAGTGGTTGCCCAAAAATGCCAGGATGTGCAATTCACAAAAGGGGGCACAAATTCTAGGAAGGAGGTCCAAGGCCGGGGGAAGCAAAGATCTCGTTCTGAATGGAATTCCCGGTAGGAGCAGTTGTATGGAACACCTACAGAATGGACCATCTGGACACCAGACACAGTTAGGGCAGGTGGCACAGAAAAGTGTGAAGTATTCAGGCTGGCAGTAACAAGTTTGATATAACTGTTGTCTTGGTGAGAGGGAAACCAAGCCAGGGCCCCAGGGCTAAGTAGGGTCAGCAGGAGGAGATGACTGCCGGCAATGAGAAGCATGGGTCCAGGCATTTTTGTTTCCTACCTTCACAATGGTGTGTGCAGTTAGAAGAACAAGATGGGGGCCGGTTCAGCGTAGGACCAGGCAGTGCTTTCTCTGGAACTCCTTGATGAGGACCCAGTCGCCTGTTTGAAAGAATGGCAGGTGTCAGCTGTGGGTGGCACAAAAGCGGCTTTTACCCTCACCTTGGTTGTTTGCAGAGCCCTGGATAGGGATAAAATATATGAGGCAATATCATTAGAAAGTTCAGTAAGGTCCTCAGTGCGCAATTCCCTGGGCTCTATCCCCACCCTTATAGGGGGATAGGCCATGTTTTCTGTTGGGGTTTGAACAAGTAGCCATGAGTACAAGAGGCAGCGCCTCAGGCCAGGACAAGCCAGTGTCATGAACATCCTTTGACAATCTGCTTTTTAGGTCAGAGTTTTTGCGTTCCACTTGGCCACTACTTTGTAGGTGGTATGGTGTATGGAAATAGAGGCTAATACTCAAAGTTTTACACAGAGTCTTAGTGAGCTGGGCAGTGAAATGAGAACCCATGTCACAGTCAATGGAGAGGGGTATTCCAAATCTTGGGATGAAGTCTTTCAAAGATGTTTGGCAACCGTGGTTGCATCAGTCCTTCGGCAGGGAAAGGCCTCAGTCCAGCCAGAGTATAGACAGATAACCACCAGCATGTGCTTGTAGCCTTGTGCTGGAGGCAAATCAGCAAAGTCAATCTGTAAGTGTAAGTGAAGAAAGGACCCTCAGCCCCACGGTCTTGAGGAGGTGCGGACTGGGGTGGCCTTAGCAATGTTTGTTGAACAGCTGACAAGTGGGACAGGAGCGAGCGAGTTGGCGCAAACCCGCAAACCAGTGGGTGGAGATCTGCGAGGTGATCCCCCCCCTTTTGTTCGGGTGCGAGTGCAGATGAGCCACGCGAACAAGATGTTGTAGGAGAGCCCCAGGTGCTACTGGACAGCCATCAGGGTGATGAAGGATGCCATCAGCGTCAGGATTGCAGCCAGCCTTGGTTCAAACGAGACGTTTACCTACAGCAGCGGAGTCTTAGAGGGAGCAAAGTTTGGAATCATCAGGAGCGGGTGGTAGCGGCTCTGAAAAAGATACTGCCATAATGAGATTCGCAGGAGGGCCACACCTGGCTGCTTGTAGGGCAGCATTATTAGCCAGGTGATTTCCCCGGGCCTCAGGAGTGGAGGCACCTGTATGGGCCCGAACATAGAAAAGAATAAACCAAGTTTATGGCAAAAAGAGTAAAGTACCCTGAGAAGAGGAGGAAGGGTTAAAAAAGGCAAACAGGTACTGAGAATCAGGATACACTGGAACAGAGAGAAAAAAAACTTGAGAGATTAATACCAGTAAAATACTTAGCAAAGGCTGGAATACTGACAGTGGTAGTAACAGGATTAAAGACAACAAGATGAAGGGGAACAACAAATTGGTTTACCTTAGATCTTGAACAAACCTGTAGACAGGGGTGCCACCAAGGTGGAACCTTCCTGGCTTTTTGACAGGCAAAATGGGACTATTAATAGGGGAGCGAGCAAAACCCAATACCCCATAGAGGAGAAAAGCAAAAACAACAGGTTGAATACCAGCAACAGCCTCAGCTGAAAGAGGGTACTGAGGCACTGAAGGGAAGGGCTTGCCAGTTTTAACCTGGATGACAACCAGATCCACACCCTGCAGCAACCCAACATCATCAGGGTTGGTTGCCCACAATGTAGAAGGCAATTGGTCAAGGAGGGCCTGTTGATCAGGCAGGCACTCCTGTCCAGCCTCCTCAGTAGCGAGGGCCATCATGAGAGATGGGGTTAAGAGGTCAGGTACAGTAACAAATACTCCATCAGGTGTACAGGAGAAGTTTGCAATTAATTTACAGAGCAAGTCCCTTCCCAAAAGGATTACAAGGGTGTTCCGATTAAGCAAAAATGTGTGCCTCTCTGTGAGAGGTTCGATGGTTACAGTGACCCGGTCAGAGAGAGGCTGGGAGCTGGGAACACCTTCAACTCCTATAATGGGTACAACAGTGGTAAAAACAGACAAATGAGAAACTGCATCACTTCGGAGCATAGAGCGTGTGGCCCCGGTATCAACTAGAAAAGGAACACAGGTACCCCCCAACAGAAACCTGAACATGGGCGCCTGATTGCTTAACAAACAACGAAAAAGCAGACAAACACGTTTTGTTGGGTCCCGGGACTGAGTCAGTTGGACGATGCAAACAGATCCGGCTGGAAGGTTTGTTGTTGTTGTTGTTGTTTGTTTTTTCAGCAGCGAGAAACCGTCCGCGGGGTCGGGGGCCACTTTGCGCCGGCGGCAGCGGGAAGGTTTCAGATGGCTGGGAAGAATTCCCCGGAGCATGCTCACGATAGCCTTCCCTCTGTCGGCCATTATTTTGGTTGGGGCACTCATTTTTCCAATGACCCCTTTGTTTGCGGTATGCACAGGTATCTTGAGCAAGGGGTTGGCGGGGAGAGTAAGGAGGGTATCCCTCATGATGAGGAGGACATCTGGGTCCTGAGTCACAGCCGCCGCTTAACTGTTGGACTTGTAGGACACAGAGCTTAGCTGCCACTTGCTTTTGTTTTTGCCTCTGCCTTATCTTTTTCTTCCTGTAACTGTTCCCAGATCTTAGAGCAGGAAGTTTGGATTTGATCAAGGGCATGCGTTTTCCAATCCAGGATAGCGGCTTGCAACTTGGTTTGGACAGGTGGCTGGAGGGTGTCGGCTAGCTCTGGATTTATTCCTGAATGTTTTCTGAAAGCTGTCATGAGGCATGCCCCATAGTCTGCCGGGTGCTCATCTTTTTTTTTTCTGATTTACAGAGGAAATTTTATGCCAACCTTGCTGGGAAGGGACAAGTTTGGGAATGCTGGCCAGCAATCTGTTTCAGGATCTGGGTATTGTCGGAGGGGTGCCTGGACATCGAGCTGACCCGTCAGGCGGGTCGAAGCTCGGGTTTGCCTGCGAACAGCAGGGTCTTTCGGTTGTTTCTTAAGTTCATTGAGATCTTGGGGGCCGGGTAACCCTGCCTGGGATGCTGGGGGAGTCAGCAGAGGCATGGCAGCCGTGGCACCTGGAGGTGGGCCCAGAGGGGGCCTGGGGACCCAGGAGTTTAAGAGATCATCTGACAGGCTGGGGTATATTAGGGGGACAGAAGAAACAGGGGCTGGACTTCCTTTAAAGGGTACATGGGAGCAGACTTGGGAGGATCTGGGGGCTTATTTAAAACAATTCTGGACATTAGGCTTGTAGGCTTCTTCATCCCACAAATACCAAGCGTCCATTTGTCGGGGATGGTTGTCTTCTAGATTCTCACGGAAATGTTTGAGAATCAGGAAGGCAAAGGACCCATCCAAAGGAAACTGCAGATCAGGGCTGTCAGCAGTATAAAAGTTCCATTTGGTGACAAACTTTCCAGCAGAGGATCCATATTTTGTGACATCCCAGGAGGGATTTTAAACCCACCCAAACCCATAACTACACCAGTCGCAGACACAACACAGTTGCTCTTGGGCAGAGACCGGACAGGGCAGCGGGGACCAGGTCCGAGTCACACAACCGTCGCTGGGGCGTCCCCCGGTGACCAGGAGCAGCACTTATTGTAGGATCCATAGGATTCCTATGTTCCTCTCCTCCCAATTCTGACACCAGAATTGTTGGAGAAATTCTGCTGAGTGGAGGCAGTAAATGAGAGGAGGCTGCACAGAGACGTCTATCAGATCAGGCTTTATTGCAGGAGACACAGCAGCTGTGGGGTCGAGGATCTGGAGATCATCGAGCCCCGAACAAAGAGAAGGCACCTATATTTATACGTTTTCATACAGCTTCATGCTTCTAGCTATAACCCAATCAATGCACAGTTCTTTGTTTCCCCAGCCCCAATCAGGACACAGGATTCAGCCTGGTCCCCGATATGATAATCAGCATCCAGTGTTTATGTAACTGGTGGAGTTACTGATCATGTCAACACTGAGTTGCTGACTCATGTTGGTAGGCTAAACTGCGTTTGCGCTGGAAAGTCCCCGTTTAATCTCTACTCCGCCTGCGTCAATAAATCTCTACTGCGCCTGCGTTAGTAATACATCACAGTGACAAGCACAAGGCAAAGTTTATCTACATACAGCGTTTCTTCCATAGTGCTTAACAGGTTTATTCAAGAAAAGGAGGGCCCAGATAATGGCTCTGTGCTGTGGATCTGTCCCCTACCCTATTGGTAGCCCTGTTTACAGTAATAATTAATTCAGGTAAGGTTCCAGTCATTTGGGGGAAAGCTGTGGTGGTGCCAATTTATAAGAAGGGCCCACGTACCAGCCCTGGAAGCTATAGACTTATTAATCTTTTGAGTGTAGCAAGTAAAATCTTTGCTAAATATCTCCTGAATAAGTTATCTCATTGAATGGAACATAATAACATCCTCCATCCTGAGCAGACAGGGTTTCAGAGGGGCCGTTCAACAGTGGAACAATGTTTGATTTTGTTGCATCTAACTGAGAACTATCAAACGTGAGGTGGTAAATTGTATGTAGCCTTCTTAGACTTGAAGGCTGCATTCGATTCTGTGTGTAGAGATTTGTTATGGGAGAAATTTAAAAAATCCACAATGGACAGAAGTTTATTGCTTCTGATTCAGAATTTGTACAAGGACTCTTCTTTGGAGATAAAAACTGATAAGTTAGGGCACACCACGAGAGAGATCAAGGTGGGACTTGGAGTCCACCAAGGATGTGTCCTAGCGCCTTCCCTATTCAATTTCTACATTAATGATGTGGCCCCTGTTTTGTCCCAGTCGAATTTTTTCCCTCCCAAATTAGCACTAAAGCCAGTAGGGGCACTCTTATATGCCGATGATTTGGCAGTCCTGTCGCAAACCCGGATTGGATTAACTAGGCAGCTAAAAACTTTCTCAGAGTACTGCCTTAAAAATAGGCTTAATATTAACTACAGTAAATCAAAGGTAGTGGTTTTTACAAATAGTCGAAAAAGCTATATATGGACTATTAATAAGCAGGTCCTTCAGCAACGTAGGTACCTAGGAATCCTCCTATAGACACAAGGGAAATGGACGGATCATTATCATTCTGCTACGTTGGTAGCTAAGAGCTCGGCACAGGCCACTTTAAGACATTTCTCCGGTCAGGGGAAGAGAAATATCGATCTAGCAGTGGGGGTTCTGGAAACCAAGGTGAGAGCGTCTTTCCCATATGGTGCAGAAATTTGGGCTCCCTTGGTACGGAAAGATATAAATGCAATTCAGTCTTGGTTTCTTAAAGCACTCCTAAAAGCTCCCAATGGCACTCCAGCAGCGGCAATAAGATTAGAGTGTGGCCAAAGGACTTGGGCCTCAATGGCCTGGCAGTTTGGGTTAAATTTTTGGCTCTGCCTGCATAAGAATGCTAATCAGGGCCTATTTAAATTCTTGCTTATAAAAGTACACGGTTCAAGGCAATTGAACATCGCATGTCTGTCATAGGATTTTCAGTTAACTATTTTGATAACAAAGACATTTTAATTGCTAAAGCTGAAATCCGACTCAGGTTACAGGATATTGAAAGGCAAGAAGACATTAAAAATTGGTAGTGTTGTGCATATGGCTGGGTACACCTCATGGTTACCTCCACTGGGGGAAATGGCCCCGTATTTGGCTTCTACTCGTCCCTTTATTTATTTATTTATTTATTTAATAGATTTTTATACCGCCCCATCCTGCAATGCAGCTCGGGGCGGTTAACAACAATAAAAACAGTTTAAAACATTTAAAATACAAATATAAAACATATCAATAAAACAGGGCAGCATATAATCATAAATAAATATATAGGTGGGGGATTAAAAATCACCCCCCCCTCCCTCCCAAAGGCCTGGGCAAACAGCCAGGTCTTACAGTTCCGCCGAAATGTCAAAAGGCTTGGGGCCAGGCGAGCTTCCTCCGGAAGGGAGTTCCACAGCCGCGGCCCTACCACCGAGAATGCCCGCTCCATCGTGGCCCCCCGCTTAACACGGGGGACCTCCAGGAGGGCACCCCCGGCAGACCGCAGGAGTCGTTCCGGGGCGCGAAGGGCGAGGCGGTCCCTAAGGTAAGAGGGGCCAAGGCCGTATAGGGCTTTATAGATCATTACTAGGACCTTGAACTTGGCCCGGCACACTATCGGCAGCCAGTGCAGCGCTCGGAGCACCGGTGTAATGTGCTCCCGGCGACCCGTCCCCGTAAGAAGACGGGCCGCCGCATTCTGCACCAGCTGCAGCCTCCGGGCCAAGAACAAGGGAAGCCCCACGTAGAGCGCGTTACAGTAGTCGAGCCGCGAGGTGACGAAGGCATGGATGAGGGAGGCCAGGTCCAACAGAAGTTACTTTTTTTCTCTGCTCGTGTAAATGCCGTTCCCTCCAAAATTTATGGAGGCCGTCTGGATGGTATGGCATATGATGATCGACTATGTCCTTTCGATATGCTTGCTACTGAATCTACACAACATATACTGTGTCAGTGCCACCTGTACGATCGGCTTAGGGCAGAAATCCTTGACCCAATCATAGAATGACTCTATGGTTACGCTGATTGGGGGCTGTTAGAATTATTTCTAGCAGACAGTTCCCAAGATATTTCAGTCAAAATAATGACATTTCTGATCTTGGCATTTAATACCAGATCCTTGTTCTTGCAATCAAAATGCCCCCCGTTAGGTTAAATGCAATCTGATTGCTGGGCTGTTGCTATTTGTATCAGATTAGGTTACCTCGCTACAGTCTATGTGTTATATACCCTTCAGACTCTGCTTATGGCTGTCTGAATACTATGTTATCAAACTCATTTTAGCTAGATAGTGGGAGTTAATATAATTATACACTTATCTAAGTGATCTGGTATATAGTATATTGTTTATTGTGTGTTGTAGAAGAGAATAGGATCTTTTGTGTTTTGTGCTTTGTCTTCTTCTGCTGTTACGTTAACAGACTCATTTTAGCCAGGTAGTTGGAACCAATATAATTATATAATCATATATTTATTTAAGGGATTTATTATTTTATGCTGACTGTGTGTTGTATTATTATTATTATTATTAACAAACATTTATATAGCGCCAGCAGTGTACCTGGCACTTTACAAAGTAATAAAATAGACACGGTCCCTGCCCCTAGGGCTTACAATCTGAGAGACAGGAGCTGGGGGAGAGACTTAGGAAGGGGAACAAAGGGAGAGACAAGGGGACTAACATTCATGAAGATGCGAGGTCTCAAGTGCACATACTTGGCTTGGTTACGATAGAAGAGTTCTGGATGTATGGTATTTGTGCTCTGTCTTTTGTTTTGATTTTGTTTGTCATTTTCTTTGACAATGGCCTATGGCTACGTTAATAAAATCTATTCAGAGTCCACTACCCTTGTCTGCATGCCCTCCTCTCTGCTCCATTATCATGAGCTCAGTTTTTCAGTAGTTGGTGGTAGAGAATGGCTCCAGGGGCCTGATTCAGGCACTAGAAAGGGGCCACATAAAATCTTGTTGAGGGCTGCATATGGCCCCCGGGCCTGAGGTTTCCCACCCCTGCCTTAGAGGGACGAGACGTCACGAGCACATTACACCAGTGCTCCATTTTGATTCTCAGAGCATCAAACTATGCCTTTGCAGTGTTCACATTTCAGCACCTACTATGGGACTCCTTGGGCCCACGTCTGGCCTGCATACTTCCAGATGACAAAAAGAAAGCAGAGGCTATTAGAGCTGAGGGTCTTTCTCTAGCCCAATCACAATTGACAACCTCATCACACATTGCTGACACGGCAGCCAGAGCAACAGCAAATAGTGTGGTGGCTAGAAGGCACGCCTGGCTCCACTCTACAGCTCTGCCATATCAGGCGTATGCAAAGATTGAAAATCTAAACTTTTGAGAAGGGGCTCTTTACCTCAGACACAGATGATATCCTAGTGAAAATGAAGGACACTAAGAGAACGGAATATGCACTGGTCATCTCTTACAAAACAAAAAAGAGGTACCCCTTCCAATAAGTCTGCTCGATACACTCCAGGATACTTCCAGCAATCTCAGAAGTACTTCCCTTCTACTCAGTCTCAGTCAAGGAGGCAATCTAATAGCCCAAAAGAATGGTTTTGTCGGCAGACTGCATCATCTACGTCTGCTCTCAACAAGCAGAGATCTCATTTTTAATCAGGGCATCCAAAGCTTAGAACTAGTTCCCATAGAAATTTTCTTCCCAAACAAATTCGTCTTCCTGTCTAAAAATTTGGACTCTTATTACATGTGACAAGTGGGTTCTTGACACCATTTCCCATGGTTATACAATCCAATTTTTTTTTTTAAAATCCCATTCCCAAAACTCCCTTCTTGATCCCTCTTTAGGGATCCAAGACATTCTTGGAGCAGGAGATTTTAGCCTTCCTCTCTAAAGGAGCTATTGAGGAGGTGCCTGAAAATTTCCAGGCACAAACTTCTATGCCAGGTATTTCCTGGTACCTGAGAGGGATGGGGGGGTCTCAGACCCATTATGGACCTTAGAATATTAAACAAGTTTGTAAGGTCCTTTGGGTGATTTCACATGTGAAATCGCCACGCACCGGGATCCATTTCGGATCCCGGTGAGGAATCAGTCCGTCCGTCGTTTAGATGTGCCGGTCTGATTCCTACAGGGTATTGGGGCGGGGCGGGGCGACGTGTGGCCGCACAGCCCCGCCCCACCATGCTCCCCTGGCCGCCCGCCCTCTGGGAGATGGGCAGGTGCAGTGGCCAGTCTGGCTGCTGAGCCCGATCCCGCATCGTGGTCTGGACCACGATCCGGACCGGCAGAAGGTAACAGACGTTACTTTCCTCCGATCCCGGGCCGTGGTCTAGCTAACCATGGTTCTGGACCTCCGGGCGGCCAGAGGTCCAGAACCGTGGTCAGTGAGATTCCTGCCGGAGGTTCACTGTGGTGAACATCTGGTGGGGATCTCTTTGGGTAATTTCAGATGTTACAGTACTGCAGCCACCGCAGGGGGTTCACTGTGGTTGACAGTGGTATCGTAACATCTAAAAATAACTTTATAGTCAAGATAGATACCCTGAAGAAAATACTCCCTCTCCTTGTAAAGGAAGCTTGGTTCTCTGCTTTGGATTTGCAGGATGCTTATTTTCATATCCCTATTCATCCAGCCCATTTCAAATATCTGAGAGTCACATTTGAAAATTCCCATTTCCAATACAAGGTCCTGCCTTTGGGGCTTTCAACAGCTCCCAGGGTGTTCACTAAGTGCCTGGCACCAGTGGCAGCGTACCTAAGAAAATGAGGCCTCAGTCTTTTCTTACTTTGATTACTACCTTGTAGTTTCCCATTCAAAGCACCAGTTGCAGGAAGACACCCAATTCACCATTGACCTTCTGCAACAACTTAGATTTGTGATTCGTTTTAAGAAATCAAAATCAAACCCTTCGCAATCCATTCAATTTATAGGCAGAGGTTAACTCATGCAAACAGACAGCCTTTCTACCACGAGATTGATTCCTCATGATCAAAAACACAATGGCTACCCTCCACTGCCAACCCAGCCAAACCATCAATACCTTTCTACAACTATTAGGCCGCATGGCCTCGACTACCTTAGTCGTAAGAGATGCCAGATGGAGAATGCGCCCCCTCCAACACTGGCTGGCCTGGAAGTACTCCCCATCAGAGGATGACACAGATCACTTCCTCACCATCCCTCTCCCCCCCCCCCCCCCCCCCCCCCCCCCCCACGCACATACCCTGTCTTGGACCAGAGACGATAACATTCTCAACGGGGTGCCTTTCTTGCAACTGGTCCCAGACATCCTACTGACCGCCGATGCTTCCCTGTATGGATGGGTTGCCCACTGTGACATGCTACGGGTGAGCGGCACTTGGAATGAATGGGAACGTTCGCTGCACATCAGCCTGTTAGAACTACAAGCAATTTGATTCACCATGAAAGCATTCCTTCTTCTCCTCAAAGGCAAAACTGTGCAGATTGCCACAGGCAACACCACGGCAATGTGGTATATCAATAAACGGAGGCCACCCACTCATCCACGCTCTGCAGAGAGGCGATGAAGCTCTGGAAGTGGTAAATTCTCCACAATGTTCATCCCATCACGACCCTCCTGGCGGGTCAATCCAATGTGATTGCAGACATACTAAGAAGGGTGCCCACTCTGCAGCACACGTGAATGCTCAACAGATCTGTCACTCTGGATCCAAATGGGGTCAACCAGAAATAGATCTGTTTGCTTCACCCCACAACACTCAATGCACTGTATTCTGCACTCGAGCTGGGAAGGAACAGGGATCCCCGAACAACGCATTCCTAGTACCTTGGATGACCACCTACTGTATGCCTTCCCTCCGTTCATCTTGAAACTGGACAAAGAAAAAGCTTGCTGCATCCTCATAGCTGCTAGCCGGCCCAGGCAGCCATGGCTCACCTGTTTACAGGCCATGGCTGCTCGTCATCAGTGTCTTCCTCTAATTCCAGAACTACTTCACCAGAATGATGGAAACATTCTCCACCCTAGTCTCCAATCGTTACACCTAACAGGTCGGCTGATATTGCCCTCATTCACCAAGACCTCTTAAGTCTGACTGAAGAGGCAGTACGTATCCTAGCAAGTGCCCGTAAGGACTCCACTAACACAACATACAACCTGAAATGGAAGCATTTTCCCTATGGGCAGCTTCTCAACAAATATGTCCAGAAACAGCTACCATCACAAACCTCCTGACTACCTGGTCCATCTCAAATCACAAGGGCTGGGCTCATCCTCAATAAAAATCCACCTTGCTGCAATCTCTGCCTTCCTACACCCCCATTGAGGGTCACCCAGCATTTTTGTACTCAGTATTTAAATGCTTCCACAAAGGGCTGCACAACATTGCCCCACCTGTTTGAGACCCCTGTCCTCCATGGGACCTAAATCTCTTTTTGGGGAGGGTAATCCTACCTCCTTTCAAGCATCTGGCTACTTGCTCGCTTCACTTGCTAGAAGGGCAAGTGAAATAGCAACCTTGTCAGTACTCCCTTCGTTCCTGATCTTCCACAACGATAGTCACCCCATGTTTAACTCAACATTTCAGCCAGAGGTGGTCTCCACATTCCATATGTCTCAGGACATCGTATTGCCAGTGTTCTTCCCGAGACCTCACTCCTCCCAGGGGGAATCGGCTATGCGCACGCTGGACATCAAGAGAGCCTTGTCTTTTTACTTCAAAAGGACTAAACCTTTTCAAAAATCCATTTCCCTCTTCGTCACCTCTGGGGGATTCGCACCGGGAAACAAAGTCTCACCACAGACCATCTCTTCCTGGCTAGTGGAATGCATTTCCCTCTGCTACACAGTATCAAACAAACAACCTCCAGAGGGTCCCAAAGGACGTTCTACTCAAGCCATGGCTACTTCCGCTGCATTACATCACAAGCTTCCTGTTGAAGGGATCTGCAAAGAAGCCACATGAAGCTCTGCACACACCTTTGTCAAGCACTACGCAGTGGACATAGCAGCACATGCAGACGCTGGCTTTGGGCAAGCAGTCCTTCAATTTCTATTTAGATTCCTTCCTCCCCTAAGAGGAGACTGCTTTTCTAATCTCCCACTGGTGTGCATCACGGAGCTCCACTCGAAGAAGAAACCAGGGTTTACTCACCTGTAACCTTCGTTCTTCGAGATGGGCTCCGTCACTCACACCACCCACCCACCTTCCCCTCTGCATCTGCTTGAAGAAGAAATTGAGATGTAGGGGTTGGAAGGAACTGAGGTAACGCACGCCCCGCCCTGCCTTTTATACTGACGTTTCAGCCAGCCAAAATGGTGGTCGATCAAGCACAGGCTCTGAGGGTTCACAGATAAACTGCTTGGAGAGGCTTTCGATGCCTGGTACCATGTAGGCGCGGAACCCACTGCTGTGAGTGGCGGAGCCCATCTCGAAAAACTAAGGTTACAGGTGAGTAACCCTGGTTTCTTATGTAAAGATATTGTGTGCAATCCAGCTCCGTAGAAGTCAGTGGGAGTTTAGCCATTGATATCCATGGGAGTTGGATTGCGCCCATTGTTTCCAAATTAAGGCCTCTCACTGTCAATAGGAATTGCTGTAGGTTTAAACATGCATTTGTCTGGCTCTGCAGACATCAATACAGTAAAATAAAATCCTCCTTTCTCTTTGTTTGCATAGAAATCTTTCACAGCAGGCACTGTCACTTCTTTAATATGTCATTAAAGAAGCAGGGCAAAAATCTATAATAATAATAATAGAGATCAGGATGGAACACAAATGTCTATGCAGTTTTTTTATTAGTAAACAGAACACTAATTTATGTTTATATTTTGCTAAACCAAGTTCTAAAATGTGCATCTCCTCTTAATTCAAATGTTCTCATTATGAGTGGTACCCATGTGACAGGAAATAATTTAGAGGGGGCCAGGGTAATGTTCCTTTTAGGGCATGTACAGAAAATAAATAAGGTTCTGTTTGGAAATAGTGGTTCGTCACAGAAACTGTAATAAACTAATGACATTACCAGAATTCATAGAAAGTGGATGTGTTTTGTTCCATTTTCATATTTAGCATTAGAGAAAGGGAGACCTCATAATTCTCACCTTTAGTCTAGTTGCTGGAAGCAACAATCTTGAGAACCTGCCTGGGCTGCCATGTGTGTTGGCTGGAATGGAGTGGTGAGAGACTTTTTTGTGTGTGCTAGGCTGGAGTGCACACACAAACATTACTTGTTGGGGTCTGTGCTGCTACTCACTTGCAGGGATAAATCTATTTTGATATGGTATGTTGCTGTTCACGCCTGTTGTTTTGCAATAAGCTACTGCCTATGAAAGTTTTCATATGGTAGTTTCAACTTTTTGTGATTTTTACAAACAACTTTTCCTAGACTTTAATGCGTTTGTCCGCTGTTGCTTTGTGAAACACTCCCACAAAATAACACAGTGAAATAAAAGTAGAAACCAAGAAACCAGCTGTACAGAAGGTGCAGTCAAAAGCACACACAAAAAAGAAAAACTATCTTAGGTGCTGTATCAGCTGATTTTTAATTTGATGGTGTTTACAGTATAAAACATGTATTTGCATACCTGCTGTTTAAGCCAAACAGTCTCTTTCCCCTTTGTAGCAATTCAATTAATCCTGGTAAATTATCTCAGAGAAGAACTGGAAATTATGCCTACTCTGCTTGGTAGAATAAGGTTACTTTCTTCATATTGAAGAAGCTGATGTTTAAAGGATGAAGGCTGCGAGCCAATGCTGAGATGGAGCGTGGCAAGAAGCGATGGAGCAGCCCAGTCTGACTGCATCAGGCCTTTATGGAGGAACAAGCCAATCAGGCTTGGTAGCATGTCTGCACAATAACAAATATAATTAGCCCTCTTGTGATAAAGAGAAGGGATAACAAACATTAATATGCAGTGTTGGACTAAGTCTGATTAAAATGGCCAGCTAAGGGTCAATGAATACAAATTTCTCGTTTAATGGGCAGAAGTCCGCGTGTCAGTCTGAGTTGGAAAGTTGTTCATTTTCTGCTGTAATGCTACATGTCATCTGGCTGAGGAGCATAAATGGCTCACCATTCTTGCACGTGCGCGCACGCACGCGCACACACACCCTTACTTCTGAACTTGTTTGGCAGCTCACACGTGAAATATGTAGGTTCTGTAGGTTTAATAATTAACCAATGGTGATATACTGAAGTCAATGGTGTTGAAATTGGTATATGACTGACCGAAAGAATGAAATGTTGACAGCAACAGGTTCGGGCCAGATTGTGTCTTTAGGACCAGAAAAAATAATAAATGTAGGTTTCTCAACAGCTGTCTGTACTTTTTAACCTGCTGAAGATTACGAGCATGCATTTAATACACGCTCATGGCTAGTGTGGTACCCTTTTCAGACAGACCTCTTGCGGTACATGTTTAGACAGTACCTAATAATACAAATAGGTCCTGATTGTCAGCTGTGCCTTTTGGGTGTTACTTCAATACAAGTAAATAATTACAAAACATCTGAATTCTTAGAGTTCCTGTTTATTGTTACTTATAATGCGCTTTCAGCATGCAGAGTGCGTTACAATCCTTATCTAGTTCAGTGGTTGTCAAACTTTTTAAAACCATATCCTTCCTTCCTGTTATCTGTGCTAGTTTAGGCATCTCCCCCATCTCATCCTCTTGCTTCCCTTCTTTGTCCCCTTTGCCCTCTTTCTCTCCCTATTACTACCCTGTCACTTGAGAAATTTCTCCTAGCTCTGCTCTGGCCAAGCTAGGTATTTTCCAGCTGTGTTGCTCCTCATGCCCCACCCCCAAATAATACATTTCCTGTCTCCCACCAGTCTAGTTCACTCTCACAACACACCGATGATGTAGGCCATTATTATTACCCCTTTATAGAGAACTGGGGCTGAGAGAGAGTGACTTGCCCAAGGCCACTGTGTGAATTCATAGCTCTGATGGGATTCAAACCTGGGACTCTCAGGTCCAGGTTTAAAACTTTACCCACTAGACTGCACTGTTTACTTTGTTTCTTAAGTCTTTTATGTCAGCAGTTTTGAATAAGCCAATAATCTGAAAGACACATAGCTGTAATGGAGGTGTGTTTTAAAAAATAATAAAATTGTATAATCCTTAAATCAGCTTTTTACTTGTTGCTGGTGTATGCAAGGCTGCCTATTACTCCAGTTGAGACTGAAAGCATGCCACAAGGCAGAGACCATTTAATAATATCCGATTACAGAACGTAATCATTTCCCATTCTTCCTCTGCAGCAGGAACTCATTATACAATGACAAATGGAGGAAGCATTAACAGTTCAACACATCTCTTGGACCTCCTGGATGAACCCATCCCTGGAGTTGGAACATACGATGACTTCCACACGATTGACTGGGTTCGAGAGAAGTGCAAGGACAGAGAAAGACACAGACGGGTACTTGAGATTAATAATAATAAATGGAAGGAATTTAATGTACTGTTTATTGGGACTAAAAGCTCAACACAGCAACATATTTTGTAATAAGATGTAGATCTTGAAGCATGTGAGAACTTACATTGGCTTTATGAGCTATATACTTTGCTGCATTGCGGGACCTTTATCACTGAGATACTCTAGGTCCTATGAAAGCAGCCAAAAATATCTCCATTCCACAGCTCACCATTCAGAAAAGTACAAAAGCAATGCATGCTTAATTCAGTAGTGCTTAATCACATGCTCAGTTTGGGGCAATTCAATTTATATAGGACATTGACAAATTGGAGTGGGTTTAAGGGTCTGGAAAGCAAGTCCTGTAAGGAAAGGTTAGAGGAAATAGGTATGGTTAGCCTAGAGAAAAGAAGATTAAGGGAAGACATGATAGCAGTCTTCAAATAACCAAAGGGCTGCCACACAGAAAGTGGCAAGGGACTGTTCTTTATTGCTGTAGAGGTCAGGACTAGAAATAATGGGCTCAAATTACAGGAGGGTAAATTCTGGCTACATATCAGGAAAAACTTCCTAAAGGGAAAAACTATTCAGCAATGGAACAAGTTGCTTAGGGAGGTCATAGGCTCTCCATCACTGGAGACTTTTGAAAAAAGGCTCTTCAGCCATCTGTCAGGAACGTTGTAACTGTACGCTACCTGCAAGAAAACACGGGGTTGGACTAGATGACTCTTGAGGTCCCTTCCAACATTATGATTCTAAGAGATATAGTTAAAACAACTTCATGCTTATTGTAGGCATGTCCTGGCCAGCATGCAGTATGCTGAAAGGCAGACTTAAAGGACAACAGCCTTAATACTGCTTACAACTAACGTATTACAGTTAACAGTTGTTTGTTCTGTTGAAATGATACAGACTCGAAGGGTTCACACTGAGGGCACTTTTAAACAATCCTGCTCACAAGCGGGATCGTTCATTCTGCCACATCTCCCCCCCCGCCTTCCTCTCTACGCCATGTCTGATGTTCAGAAGAGCATCAGACATGGCGTAGAGTGTGTGCATGCACGTTCTGTGCATGCGCCCTCTGCCAGGGAACCCAAAAGTGCGGGTTAAAGCGGGCACATCGGCGATCCGCCTTGAAGGGGGCAGGATTGCTGGGCCTGCTTGACGCGGGGGAGACGCGGCTGCATTCCGCATCGGGCATTTAAACGGACGGTTTCAATGGCGGCTGTTAAAGGGCTCAGCCGCCATTTCCGTCTCATTTAAAAGCGCCCTGACAATCTTCAGTTTATAGTCACTGGACAACTATGGAATCTCTGTGGCTGCACAGAGCTGTATAAATTTAGGCCAAAGCAGAATTTTCAGGAAGAAAAGGACTCTTGAGTGTAAACTAGTTGGTAGCGGCTTTCACCCCTCAGTTCCCAGGGTTATGAAGGTACGGCTTATGTGGGTCAAGGAAATCCAGAATCCCACGTGAACTTTAGCCCAAAGCTATGCCACTGAAACGCACCAAAAGTCGATGTTTGAACTATGGAATGGATTAGATCCTGATAAATTCTCTTTGTTAGAACATGTTTCAGAGAAAATACTTTTTTTTATAACTTCAGGTTTAACCAAGCATAAATTTACTTTAACAATGATTTATTTTAATAGAAAGAGGTATCTCACAAAACGTACTTTCTGAATAGTTATCCTCAGTTTTGTGTTTGATCGTACAAATTCTCCTTCCCTTGGTGATATGTAGTTTGAATGACCCAATTTTGAGCATTCAAAGGAATCAATATAGAGGGAAAATACTTGGTAGTTTAAAGATAAGAAAAACTATGCAGCTGTATATCAGCTTGTATATCATTCTTAAGGTATTATAATTCCTGTTAATAGAATTTTAAAAATACTACATGGTTTCTACTTACAGATTAACAGCAGGAAGAAAGAATCTGCCTGGGAGATGACAAAAAGTTTGTATGATGCATGGTCAGGATGGCTAGTAGTTACACTAACCGGCTTGTCATCAGGTAAAAGACAAAGTAGAGGAGTTTTTCTAGGTTTTTCAGAAGTACTCAGTTATGTTTTTCTTATCTTTACTAAAACTACATTGTTGTCCAGGGTGCCATCACCTGTGTATTATATATTACGTATTTGTGTTAACAAATTAATATTATTTTGTTCTAGTTCATTTGCCTAGTACCAGTAATGCAGAAATGAGGAGGAAATGACATTTTGTTATTTATTTTGATTTAGATCCCACACTATCCAAGGAGGATCAGGGCAGGCTCGCTGTTTATAAAAACAGCAGCGTGTCAAAAAAACAAACCACATTTCATAGCATCCCAAAAACATATCAGCCCTTCGCATAACGTTCCATCCCACCCACTCTCCGCACCTGCCTTTTACACAGGGAGTCCCTTCCATCTGTACCATCTAATCTTCCCATTCAGCCCGTACCCACCCTCCTTTCACAGAGGGGGCATGGCCATCACTCCAAATCCTGCCCCCTTTCATCTAGTTCCCAGAACACATCAAATTACAGTTTCAAATCACGATTTATACCCTCCCCTCTCCCTGTGTAAGAACACTTCACAGCTTTCCTAACAGAGGTTGTTCCAATGGCCCTCTCCTCTCTCCAAAATAAAGACTACAAACAACAGTATCTCAGAAATGGTGAAGCATAGCATACCCTGCAGGCCCAGCCACTCAGAACCACCATTCTGCAGGGCTGGATGGGGGATGGGCGCAGCCCAAGTGACTCAGCCTGCCTACTTCCTAACAGCCTGCAGCAGTCCTAGGTAGGGCTTCCACACTTCATGATAGCAGTAGAACAAGATCCGGCTGATTGTGAAATATCGTTGTGGGGGAGTAAGCTAAAACATTAATAATAAATACAGTGCTTATGAAAGGCTTCAGAATGATGAGCTTTAGAGAGTAAAAGCTTTTATTTACTCTGAAGGGGAAGGATGTTTACACACAGAACAGGTATGGTGTGTTAACTTCCTCACACTGATAGTAATCTACCTCAATCTAGTGGAGTAATCAGAATTTTGCAGGGGGGAGGAGGGGTTCTGCTTGCCAGTGTTATTCCTCACCCTGCCATCTTCGTCCCAGTTGCACTGGAACTGTACTGTTCCCCTCTTCTATTCTGTCCTTCCTGCAGATAACTCTCAGGCGCCACTTCTCCTAGGAGGAACAGTAGCGAAGTGATGTAAGAACTCTGAGTCAGTGTCCCCTCCTCTCCTTTCCCCTTCATCCCCTGTTCTAGGGACTTCCTCCCCTATCATTGCTGTTGTTTCTTGCCAGTCCCACTCTACCCCTCCTCTTTTCCTCTCACCCTTGCTACTGAGTGCTGTCTTGTGTCCAACCAGGACATAAAGCAGCATACAACGCAGTTTACATGGAGGGAGGGAAAGAGAAGGGTACATAGCAATATAGTGCTACCTTCAACCCTCTTGGGAATCTCGTTCCTAGCTGGGCAGAAGTCAGCACCAGACACGGGGGGAGGGGGGAACCTGAGCATATGTAGCTGTGGATTTGATTTAGGCAGGGATTCTTTATGGCCAGGTTTAGCCCTTTGCAACTCCCACAGCTGACCCCTGCTTCAATCTTGACCTGGAGGATCCACTTTTTAGGTGTGAAATGGCAGTTATTTCTCCACATTCACCCAGTTCTAGCTGCCTCTTCTGACACTACTTACAAGAGTGCTAGCTATGTATTTCTTTAGTAATGTGGTTGGGGCAATCGTCTTCTCATTTCACATAGACTATGAAGTTCAGTTTTTGGTGGTTTGATAGACCTACACAGAAATAAGCCATGACAGGAATCCAGTTCTGACCAGTCTAGATATTGTGACTGACATCTTAACGCCCTAGTGAGTGTAGTACCTTAAAAGCAGGGTTCTTCGTGGAAGATCTTAGTTGTGACATGTAGCATCTCTTTTCCTTTGCACTCAGATTTTTTTCCATATATTTTTTTAAGATGAGAAGCAGTACTTGAAGTCTGATCTTTTCCAATCATTTTCAGACGTCATAGCACTTAGTGGAATGGAATGGAATGGCTAAGTTACTAATGAGTGTGACGTCATGAGTAAAGAATATGGGATAGTCCCAAAAGTCCCATATAAATATTAGAAAAAAGTTCCAGAGGAAATGCATTATTATGCAAATTGCATATGAGGTACTGAATGCTCAGTAAATGCAGTGATTTATCATGTACGAGCACAGTTATCTATGTATTGCATTAGTATATATGAAAAATGTACGATATGAAGGTGTGTAATATATGGTCATTCTCCTGTAAAATACTTGGGATTCTTTGGATATCAAATCGCTGTATCAATGACATTTAAATCATTAGTTGCAAAAAAGAACTTGGTTAGCATTAAAATAGCTAAACTCCATATTCCACCAACATAAACCTTAAAAAACAAAGAAATTAGCAGTTAAGGGGCGAATCCGAGGTCTGTGCATGCACCAAGTGCAGGATGTGTGCACACCAAATGCATGGTATGTATACACATCCTGCACTTGGCATACATATGATGGGTGCTTGGTGTGTGTGTAGACCTTGGACTGGACCCTACGTTATTCAGCACCATTTATGTATTGCTCATCTGTTCTTGATTGCTAATCAATCTGTTGTTCCTCCCTTCTACAAACTTCATCCAACAAATTTCAAACTTTATTCTGAATACTTAGTGTACAGCCTTAATGTCAACTATACGTAATTGCTTCATGTGTTTTGATGATAACATAGACTGCGATCCCAAATCCCCTGCATGCGTGATGCACGTGGGATGCGTGCGAGTACCGCATGGCACAATGTCCCTTCAATGGACTTGCGCACACATGCATGCACGTGGGTTGTGTCATGCGGGCCATGGGATTGGCCCCATAGTGTTGGAGAATATGATTAATATATCCCTGGTGCAGCCCTTTTTATGTGAAACAACCAATAATCTGTGGAGACTCCTCACATCAAAGACCTGTTAACAAAATTCATTTTTCCAATTGTAAATAATAATAATAATAATAGTAATAAATTTATAAAGCACCCACCAGATGGCGCATGGAGCACTTTATAACATTTAAAATACAATAGAACACCATATATAAAAATTAATTTAAAAGAAGAAGGTGTAAAGGGAAGGAAAAACACATGAAAAAGGGAACCAGCAGTGGATCCTATAATAGCACCTAGAAAACAAAATTTTTCAGGTGTTTCTGAAGGTGAGGAGGGAGGAACAAACACAAACATTTGGAGGGAGTGAGTGCCACACTGAGGGACCCACCACAGCAAAGGCCTGATTGCCCGTTGACTTAAGACGTGATTGCAGGATCCTCAAACAGCAGATGGCATCTGAGCGCAGATAGCCAGTAGGATGAGGTTCCAGGAGCAGGTCGCAAATATATAGCTAGGGCCTATGCCGTTCTGGGCCCTGAAAAACCAGGAGCGAAATTTTATATTTAGTCTGCTGCTGTACAGGCAGCCAATACAAGAACGCAGGGCGGGAGTAATATGATCACGGAAGCCCAAACCAGTAAGCTGCTGCATTCTGAACAAGCTACAAGCAGCAAAGCAAAAACTAATAATTACTAAGAGGAGTGGATTTTTAAAAAAATGTTGTCAGCTTGTACAACTCCTAACCAATGTGGAATCAAGAAAACTGATCTCTTTGGTAAAATTACCTTTAAAAACTATTTAACAATTTTTTTTAGCTGGAGAATGCTTACGTTCTTCTTGTTATCCTCTCACCCAGTCCCATTAGTGGTATTTCGCACCATCTAGTGCTGAACTTGGATGATAGCAAGCACTGTTCTTTTAATTTCTTATGACCTGATGTCACTTCTCTGGGTGTATATATAGCCCTGCCACAGCATTCCCCCTTAGTTCATATCTCTCCTGCTTTCATGGGTCTTGGTAGTAAGCACTACTGTGGGGAAAATTTTATAAGGGACCCTGTGGAATTAAATTACAATAGCCAAAGGAAGGTAAAACAAAATGGATGACACAGAAGCATTTTGGGTAAAATCTAATGCCTAATAGAAGCTAGGCCTCTGTCCTTTAAACAGTGAACTATTTGCTCTCTGTATTCTGCTTCTAATAATAAGGCCTTGAAAAGTGCTCCACACAGGCCTTCGACCTAGACACTAAGACGCCTTTCGCCTGTGTTTTTCATAAGAAATAGGCCAAGTAACCTTGCAGCTGGAAAGCCAAATTAACCTTGTTAGGCATCGTATATTATAAACCGTTTGGCTCATATAGTTTTGAGAAGAACTAACTCAAATATGTAAACATTGTGTGTCATTTAGTAACTTTCCACCATTGTATTAGGTTGCTCTTTGATTGACAAGCCTGTATCTTTTGCCTGTACTGTAACCTATAAAAACGTACGTATCCTGGGAGGAGGGAGACCAGCCTGTTTCCTTGCATGAAGACAGTGTTGCTCTTTCTCTCAGCGCTTTGAGATCAATAAAGACTCTTACAGATTTCACCAACAGTGTAAGTATAAATTATTCCTCGACAGTTTGGTGTGTTGGCCGGGAAGGCTAAGTGCCCGGCTGGTTCCAGGCGGGCTGCGGACCATCTCTCCCTCCCACCTTCTGGTGCCAGATAAGGAAAGGAACCTTTTGAAATCCCTATGGAGGTGTTGGAGAGGGGCTGCCCGTGGGCTCTGGGAGCCAGACCAGTGGGCCGACATCTTCCGAATCTGTGTGGTCAGATCTGTCAGACAATCTTAGTAGTGTAGGAAGAAAAGATTAGTCAGTGAAGAAAGTTAGTGGATTGAAGAAATCCTGCCAGAAGGGGGGATTTTTAGAAATAATCCTAAGGAGAGGATTTAACGTGCTGTGGCTTGTGAATGTGTTACCTTGTATGTGACCACTGACTGAGTCTAGAACTAAGCTGAGTGTCGCATTGCAAGGCTGCCTTGAATTGGGATAGCTGCCCCGATTAGGATTAATTGCCTATAGGGCTAATTGCCTACCTGGCGGGGTGGGTAATTTTGCAGATATGGGCCTCTGTGTAACCCTGTGACGCAGCGGTGTGATTGTGATTTATTCCCTCTCCCAGTCTTACAAGTGTGTTGCGGGTCTGACTGAAAGCTTGTATGTTGGATTGATGGTTGTGGGAGTGACTGAGCGAAAGAGTCTGTGTGAAGAAAGAATGTTAGGTATGAGCCTCTCAGACTGCAGTGGGATGCGCTGTTAGACTATGCCATCTGGTATGTGTCTCTTTGCTCCCTGTAGTTGAGAGGACTTCCTTAATAAACTGTCCCTGTGTGAAAACCCTGTGTGAATGAGAAAAATGGGGGCTGGAGGATCTAAGGAGCTCTCCATCACACCAAAAGGAAGCGCAGCTTGGTATATGTATACTCATTATGGCCCCAATGCTTGTAGATTTTTAGATGTGTGGAACAGGTATACCCAAGATCATCATGAACTGCAGTTTCCTTTAATTGGTTCTTATGATTTAAATAAAATTGCTCATCTCCGCAGAGCCTTGAAGTCAAAAAGACTTTAAAGTGCCTATGGGTGAAAACAGACATGACGCTTACCACCCTTTAACCACCCTTGGTGGTCATTTATGCATGTTTCAGGGCTGCATAGGGCACCAGTACAGCCCTGCAACGTGCGTAAATAACCACCAAGGGGTGGCTAGCATCATGTCTGTTTTCACCCTATGACACACTGGGATGCTTTTTTTTTTTATTATTGGCATACTGAAGCTTCTAAAAGGAAGCAAAAATCTAGGTTTAGATCTCTTGTAAATTCTCAGGAAACTTTTCTCAGGAAAAGTTGAAGATTCAAATAAAAAAGTTTAAAGAAAAACATAAATCTGATCAAGTATGTACACCTAGTGCTCCACCTAGTGAGTCTGTGGTTTCTTTGTATCCTCAACTTAAATTGCCTGAAGGCACTGATGAGGAAACTTCTGAAGATTTATTAGATATTTCTAGCCCTGCATATCTACCACCTTATCCAAACAATGCTGGGGTGCCCCGACTGCAGCAGCCTCGGGTAGCTCAGGAAGCTCCGGGAGCACAGCTGCCACCTCCATCAGGTTATATACAGACAAGCACTCTTCCCAATAGTATTGGAAGTGCAGGTTTATCTTTGCCTGCGCATGGAGCATTTTCAGTGATGTCAGCTCCCTTGCAGGCACGGGCCGGTGCGTAACTAAGTTCTAACGCCATTAGTTCTACTATGGGCTCAGCTGCTTTTAGTCCTGTTTCAGGCTGTTCTAGCTTTATTTGGCTCTTATCATTTGGACAGCTTTGCTTATTTTTAAAAGGAAAATTCCACAAGTTTGCAGAGCAATTAAATAAAAATATTTAAGGACTTCCAGTAACTTAATTTTTAAAAAAAGCATGCTTCTACCTTAGCCTGATCAGAAAACATTGCTGAGGGGGGGAAAGGGGGACGGGGAGGTGAATTATAGTATGGGTCTTAAATTTTCAAGCCTGGAAAACACCACTTACCACTATTATGGCCAACTGGAATGCTGAGAAGCAGATGTCCGATCCAGTGTGGCCTATTGTACCGAACATTTGACTCTTCCACCTCTTTCTCTTGCCCAGATTACCAGCTCCTGTCCAGGCACCATTAGACATTTTTCCTGCTTTATATTGGGGCAGCCTGAAAAGCTGTGAATTTTTTTCATTTTATAGTAAGCCAATTTGGTCCCTTTGATATAATTATATGTTGTAGTTAAAAAAACAACAACAACAACAAAAAAAAACAACCCTATAGCAAGGTATTGCCTGCTGTTTCATCATTTTCATGATTTCAGCATGATAAGTAAATGGAGCAAATCAAAACTGCAAAACATGTAGGAATTAAGTTAACATCTTGATGGCCTTTGCCTAAAAATTTTCAGTGCAAAAGAAAGGTATTTGTCCAGTTATTGTGGGTTTTTTTAAACAAAATATTACTATACCACCTTGTAATACACCTATTTTTATCCTAAAATACTTGAAAGTACCGGTTTACTGTTTTGCTCAAAATTTAAAATGTATTAATTTTGTTGTTTGCTCCATTCTTTTGTGATTTTGTACTTCTCAGTACTTTATAGTTTATTTGGATTTAAGTGTGTTGTGTAGTTATGCCATGGTTGTTGGCTATTTAAAGTTGTGTTGTGTGTTTGTCCATGTAAAAAAAAGGTGATGTTAAACAAACCAGGAGCAAAATTCAAATCCTGATAAAGGTGCTTATATCCTTTTGTTCCTCCAGTGCACAGTTGGAACAAAATGATGTAATGCTACCACAAATTACCTTTCTGTGTTTTTGTTGGTGTTTGTGTTTTGTTTGTGTGCTATGTATGCTGCTATACAAAAGTTTTTCCTGTGCCAAGAGTTAGGGGCACATGATTTAAAGGAAAGCTTGCCTTGCTTTTGCAAAGTTAAATATGACAAACAGCTGTTGTAATTTTAAAGTGTGTGTGTAGCCTTGGCAAATATTTGCATTAAAAAGAAAATGCACCTCTCATATCAATTACAGAGTCCAGGCCCAAAAAACATGCCCCGAACAGAGCCTGGACAAATTCAAATTAGTTGTTTCCAATCCTGAAAATTTTGAAATAGTTAACAGTAAAACCTGAGTATATTTTAAGTACTAATGGTAAAGTATTGATGGTTCTCATTGACAGATTTACAACTAAAATTAGAAAAATATCCATTGATCAAAACATCCATTGCCTATTTTAAAATTGTTCACCTGGAATTGCACCATGGATAAGGACATGATATTAAAACGTGGCATAAATAAATGCATTGGCCCCTTTTGGGGCCCCTCTGCAGTCTTTCTGGATTTATAAATTATACACCAATATGTCCTGACCAGAGATGGCACTTGTACAAAACAGTAAAAAAATTAGTGGTGACTCCACAATTATATCCCCAGGGTCAACGATCAAGTGGGTATTGGATGTTCCAGTAGGTTTGAAAGAAAAGAAACTACATAAACCAAGAGACTGGTGGATCTATCAGTGGTTGGATCCAGGGTTGCCTAAACCGATGGAGACATTTTATATAGAGGCCCACACAGTCTCTTGGGAGGAGGATCAAAGACAAAGATCAGATGGCCCTGGGACACATGTTTTTATATATAACTATTGGTTCCTTTGCCATGGTATGGTCCCTGGATGTGTACATATGGCCCGTCAAACAAATACTAAAATAATGTGGGCCCTTTTAAAAAAAAAAAAAAAAAAAAAGGAAATATTGATGCCAGTAACTACATATTGGAGCAATTGGCAGGTGCTGGCAAAGCAATAACCCCAAAATATCCAAAAATAAGTAATCCAGGTCCAAAAGTATGAACACTGCAAAATTTGACTGCAAGAGCCATGCCGACTAATTACATTCGGCTACCAGCATGGCTAGACCACCACCCTGTACATTTAGTACTAAAAAATATCATGGCACATGGAACAATAAAAATGGGTTATGATAGAATCAAATGCTCAGAATGCCAACAAAGAAAGGCTAATGAACCATATAAACAACACTCCTATGAAGAATAAAGTGCCCTATGCAGGGCAAAGCCAAAAAACCCACATGCTTTTAAAAGCTCACCCTGCTTTTGCAAAACAGAATTAATTAAGTATTCTTCAAAGAAAGTTTCCAGTGACTTGTGCTAGGTGAAAAAAGCATGTAAATAAGACGGTAGTGAAATGTTGGCATGTCTGCCCCGCGTAAGGACAAAGCAAAGGAGTTAAAAAAATAATAAGTAACTTGTGTGTCGGAATAACAAAAAGATTTAGCAAAGTGAAAAAGTAAAGCTTTGGTTTAATATTGTTTGCATTGAAAAATGTAAGTGTTTTAGTCAAACAGGTTAAAGTTAGTTTAATAAGCACTATAACAACTTTGAAGCTGTAACTAATTAAGAGTTAACAAACAAACAAAATAAACAAACAGCCAAAGCGGCTTGCTTTAAAACAAAAGGTTTTTTGTTTTAGCTTTTAATAATTTAATAAAAAGTTAATTAAAATGTTGGGGTAACATTACGGAGACCCCTTTCCCATAGTCAGGTATGCAGTTCCCTTTAAATTTTTCGACAACTTGACAAAATGTTTTAAGGAAAAGAAAAAGGGGGTGGGAGGGGGAAACAGCTGCTGTATAGTCAGTGCAAAGCACTGCTTT
The DNA here is from genome assembly GCA_003113815.1 of Sphenodon punctatus. Lineage (NCBI taxonomy): Eukaryota > Metazoa > Chordata > Lepidosauria > Sphenodontia > Sphenodontidae > Sphenodon > Sphenodon punctatus. The sequence continues at coordinate 1,787,291 of QEPC01015367.1, forward strand.
CTTCAATAATGCCAGCAGGCAAGGCCTTTTAAACACTGTGTCAAAAATGTTCCAGCTTCATGTTTTTGGATGCAAATTCATGGGCCAGTGCAACTAAATTAACTCCTTAGTGCCCAAATAATATTGTAATCCCTTGTTACTGCTTGAAATTGCCAAAGAGCCCAGTGGCAATTTCACATTCAGGGCTTATGCCAAACTATTGCCAAGCTGCTATTTTGGTCTGTTGCCTCACGCTGTGACCCACATGAGCAAAAAGGGGGAAATAATAATAAATAATAATTGAAGCAGTAAAATATAATTGGACCTAATTTTGTGTGAGTTATTTGCAGCTTTGGTTTTTCTAGGCCCCTCAGCTGGTTTAAGCTGATCCCTAATGCCTGAATGCCACAAATTATATGAACTGAGTTCAGGTCTCATGCCTTGCATTTTTTTTTTCTGAATTATGGCTAGACTGCCTAATTAAATAACATGTTGTAATTTTTGTTGTGGCTGGGCAGTACTTTTAGGCCTACTTTATTTGTTAGGCTTTGCATTTTAACTAAAATTTATGTAATTACTTAGGTGTATTTAGTTAACTGTGCATTGGTTCTTGTGTGTCTGTGTCCTAGGGTGAAAACAGACATGACGTTAACCACCCGTGGTGGTCATTTATGCATGTTTCAGGGCTGCACAGGGCACCAATACAGCCCTGCAACAAGCATAAATAACCACCAAGGGTGGTTAGCATCATGTCTGTTTTCACCCCTAGATGTAAAAAAAAAATCATATTTGTGTGCAAAGGTTTTTACAATCAGAACAGAAAGATTTTCTCAAAAAAATTTATCCCATGGTTTGGGATTCCTTTGCCTGGTAGCAATGGTGGGCGTGCCCATTTTTCGGGCCAAAGAGGGCTGTCGGGGCTCTGGGATCCAGCAGAACCTTTGCTGCTCAGTTCACTTTCAGTTTGCAAGGAGCAAAAAAAATAAAATGCCATTTTGACAAATATGTCATACAGCAAACCTCAGTTGGTTAAGGACTTTACTTTTAGCTCTTCTGTGTATAAAATCATCCTGCATCAAAAGACTGGTATATCACCTCATTATAAATCCTGATGCACACACTCACTGCCCCCGACACTCTCACACTCCCCTCCCTGACACACTCACTGCCACCTGACACACACACACTCCCCCCCCCCCCCATACCACCACCACCACTATACCGTAAACCTATACCACCACAATTAAAATGATCATTAATTCAACTGATAGCATAGTTTTATCTTAATACCAAGCACTAATGAAGTGTCAAAATTTTCATTTACAAATACAAAAAGCCCTTCCCCAGAGGACCCTGTAAAACCTGCAGCATGGTGACTGAGGCCACGTCACAAGCCTCCAAAAAAAAAAACACCTTTGAAGCTGCATTGGTAAGTCCTTTTCTAAGTACTTTTCACCACCAACGTTGACACTAAGTTCTAGGTACTTTCATCCTGGATTCACACCTCCCATTGCAAAAGGACCTCTGCACCTGTAAAAATAAGGTCAGAGAGACAGGGTAATGTGCTGGTAACCTCTTCCCTGCCGCCCACAAAATAAAAGCCCAAAATAAAAAAAACTTTTTTAAAAAGCACATTTGCCACTCCAAAGCGAAGCAGATTTGCTACTACACAACAAGAAAAAGAATATGCTGCCATGTCACTGCTAATATGTATATATAAAAAGCTCTTCCTAGCAGATGACTTCCCTACTGCATCATCATTGCCTCCATTGTTTTGTTCCAGCTTGCCCCAAAAGATAAAAAAAAACTTTGCACACTGACACACTAATGCACGGACACATACACACTAATAACAAATGCCTAGTGCACAATGTTAACGTTTTTTTGTTATAATTGAATAGCTGTAATGTTTTTTTTTGTGTGTTTAAATGTTAAATTTGGGCCCATTTGCCCGTATGCTTTTCAAAGATAGTTTTTTTGTTTTATAGTGTTAAAAAAATAACAATAGGTTTATGTGGAAAATATGCACATAAGAAGGAAGTAAAAGTAGGTCACAGCTTTTGAGGACATTTCCTTGACCCCTAGACACCAGTTTTGTGGACTTCACATTATGCAGTCCTTGTCCTAAATAACTAAACACATTGCCCTGATTGGACATTATTTCATTCGTAAAAACAAGGTCTATAAAAAAATTACCCCCCTGGTGGGAGGAATCTTGTTTTATTGGAGCCATTGTCACTGCCATTCAACACCTGTCTTCCCTCCCTCAAGGTAAACTGAATAACCAAAGGGAAATCACTAAGGCCCCAAAATATTGGGGTATCACCATACCTGAAATTGAAGTTGCCTTCTCTATGCAAAAAATAAAACAACTAACTGGGTTATTAAAAACTGTTGCTAATGCAACATCCCAAGGATAGTCGGGCGACATAAGGCAAATGGTTTTGCAAAACAAAATAGCCCCGGACTTCATCCTAGCCAGCAAACGGGGTGTATGCACTTTAATTGGAAAAAAATGCTGTATTTATATCCCAGACAATTTGCCTTTATTTTAACCAATCCGCATTAAACAAGCAGTAGCCCAGTTACATCAAACCAGATCAATGGACCCTCTGGGCCTGACTTAAAGGCTTAGGCTCCAAAAAAAATTATATTCTTTTAATTACTTTTGTTGTTTTTTTTGGCTTATTTTTATGCATTCAATTAATTTTGATGCTTATATAATGCTGCTTTAATAGCACTGCAAAACAACTATCACAAGACTTGAACCAAAGGCAAAGAACCCAAGTTTATAACATGTATGCAGATCTCCAAACTCAGCAAGCAGATATTGATGGCTTAATGTCCATAAGGGTGTAGAGCTAGGTTGTTGTGCCTTCTTGGTCACAAAAGGAAGGGATTGCGGAGGAAATTTTATAAGGGACCCTGTGGAATTAAATTACAATAGCCAAAGCAAGGTAAAACAAAATAGATGACACAGAAGCATTTTGGGTAAAACCTAACGCCTAATAGAAGCTAGGCCTCTGCCCTTTAGACAGAGAACTATTTGCTCTCTGTATTCTGCTTCTCATAATAAGGCCTTGAAAAGTGCTCCACACAGGCCCTCGACCTAGACACTGAGACGCCTTTCACCTGTGTTTTTCATAACAAATAGGCCAAGTAACCTTGCAGCTGGAAAGCCAAATTAACCTTGTTAGGCACCATATATTATAAACCGTTTGGCTCATATAGTTTTGAAAAGAACTAACCCAAATATGTAAACATTGTGCCATTAAGTAACTTTCCACCATTGTATTACGTTGCTCTTTGATTAATAAGCCTGTATCTTTTACGTGTACTATAACCTATAAAAACATATGTATCCTGGAAGAAGGAAAACGAGCCTGTTTCCTTGCATGAAGATAGTGTTGCTCTCTCTCTCAGTGCTTTGAGATCAATAAAGACTCTAACAGATTTCACCAACAGTGTAAGTATAAATTATTCCTCGACACTACAGAAGGGGATGGCCTTGATAAAAGCTTTTCGGCACTGAACCATCTGCGAGGCAAAGATTCCATACTCAGATGCCCATGCTCGGTGCCGGTTTTGCTCAGCACCTGAACAGAACACCGCGGTGTGTTGGATTTGTTGGGGGTTCAAACTCTGTACCAGGAAGGATCAAACCCACTGGCTGGGAGAGCACCTCCCTGTCTGGGCCATTTCAGGAGCAGTTTCCAGGACCATGAAAGGTTTGCTAAGAGTGACCCCAACCTTTTCAACTCTGGCCTGTTCCCGGACAGGGGAGGTGCCATTGGGCATCAAACGGCCAGGTACTTTGGTGCCAACGGGGCTGAGGCTGGTGCACGCACTGTAGTGCTTGAGAATGCCCCAAACCTCACTGGGAAGGGAGCACCCCTCTACTCCGGGGTCAGTCACTGGCGCTCTGCTCCCCAGAACCGGATCAGCATGGAAAGAAGTGCCATCGCAAGAGGACTCTAACACCAGAGTTTTCCCCAGAAGAATTGCCGCTCTGAGAGGATATTGAGGACCTTGAGGGCTTCATTGGCTCGGAGCAGCAGCTCCTGGACCCAAACACTCAGGAGGCATTCACACACCTGCAGGCACTGAGACAACTGACACAGCTGCCACGCCTATCGGCACCATTGTCAGCACCAGTGAGGCCATCTTTCAAGGATCTCTCAGCACTGAACCTTCCTTGAGTGTGTGAGCGCCACCGCTCTAGAAATAGATGCAGCAGTATGCCATCCTGTCTGGCATACTGTATGCCATCCTATGCAGCTCCTTTCTGGGCCTGGATCATGAGCCAGCTTTGTTGCCCTCAGCACTGGATGCAGTCTGTCAGGCCAGGGCCATCAGGTACACTTGATGCTCTGCTGGAGCAGGATTGGCTGGCACCACCAGACCCTTTTTAGAGGGATTCCCCAACACAGGAATCCCATTAAAATCACTCTCCCATGTCACTACAGACTAACCTATGTTCCTTCCAGGACCTCCTGGTGCAGATGGCAGATATGAAGTAGATGTCCTTGGGTAACCTGGATACCAAGAAACCGTATCACCACTTTGACACTTGGGCTATAGGCCAGAAGGACTGCATAGCTATTTCCATGGCAGAGGGAATTCTGAAGCCTTTAGACAGGGACATTGGAAGTCAGATGACCATGGTGCCCCTGGTTTACTTCAAGACATTCCTGATGTACCTGGTCCCAGCAATTGGCTATGAGTTCTCAGTGACCCATCCAGAAACAAACTCCTTGTTTGCCACAGCAGACAGTGGCAGAGAGGGCTAATGGGAGGGGGACCCCATCTCAACCTCCATATGTATCACCATGTGCAGCCCCTCCTCTCTTCGCTTCACTGGCTTCCCCTTCCTGAACGAATCCTGCACAAGCTCCTAGTCTTCACCTATAAAGCTCTTCACAAACTTGCTCCCCCCTACCTCTCTGCACTTATCGCCCTCCATACTCCAGCCTGTGCACTTCGCTCCTCCTCTGTCTCTTCTCTCACCCGTCCACGCCTTCCCTGCTCCCCTAAGCGCCTTCGTCCCTTCTCACTTGCTGCCCCCCATGCCTGGAACTCCTTCCCTGTCCACATCCGCCTTGCCCCCTCCCTTCATACCTTCAAATCTCTCCTTAAAACTCACCTCTTTCGCTCTCCTCTGTCTGACTCTTTATCCTGCTGAGCCACTATTCCTATATCTACGATCGGTTTACCCTTATCCTTGCAACATGGACCTGCCTGCTGTCATTCTCATCGTAACCAAGCCAAGTACGTGCACTTGAGACCTCGCATCTTCATGAATGTTAGACCCCTTGTCTCTTCCTCTGTTCCCCTTCCTAAGTCTCTCCCCCAGCTCCTGTCTCTCAGATTGTAAGCCCTAGGGGCAGGGACCGTGTCTATTTTATTACTTTGTAAAGTGCCAGGTACACTGCTGGTGCTATATAAATGTTTGTTAATAATAATAATAATAATAATAATAATAATAATAATAATAATATAGGGCAGGGAAGAGAATTGATGCACTGGGGCGTATACTCAGCAGCATCTTTGGCTGTGCGGGTAAGGAATTACCTGACCCTCATGGCTTGCTTCAGTTAAACCCCATGGGACATGATGCAGCAACTGTTGCCTCTTCTCCCTGAGATATTTATAAAGGAGCAGCTCAAAGCAGCTGCTGGGGATGGCACTGAGCTGTTGAGGCACCTGATAAGGGTATCCTATGACGTAGCAGTCTCAGGAGCTCATGGGGTGGCAGTGAGTCAAGCATATGGTGTGGGTTTGCTCCTCTGGGCTCTCCTGAGGCCCAGTGTGTGGTAGATAACCTGCCCTTTGACAAACAAAGGCTGTTCACTGCCATTACTAATCAGGAACTGAGGCAGTAAAAAAGTGACCATAGCATGGCCGAGTAGATGGGTCTCAAGGTGGCAGTGGCCACATCCTCCTCCAAGGGTGCTGTGGGACCTCTGCTTTAGTGACCCCAGTGTCCTTATAGCAGGTCACCCTTCCAGCCCCACTGCCGTCTTTGCCCCTGTGCACGTAAGCTGCCCACAGTCCTCACAGGTTCTGCCATAGGAGAAACCAGACACACACACACACACACTCTCTGTGCAGGGGGTTCTCCACAACCAAGAAACCTTTTGAGCACTGGCCTTAGGCCCCAGCAGGAAAACTTCAGGGCCCCTTCCTTTGGAGATAGGTTGAGACCATATGCGGCTGCCTGGTGGCCCATCACCACAAATCAGTGGGTGTTGTCCACCTCACTGAGAGCTACCGCATTCAGTTTGCCTCCCATCTGGGGAGTCAGCTAGTGCATACCAAGACCCCAGGGAATATAGTTGCATCAGCAGTCCTGAGGATAGAGCTCCAGCAGTTGCTGGTAAAAGTGAGTATTGAGCCTGTCAATACCTGCCACTACTAATGAGAGGAAGGGGGGTTTACTCCTCGTATTTTCTTGTGCCAAAGAAACCAGAGTGACTCCAGCCTATCCTTGATTTTAAGGCACTAAATAAATATGTTTGACATTTATAAGTTCTACATGGTGACCTTTTCTCAAATTACCCCATCACTCAGAGGGGGTGATATGTTCGTCACCCTGTATATGAAGGATGCGTGTTTTCATATTACAATCCATTCTGCTTATTGCAAATTCTTGTGTTCCACTTTCAAGGGGATGTACTACCAGTTTGTGGTTTTGCCCTTTGGGCTCTCCACTTCCTCTAGGGTTTTTATGAAGTGTCTGGCCACCCTCCACAGAAGGGGGTTCTTTGTATACCCATACCTGGCTGGCTGGCTGTTTAGGGTCAGGTGATCTCAGGGCTTGCATGCCCGGATGAAGGACGTATGTTCTTTCCTCTCCGACTTGGGAACCCTCATTAATTATGAGAAATCCTCCAGAATCCCTACCCATATCATCAAGTATATAGGTGCTCTCTTGGATTTTATATGGGTCCGACCATTTACTCCAGATGACTGATATCAGACCATTTGGGATCAGTGTTCTTGGATATTGGGGGACCTTGCCAGGTTTACTTTTTATTTTCCAGATCGTTGGGGCTCATGGCATCTACAGCATTCATGACTCCCCATGCCCGGTTGAGGCTATGTCTGCTGCAGCGGTGGCTCGGCCTCTGAGACCTGGGACTACAATTAGTCGCACCACAGGGGTCCTAGACAGCCTTAGTGGTGAATCGTCAAAGACAATGTCTGTAAACGGGTGCCATTCCAGCAGCTGCCACCATACCTGACAATTATTACGAATGCTTCCCAGCTCAGCTGGGGGTGCATTCCAGAGGCATCTCTGTAAATAGGACCTGGTCTCCCCAGGACCGTTTCTTACGTATAAGCATTCTAGAACTGAGAACCATCCATATATGGCCCTGAGGGCCTTCGAGCTACTGGTGCAAGGACACGGTGTGCCAATATACATGGACAATCTGGTAGCCTGAACAGGCAGGGATGGGTGTGCTCCTTCCCTCTGATGCAGGAGACTTGCAAACTGTGGGACTGGTGCATGCCCAGGATGGTAATCCCTGTGATTGCGCATGCGGTGGGCGAGGGCAACTTGGAGGCAGACTGCCTCAGCAGACCACAAAGGGGTTCTGAAGGACTTGGTTTTCCAGGCACTGGTCCACAAATGGGGCTTGCTAATGGCAGATCTCTGTGCTTCAGAGCGCAATGCAAAGGTGCCTTGCTGCTTCCCCAGAGCAGGGAAAGGTGAGGAATCATGAGGGGACGCCCTAGTAGCTCCCTGACCAGAAGGCTCGTTGTATGCCTTCCTGTCCGTTCCCTTCATTCCTTCAAATACTACAGAGGTTGTGGAGTTCAGAGGGAGACATGATTCTTGTGGCTCCAGACTGGCCAAGACAGTATTGGTATCTGAAACCTTGAGAGCTTTCCAGGGACCCAGGGTGGTCTCTGTTGAGGGAGGTACCCAGGCCTCGAATGCCCAGCATGAGGGGCAGCTGTAGCACCCGAACCTAACCTCCCTGAGCCTGATGGCTTGGAGGCTGTGCTGTTGACACAGGAGGAACAATTGCTCAGGTGCCAGACTCCTGAGTGGTAGATCTTGCTCACTAGCAGACAAGTCTCTACTAGATATGAGACCAAGTGGAAACCGTTCAGAGCCTGGATAACAATTCTGGACATATTGGACTATGTGGTCCACCTTTTGGACGGATGGACAATGGTCTCCTCCATCAAGATCCACTTAGCAGCAATTAATGCTTTTGGGGGTCCAACAAAATGGACTCCAAAATGGACTCTTTACCGTCCCCCTAGTTGCTCATATCTTGAAGGGGGCAATGAAGGGGTTTACCCCAGCCTAGGTGCACTTCCCAGATTGGGATCTTAATGTGGTTCTGTGGACTGATGGCAGACCACTTTGAGCCCATGGCCTCCATACCAGTAGATTTCGTCAACTTTTAGATGGCTGTTTTTAGTGACAATCGCTACGAGGAGAATGAGTGAGTTGCAGGCCTTGTCCTGCAGGCCACCATATGTGGTTCCATAAAGAATGGGTTGTCCTGAAGCCATATTTGGTGTTTTTTCATGCAGTAATTTCCATGTTTTACCTTGGACAGGCGATTTCCCAGCCTGCCTTTTTTCCTCCGCCGGGGAGAGGCGGTGTTTCACAAGTTGGATGTTCGAAGGGCTCTGCTTTATTATTATTATTATTATTATTTATTATTTATTTTATTTATTATTATTTTTATTTATTTTATTTATATAGCGTGAGCAATGTACCTGGCACTGTACAATCCACAGTCAGAGACCGATCCCTACCCCTAAGGGGCTTACAATCTGAGAGACAAAGGTGGGGGATACAAGGGAAGGTGAACATCGGGAGAGACGAGTACATTCATGAGGTTGTGAACTTGCAGGCTCACATGCTTTGCTTAGTTACAGGGAATTAGGTTCTGAGTAAGGGGGAAAGGATACAGTATCATTCATGACCACCTAGTGTTAACAGGAGAACCCCCTCCCACTCGTGACTATTGGGGGGTGGGTACCCCAATATTCACTGTTCCTTAACTTTGGGGGGAATAAGCTTGATTGGTCAAGCCCAGGGGTTTCTGTGTGTCCTAAGGATCAGTCAGAGGACAGATACGTGCTACAAGCAGTTTATGTACCCTCCCCAAAAGTGAAGAAAAAGAGGGAGACAAATATTCAATAAAACTAAAGGGTTTATTTTCTACATGTAAACAGAGAAACACAGCCCCGGTCTGGCTGGCGGGATCAAAGGAAAAACACAAGCGGCTGCAGGGAAAATGAAAGTAAGGGGGGGGGGGGGGGGACGGGAGATCTGAAAAAAACACAGAGAGAGAGAGCCAGAAGGGAAGTCTGGACCTGGGGTTACCTTTCTTTTCCTGTTGAAAGAGGGGACAGGCGGCCCGCGGATCCAGCGAAGTTCGTGAGGGGGTCGGGAAGAAGGGGCAGACCAAAGTCTGGGAGATCTCTTGAGATACAGACACGCACAGCGATACCCGCACGTGTCCACATCTAAAACCTTCTCAGAGTACAGCGGGGAAACGAGGAGCAGTTATAGGGTTGGGATAGACTCGGGGGCATTGCAGAGGGAGGACAAAGGGAAGATTCAGGAGGACAGGGGACGCAAATGGCCCATCGAGGCAACTCTGGGTGGGTGTCTATAGTTACAATAGGGACTCTGGCTGGGGTCGGGGTACAACATAAGGGAAAACAAAAGACACACCTGGGCATGAATGGGGGAAGGTATTTTCAGTGATTTAGGAGGAGAGGAGGGGTCTAAGGTTAATCGCCAACATCTCTTTGCATTTTCTTGATGGTGCTGGGAGGGGTGTTGGCTTCCGTGGGGGATTCTATCTTCCATGCCTTTGGGGCTGTTGCTAACCTGAGTTCTATTCACCGGTGCTTTCTCAAAACAAGGAAAACACCCTTTCTTAATGGCCCCATACTTAGTGAGGGCTCTCTCCCTTTAATCACCTTCCTTCCAGATCAGGCCAGTTTCTACATGAGAGGGTTCTATTTCTTTTAGGCTCCATGGTGGCTTGGCCCTATCCCCTCTCCGGCTCCCTAATGCCCACCGACCCATGCCTCGCATGGCCTTACCAAGTATCTGGGGCTGTCTTTTGTATGGGGGGGGGGGGCTACTAACACTAGGGAAGACCTGACAAAAGAGATGGTTTTCTGGAGGGATTTGAAAGTTGGGAGGGAGGGAGTGGAGCGAATATATCCAGGGAGGGAGTTCCAGGCATGAGGGGCAGAAAGGGAGAAGGAGCGAAGATATTTAGAGGTGCAAAGGGATCGCAAGCAGGTGAGGGTGGGGACACAGGAGGAGTGAAGCTTCCGGGCAGGAACGTGGCAGGATACAAGAGCAGAGATTTATGGGGGAGCAAGACCATAAAGAGCCTTGAAGGTGAAGACCAGGAGCTTGTGCTGAATGCATTCCCGTAGAGGGAGCCAATGCAGGACAGAGAGGCAGGGCTGTACATGGTCAAAGAGATGGGCAAGGTGGATGGTTTTGACTGTGGAACATTGAATGTGTGTGGTGGTGGGGGGCGTGTAGATTAGAGCAAGGGAGACCAGTAAGGAGGAAGCTGCAGTAGTCAAGGCGAGAGATGACTAAACATGGATTTTAGCAATATTGCACAGAGCAAAGCAACAGGATTTACCAACAGCCTGGATCTGAGGCTTAAATGAGAGGGAGGAGTTGAAGATTAATCCCAGGCTACTGGCCTGAGGGACCAGCTGGATGGTGACTCCCTCAATGGAAATTGAGAGGGAAGTAGGAAGGGAGCATTTGGGGGGAAAAGATGAGTTCAGTTTTGGCCATATTAAGCTTCAGTTGGCGACGAGACATCCAGGCAGAGATATCAGCAAGATAGGTTTCTTATCTGTAACAAGGCTTTTTCGAGTTGTATCCTGTGACCACGCCCAACTCCCTCCCTCCTCCCCACTTGCAGTAGCTATATCATGAACTGAGAGGGAGTGCTGTGGCAAGGCTATATGTACACACCTGGGGGAGTGACATTGGGGTGTGGGAAACTAAAGGAAAGGTGCTTGCTATAATCCACATTGGGCACTAGATGCCGCCAAAGAGGATACAACCAAAAGACTCATTACAGGTAAGAAATGTGTATTTTTCACAACTTGTTTTTACTAGATTTTTTTTTTTAATCAGCATGCATGCAGAACAGTAAATCTAACCTTTGAGTTACTGATCTTAAGTACCAGGTGCCTATAATTCTCATTAACTTCAGTGGAAAGTGTAGGTTCTCAGCACCTCCCAGAATCAGGCTATTTTATCACTAAAAATATTTTTATGTGTATAATTTCACATAATTATAGTAGTTTGATGGATTCTACTGAATTTGGTGTGTCTCCTCTATATTTTAAAGATAGTTTGGGAAAGTAAGAGTGAATTATGTTCACGTTTACTAATTGCTGCTATGTGGAAATATTTTACTACAGTTCCGCAACGCAGTTGCAATACAGTATTATTTGAATTCACAAAGTAAACTATTGATTTTCTCTACTACCAGTGGGGTTGCACAGTCCCCTGGAAGGTGTACCAAAAACTTAATAAAATGTTTTTACCAAACCTCTACCACTTCGTACTCTATGTATCTCTCAACAATAAAGGGGGCAGTTGTATGCCACTGGTTCATTCCCTCCTCCCTCATTGTACTTTTACATTTTGTTTAGGTAATTACTAAAACATTTAACCCCCCCAATTGGAATGAATGGGGAAATGAAAGCACTACATGCCTACAGTTGGAGGGGGGGTCCTATTTGCCCCAGACACATTTAGCTTTTTGTCTGTTTTCATAATGTGCCATTTTCTGTGTATCCAGAAAGATATCACTACAAGGGCATTGGGTTACACACCAAGTGGAAAATCCTCCACGTACCAGCTAACCAAGTTCGTTTTATCTTCAGATTCTTTACACAGCAGTTAACCCTTTCATATTGTAAACTTAAATAGTGTTATTTTGCTTGCAGTGTTGTGTTGAAAAAAATTAACCTATTAGGCTTCACAGGTCATTTCAACCCCTCCATTATTTACTATGACCTCAAGCTATTAAAATGCAGACAAGTTGTCTGCATTGTGAAGTTATATCACCTACTTTATCTGACTTGCCTATGAATGGTGAGAATATTGGGATGTTAACACTTATCACCTAGATGATAGTCTGTTTGCCTAGGAATGTGCTGTCCCTGAAGTCTATTGAAAGTCTTTTGTATACTTTTACTCATAGTTAGTAATCGTAATGTTCAATATACAATTGAACAATTAGGGCTGAAACTGAGTTTCAGCACTTAGTTGTTGCTTTTGCAGTTTCTGTACATCTTATGTTTCAAAAGTGGGTGGGTCAATTCAAACCTGTACAATTACTGTTGGGATTTTACTGGTAACATTGGGAGATACTATTGACCCCAAGAACTTTCATGCTGGAGATGTTTTTCTGTTCCTCAAGCAATAATATATGTTAACTGGAGTCCTTTTCAAATCAGTCATATTTATGTTTTTCAACTGACTTAATTGGGGTCATTATACCCCAATAGCAGATTGATACAGCTGTTTTTTAAGGCGTACTAGGGTTAAAAATACAGCAGTCCTAACATTGTGGCTGCTTTTTGCATCCCCCTTTTCTGTCACATTATGTAGTTGTTGTTTTAGACTGTATGAATGGATGTCACTCTTATTTTTGCATATTCATGATAAATTCATAACTGTTTGCACAACAGGGGCGCTGGCGGGGTTAATAGACATTGCTGCAGATTGGATGACTGACTTAAAGGAAGGCATTTGCCTCAGTGCTCTGTGGTTTAACCATGAACAGTGTTGCTGGGGATCAAATGAAACAACATTTGAAGAGAGAGACAAATGTCCACAATGGAAAACGTGGGCAGAATTAATAATTGGCCAAGCAGAAGTAAGTATAGCCCTCCAGCAAGGGCATTTTAATTGCCCTAGTGAGCATTGGTAGATAGAAGGGTGGTTTGGGGGTTAAGGCATCCGACTTTGTGTCTGGGTTCTATCGCTGTTTTTTCCTCATTTTTCCTATGCAATATTGGGCATTTCTTTTAGACCATTTTCTCATAAGTTGCTATTATAAATTAGAGTTGCTTGAGACAGCTGTCTAACCAAGCAGAGCAGTTTGCAGGATGAGGATCTCAACTTTGCTCTGCCACAGTTTCTCTATCTGTGAACATGGGATGATGATCCAGCTGCCAGAGGAGTTGTGATGATTGCTTACTTCATGGATTGTAAGCTAATGAGATGCTACAGTACTAAGTACCGCAGGGATGCCTATTCGTAAATAAAATGCTCCTTTTCTAAAATAGAGTACGAGACTATGTACTCCGGATTGTATTTATGCATAAAAAGTATTTTCTGTCATTGAAGATAAAATCAGACTGATCTTGCCTTTATAAAGCTAATGATATACTGTTTATTTTAGACCTTTTTTAAATGGGATAGGGCAGGGACAGACCGACTCTATGTACGGCAGGTAGAGCGGCACTGCGTGGCCGTGCATAGCGGGCGGGTGCAGAAGTGCACACACCCACCTCCACGCACAGAGCAACCCACCTTTTCACCGGTTGCTCCTTACATGGGGGATGGGTGGAAGTGGGTGTGGATTGGTGGAGGTGCATGAGTTGCGGAAGCGCGCCTCCACATGGTCCCTATCAAACGAGACGCTCACACCTCCTCTCCCCTCCCCCCCCCCCCCCCCCCAACTTATTTTGGATTTTGATGTACAGTATCGCAGCACCAGCTTTTCTCTCATGTTTTAATATAGTTTATAGATTCAGTTTTTTAAAATATTATGTTAACAGTTAATTTTGTTAACATGAGAATATGCATGAAGGTGTTCTAGTTGTGAAACTTACTTTCATATTGTTGATATCTTTAATACATTTAATTTTAACATTAAGAAATAATATATTGTTTCTTTCTCATTTTTTAAGGGTCCGGGTTCCTACATAATGAACTACATAATGTACATTTTATGGGCCTTAAGCTTTGCCTTCCTAGCTGTTTCTTTGGTGAAGGTGTTTGCTCCTTATGCCTGTGGCTCTGGGATTCCAGAGGTAAGATTTGCAGTACTGATAATGTCATTAACACAAAAGAAGGTGACATTGACTTTCTTCCATACTGGACAAAGGGAGAAGTTAACAATGAACAATTTGCCTGTGACACACTAACATAAGAACTAATGTTAAAGTTTGGATTTTATTGCTTTTTATATTTCAGTAATGTTTCAAAACTTGGAAAAGTATCAAAATGTCACGTGGGTTTTCAAGGTTTACTGTCCATTTGTTTGTTTATTTGGAAGATTTCTAAAGAATGATTTTAAAACAAACACACACCCTTTCCAGTTAAATGACCAGAGAGCAGTAATTCATTGTTGCAATGCAAGGTATTTGCAGTAGTTGATGTTTTGTCCCATTGGCCCATTAATATGAACTGATGTACAATCTGTTCACATGGAATCTTGTTTTTTTACAAGGTACTAAAGCCCTAAGGTACAAGGGCAAAATTGCCCTGGAGAAATTATTTATTTATTATTATTTATTCAAAATATTTTTATCTCGCCTCTTCTGCACACAGCAGCACAAGGCAACTAACAACCAATAAAACACAAATACAAACACACAACAATAAATAAATAGATTAAAACAATAAACTGTAAATTAAAAGTTAAACTGAGGGGAATAATCACACCCCTACCACCCTAACCCACCCCACCCAATGCCCATCACCATCTTATCTCATCACCATAAGAGAAGAGCTTATGTAGTTCTTATTGAAACAAAGAAGTACTACATATTTACTCTTAAATGTTGTGTATAGTTACAATTATATTTAAAAGGGGGGAATAGGGTTTAGGAAGAGTGAAATGGGCATAAAGAGTATATTATTGCAATCAAAATATCGGGGGGAAATCCACAGGTATTTCCAAATATGAAGTATATAAGTTTATTTATCTCTGCATTTGTCAGTTTACATTAAAAACAGATTAATGAATGCAGTTTTGTAATTTTCAGCAGGCTTACTGTCTTTGTAGCATAGCCTATGGTTGCTACCATAGGTATAGGTTTATCACTTAATGTACAGTGGAACTGAAGCTTGCAATGAGTAAAAGCAGCTTAAAAATATGAAAACTAAAATGTGTTGCTGTTCAGGTAAAAATTTATCTCATAATGGTATACATTTTATCTAAATATTCAAATTTATAGATAGCTTACAAACTTAGAAAACAGGCTATTTTAGTAAAATTAAGTTGATTCAGGTTTTTTCTTCCTTCTAGATCAAAACTATATTAAGTGGCTTCATTATCAGAGGTTACTTAGGCAAGTGGACATTGATGATAAAAACCATCACTTTAGTCTTGGCTGTAGCATCCGGTTTGAGTTTAGGAAAGGAGGGTCCTCTAGTACACGTTGCCTGCTGCTGTGGGAATATTTTTTCCTACCTCTTTCCAAAGTACAGCACAAATGAAGCTAAAAAAAGGGAGGTAAGTTCCTATTAATCCTTTATATTTAGCATGAAATTTTCAAGTTTTACAATGAATGATCATAAAGTATTAGTAATTCATTTATAGCATAAAAATCCTTGGGTTAAATCAAATATTTGCTATGTTCTTTCAAGCAGGCAATATGTTTGTGTGCATCTTCATAAAAGCCCTAAAGAATCCTCCTCCATTTTCAACCTGCATCTTTCCGCTGCTTTGCCGCCCTTTGCTAGGCCAGATTTTGTAGCAACTGTCACTTTCAGATAAGGAAAAATGCAATAGACTTTCTCATGAATTTTCAACAGACTGCTCAGACAGATCAGTGAATTATTGAAACCCAACCTTTGCCCCACTTTCCTGTGGTTGACCATATTGTCTCTTGCTGCAGCCCTTGTAGGTTCATTTAGTCGGCGTCATAAGCCAAAAATAGATCTGCACTTATTAATTGAAGCAAAGTATAGTGCTAGCCCAGTTTTTGCGGAGAAAACACGTTTTTCCAACAAAATTCCCATATCCTAATAGGAGGAAGATAGTTTCTTATTTTCTACCCAGTCCTTGTGTAGTTCTGCATGGTTAGCTCCCACTAAGTTGGTTAAAAAAATGAAGGAAATGCATTGTATATTATTAGCAGCAGTTTCTTTGTGACCAACTTAAGAGAGCAACAGATTCAGAATTGATGGGAAAGGACTATACTATCTAGCCAAACAGAAAGAGAAGAAAGGGTATATTCTGTGTTGCATTCATTTTTAAAATATTTCAGAGCATTCCTACCCACTCGTAAGTTCCACATAAATTGACAAAGTTTGGTCCAATAAAAGATATTGACTGAAGTACCTTGTCTCCATCTGTTATGTTTGGGATCAACACATCAACCACACTATCTCTAGACATAAATTTAGTATTCGAACTAGCAGCAAATCCTGCTGCTACTTATGCCATCTTTCATGTCTCTTCTCTTCCCACAATGAGCTGGATCCTGCTGGACCTGAGCAGTCCGATGTCTGTATCACTGATTTCTCTTAATTTCAGTTAATTTTAGCCAGCTGCTATTTTAAGGGTTATTATTAATTTGAAGTATTGTATTTCCATAACAATCTCTTATGTGGCTGGCTAGGATTTCCAGCTGCACGTTCCTTGCAGTCAGAATTTACCTCTTCTCTCAGATGCTTGTCTGATTATATTTCTCTTCAGTTTCTTCATCTCTGTAGTAGCAGTTTCACCCCAATTAGCTGATGCAGAGAAATATGCTCAAATGTGAAGTAGAAAGGAGCGACAACCATGGGTATTTTCAGACGCGACGAGGCCAGTATTGGCCCCGTCACAGAATCACCTATTCATCCCCCGCCAGGATCAAAACGGCACGGCCAACAGACGTGCTGGCTGATCCTGGCGGGGAATCGGGAGGGGGTGGAGCTGAGCGGCTCAACATGCGGCCGCACAGCCCCACCCCCCCACGCGCCCTAGGCCACCCGCCCTCTGGGAGACGGGCGGGCGCCGCAGCCAATGCAGCCGCAGTGCCCGCCCGTCCCCCTGGGCATTGACCACGGCCCGGAATCCGCAGCGGGCACGGATGCTGATTCCGGGCCATGGTCAGGGGACAGACGTTACGATCCCATGCTCAACCATGGTGAATTTCCCGTGGTTGAGCGTGGGATCATAACGTCTGTTGGCCTGAACATGAGCTTCCTGCTGGGTGTTCACCCTCGTGAATCACGGGCGGGAATCTCTTTGACCATGCAAACGGTGATAGTCCGGGCAGGACGGCCGTTTGCATGGTCAAAGAGATTCCCGCCTGTGATTCACGGGTGTGAACATCTGGTGGGAATCTCTTGTCAGGCCAACAGACGTTACGTTACGGTCCCTCGCTCACCATGTGGGCATTCACCGTGGTTGAGTGTGGGATCGTAATGTCTGAAAATACCTCATATGGGAATGGGAGCTGTAAGCGGCAGTGGTGGGGAAAGTGTTACGGGCCAATTTATTTTATAGTTTAGAACTTTGCACTTTTTTGCGGTTTATAAACTTGTTAATCCTAGCAGCTGGTGTGTCTTCAGTACGAGATACTGGTTTTAGTTTAAAAACACGTTACAAACCACACACCAAAATGTCATTCTTTTTCTAGGTATTATCAGCTGCTTCAGCAGCAGGAGTCTCCGTAGCCTTTGGGGCCACTATTGGTGGAGTTCTTTTTAGTCTAGAAGAGGTATGTAAAAATGCATCATTGGAGCAGTATGTTGTTGCTGTATTAGTCTCACACTTTTTCATCTGTGGGAGCGAACCCTTTAATAAGAGAGACATCCTGTTCTGAGTCCTGGTTCTCCACTAAGCCCTGCATCTGAAGCTGCTCTGTTTTAGAGTATTTTGCTTGTCTCAACTTGAAGTGGTGGCTGTTTGAATTTATTATTATTTATTATTAACAAACATTTATATAGCTCCAGCAGTGTACCTGGCACTTTACAAAGTAATAAAATAGACACGGTCCCTGCCCCTAGGGCTTACAATCTGAGAGACAGGAGCTGGGGGAGAGACTTAGGAAGGGGAACAGAGGGAGAGACAAGGGGTCTAACATTCATGAAGATGCAAGGTCTCAAGTGCACGTACTTGGCTTGGTTACAATGAGAATGACAGCAGGCAGGTCCATGTTGCAAGGATAAGGGTAAACCAATAGTAGGTATAGGAATAGTGGCTTTGACGCTTTCCATTTGGAAAATATAATTACAACATGAATATATAATTTTTAATCACATTTAGAGTGATATGTTGTGCGGCCAGTTACTGCTATTGATAATATAGCATTCACCTAGTTGAGCTAAACATAGCAAACAACTGTGGCGTGTGGACTAACTATATTTTCTGCATATTCAGAATAGGTAGAATTATTGGAAACTAATTTTTAAAATATTTCTAACTTGTTTCTTTGCAGGTCAGCTACTATTTCCCTTTGAAAACTTTATGGAGGTCTTTTTTTGCTGCTTTAGTGGCTGCATTTGTTTTGAGATCTATCAATCCCTTTGGAAACAGCCGTCTAGTCCTTTTTTATGTGGAATACCACACCCCTTGGTACCTTTTTGAACTGCTTCCCTTCATTCTTCTGGGGGTCTTTGGTGGTCTCTGGGGAGCGTTTTTTATCCGCGCTAACATCGCTTGGTGCCGCCGGCGCAAGTCAACAAAATTTGGGAAATATCCTGTCCTGGAGGTCATAATTGTTGCAGCAATAACAGCTGTCATTGCTTTCCCTAACCCATACACAAGGCTCAACACCAGTGAGCTTATTAAAGAACTCTTTACGGACTGTGGGCCCTTGGAATCCTCCTCCTTGTGTGACTACCGAAATGACATGAATGCCAGTAAGATAGTAGATGATATTCCTGACCGTCCCGCTGGTACTGGAGTTTATTCAGCCATATGGCAGCTGTGCTTAGCACTTATATTTAAAATTATTATGACAGTATTCACCTTTGGGATCAAGGTAGGTCTTAATGTAATTGATTTCTAATTGTTTAATTATTGCTCTTCCCTCCTCCCTGCCTCTACGTAGGTTTAAAAAAAGAGCATTTGCATTTTTATATTTGTGTTCCTCATGGAAAGAAATATCTTAAGATACTGCTTTAATGTTTTTCTTTTAACGTTTTTCCATGTATGGCTGAGGCATTCAGTGAAATGTATGCCAGGCTTAATGCAGTGGAAAACCAAATGGATTTTTGCTGAGTACAGAATCAGACTGTTATCCACAATTAGACTGTGTGACACTGAAGGCCTACCTATCAAAGGGTGAAAACAGACATGTCACTAACCACCCTTGGTGGTCATTTATGCATGTTTCAGAGCTGCATAGGGCACCAATACAGCCCTGCAACATGCATATAAATAACCACCAAGGGTGGTTAAAGGGTGGTTAGCGTCATGTCTGTTTTCACCCAAAGTACATCTTCTGTATTCCTTGGTTAGTCCTCCACATCCCTCCACAGTCTGGTGAAGGCTGGTGTAGAAAAATATTCATAATACACTATTTTTACTCTCTCTTCTGCTTGTTGGATAGTAAAATATTGAACAATGTTGATGTTTAATGCAGCTTCCCAAAATGAGAGTGATGCCCCTCCTAGGACTGCATAAAGTATCCAGAGGGGTGGGGGCACGGAAAGATCTTGGTTGTTCTACAATTATTGTTATGTTTGTTTAGTTTAGACAACGTCTTGTCACATAGACTCATTGCATTAATGTCCATGCATTGCACCTAGTTCATGGAAAGAATAACAAAGAAGTTTCTCTCTGTGTATATGTGCATGTCTTGATATATCTTTGGGTCAGAACACTATCCTATCAATGCCTAGGGTACATTGAAAGACTCTCTGACGTAATTCAAAGAGCGTTGTGCACTCCATTGCCCTAAAAGTCATTGTCCCCAGATCTTGCATTTATTTAAATATTATTTTTGATCCTCCAGCTTCCATTATTGTGAACGTGTTTTTGTGAACTGGTGGAGTTTTAGTCTTGTTCTGAAAGTAGCCAGACTAGAGATCATTCTGAACTGAGGAATATGGCTTATTTTGAACACAGACTTATTATGAATGGCTAAATCTTAATCCAGAGTTTGAAAAAGAGATTGCAGATGAATGAATTAGTAATTACTATTTGCAAATTCAAGCCAAACTTCCTACTTGATTCAGACTTTCAAGTCCAGATTACTGGAAAGTGATGCTTCTAGTATCACCTGTATGCTGATGACACAATTCTCTCTCTCCACTCCCACACTCTTCCCCTCCATCCAGTCTTGTATCGCTGACCGCCTCTCTGGCATCTCTGCTTGGATGTCTTGCCGCCAACTCAAGCTTAATATGGCCAAGACTGAACTCCTTATCTTCCCCCCACTACTTCCCTCTCTGTTTCCATTGAGGGTGTCACCATCGCCTGGGATTCATCTTTGACTCCTCCCTCTCCTTTGTGCTTTAGATCCAGGCTGTTGCTAAATCCTGTTGCTTTGCTCTGTATAATATTGCTAAAATTACCTACCTTACTGTTTCCACTGCCAAAACCCTAGTCCATGCTCTCGACTGCTGTAACTTCCTCCTTACTGGTCTCCCCTGCTCTGATCTTGCTCCCCTCATCTCCACTCAGCACTGTGCTGCCAAAGTCCTCCACCTTGCTCATCACTTTGACCACACTCCGCCTTTCCTCTCCACCCTACACTGGCTCCCTCTACACCCAGGTTAGGGAACCTGTTTTGTTCCAAGGGCCACTTTGAAAATTAGTACAAGCTCTGAGGTCTGCATGCAAATAGGCGGTAGGAAAAGAAAACCAGGGTTCAGATCATGGATTTGTGCCATGGATTTGTCCCCTATCATTGTGTGCATGCCCTCACTTCTGCTCCCTTACCCTGAGCTCAGTTTTTCAGTGGTTGGAAGCAGAAAACGGATCCAGGGGCCAGATCCAGGAACTGGAAAGGGGCCACGTAAAACCTTCCATGGGCTGCATTTGGCCCCCTGGCCTGAGATTCCCCGTCCCTGCTGCACAAGCTCCTGGTCTTCATTTTCATGACTTTTGATGGCCTTGCTCCCCCATATCTCTCCACTCTTGTATCCTGACACACTCCTGCCTGGGAGCTTTGCTGCTCCTCAGCCCCCACCCTCACCTGCTTGCAGCCCCATTGCTCCACTGTAAATCTTCACCCCTTTTCTCTTTCTGCCCCCCCCCCCCCCCCCCAAAAAAATGCCTGTATTCCTCCCTGGATACATTTGTTCTGCTCCCTCCCAACTTTCAAATCCCTCCTGAAAACCTACCTCTTCTGTCAGGCTTTTCCTGGCTCATCATGAGTGAAATTCCCCCACCCCCAAACTCAGAATCTCTTCCCTGTAACTAAGTTTACCAACTAAATTAGTTCCCTGTAGCTAAGGGAAGCACGTACACCTACAACTTCTCAACCTCATGAATGTATCGTCGTCTCTCCCAATGTTCACCTCTCCCTCCCTTGTCTCTCTTACATTGTAAGACCTGTTTATATCTATTGATTGTACAGTGCCAGGTACACTGTTGGTGCTGTATTGTTTGTTTGTTTGTTTGTTTGTTTATTTATTTATTTATTTATATATTTTTGAAGCATAGATTTGGAGCAAGAGTTTAGAGCTCCTGGCACTTTCTGAAATTCTGTAATTTCATAATTCTTAAGGCCTTGAGGATACTAGGGTGAAGAAACAACATCTTAGTTATTTCTTTTAATTGAAATTTAATATGTTACAAGTTGAGAAAACTTATCAAAAATATGTTCATTCAGCTGGGCAGGAATATACGTATGGTGAGCTCAGCTGACATGGCATACATGTCTAATGCTGTTGACTGACATAAGGAGAAACCAACTCTGGGTGTCCAGAGTTTAACGAGACATCTAGGTACAAGAATGCTTTTTAGAGGGAAGTGAGGAGCAGAGCTGGCCTTAAAGGAAATAGTTGCTCTTTTCGGGAGAAGATAAGCAGCAGTCACTGCGCTGATGAGTCATCAAGTTCTTAACTCTGCTGGCATAGGCAAAGCTTTTCTCTGCTTCTTATGAATTATGCATTACCAGGCTAAACTGCATCTTTAGGTTGTAAGTAATAATGGGGGTGGGGGGGAGGAGATTAAATGGAAATAATGTAATTAACGTCACAGTAGAATCTTGCATCTAATACTGTGTCTCCATGAGCATCTACATAAACAACCAAGAGAACTGGTGGTGCTCTTGGCTTCTGTTCCTTCGTCATCCTGTACTGTTGCAGTCTTGAGACACTGTCTTCCCTGACCCAGAGTCCCATAGAGGGGCAGAAGAAGCATGTCGTGGCTCTGTGAAAACCATGGATTATGGTGAGGACAGGGTGCCGGTGATAGGCCATCTGCTGGAGCCGACGCTTCAGCCTTACTACAGCAGGGCACAGAGCTCTTCCTGTCCCTGCTGTGGTGTCTAGTTCAGGGGCGGGGAAAAACCAGTCACCCCACAGAAAAGGTGGCTGCGGCAGGATACATGTCTGTTCCCCATGCTAGGATTTTGGTCAAAGCAGCAGGGGGATGGAATATGGGGAGAAGACGGAGTGAGGAATAACTTACCTTGGGGCAACTTGTCCACACACACAGTTGTTCCGTAGCAACATCCTAGCAGCAAACTGTTCCACTTTAATGCAGGGCTAATTGCAAAAGTAGCAAAGTGAAAATCTGACCTGGTGCAGGTAGTCTACTTCACAGCAAATGTTTCTTGTAATTTGCCTCCCCCATAGCAAGCATCTTGGGAAGACCAGGCTCAAGAGTCTGGAGTGACATTTTGGCAAGCAAACACAAGTAATGATCATGTGTGTTTAACAGGAACAGCAGCTCTTTTTTGCAAGAGCCTCCTTGCAAAGGATTAATAATGCAAGAAAGGAAGTTTAATTTCCTTGATATTTTAATAAACCTGTAAAAATATTTTAAGCGAGAGGTTCCTGATCTTTTTTGGACTCAGGCAGACCTGTGCTTCAGCATTGTTTTCCTAACACATCCAGGCTTATCTATCAATATACACCACATAGCCACGCACTTAAACTGAATATCATACTGAAGTAAACGCCCTTCTTGCATGTAACCAAAGGCAAAATGAAGTGGATATTAATTGAGCTATTCAATTATCCATTACATCTATAATACTAAAGAAATATTATTTAACTTAATATCCATTGCGACAGCTGCAACATTGCCTTGAAGGGTGAGTGACTATGATTACCTAGATTTTCAGGACATACCTGCTAACCTGCTGAGACACACCAGTATGCCATGCTTGGAAACCACTGTTTTAAGAAGCCACTGATTGTGGAGGCAGTAGAAGCTGGCTTAGAGTTTGGGGACATGGCTCTGTCAGGCATGGAACCCATTTGGAGTGCGAGTATTGACTCGTGTGTACCAACACAAATGAATATAGAGAATCGGAATTCAGTAAGAAAGATAGGTCAGTCCTGGCAACATATCTGGGACTGGACAAATGCATCATGGCAAGGACTATAGTGAAACCTCTAAGAACTGAGCTCATGGTCCCCCTTTGGTGATCTATGCAACTTGTTTTAAGTCTACTTGAAATGCAAGCAGAAGGTAAACATGCCTGCACAATGTATAGGATTCACTTATGTTAATCTTGGGTGTCTTGCGTTCTATTTTCTCTGTAGAACAGTCCCAGTCCATGGACTGTTGGTTGTAGAATAGTACTCCGAGATCTTATTTATTTTAAATCTTTACTTCTCATTTCTGTTTGTTTAGGTTCCATCAGGTTTGTTCATACCTAGCATGGCAATTGGAGCAATAGCAGGGAGAATTGTGGGAATTGCTGTGGAGCAGCTAGCCTATTATCACCATGACTGGTTTCTTTTCAAGGAGTGGTGTGAAGTTGGAGCCGACTGTATAACACCGGGCCTTTATGCCATGGTTGGTGCTGCTGCCTGCCTAGGTAACTATATTGTAACAGTTTCTGTTGTTTGTTCTGTTGTTGAGATAAATATGTTTAGATATTTGTTTTGCCCCAGCCTCGGTACAGGGGTTCTGATTATCGGGATGGTCAGATAATTACTTTCTGAAAGCCCAGATCCCGGCCCTCCTATGCCCTTGTCAGGGTGGTGAATTGGTTAGGTTGGTCCACCCCTGGAGGGTAATGAATCTGATTGGTCTGTAGAATTTTCTGGGGGATTTACCTACTGAGTGGCTACTCTGTCGATGACCTGGTCGCTTTGTGAAATGATATCTTGACTATGGCCATCAACATGGTTGCATCCAGGCGTCTGCTCCCACCACTGTGGCAGCACAAGTCCCCCTGATATATGGAGGACCTGAGGTAGATGAAGCGGGAGGGTAGGCATTTAGAGCACAGGTGGCGCTCAACTCACGCTGAAGCTGACTAATTGCAGCGCAGATTATTTTTAAAGGACTATGCCCCTTGGAGCTTGCAAAGGGAGGCACAAGCAAAGAGGCCTGTTTCTCCAGCTCCGCCCCAGCTGCTGGCCGCTTACCCTTGGCCCGAACCTGCTGCCGCTGCAGGAGATATTCCAGAGTCCTACCCATGTGTTGGGTTTTTCAGCCTGAACTGGGGCGGGGGCTACATGGCGGCTACCCATGGAAACCATGCCAGGGACTGCCCATATGCCAAGCTCCCCATGTTTTCGATGTGAGTAGTATCGGGGGGGTGGGATGGGGCAACTATGGGCCCCAGTGGGCTCTCTTCCCATGCGTTATCACCCCAAATAATCTATGCTTTCTTAAGATGCTACACATCAAGTTTTTCAGAGGCTCTGTTACTTCTTGAGTTTTTTACTGGTAACCTTTTCCTAAGCCCCATTGCTACTAATACAGTGTACTTTCGTCAACCCATTTATTATCTGGTTGGACTAAGTAGTCAGAAAATTCCACATCTGGATGTCAGTCCGTACTAATATGCTGATAAACTACTTTCTTCCAGGTGGTGTGACAAGGATGACGGTCTCTCTCGTGGTTATTGTATTTGAGCTAACAGGTGGGCTAGAATACATTGTGCCCCTCATGGCTGCAGTAATGACCAGTAAGTGGGTAGGAGATGCTTTTGGCAGGGAAGGCATCTATGAGGCACACATTCGGCTGAATGGATACCCTTTCTTGGATGCCAAGGAAGAATTCATTCATACGACGCTAGCAGCTGATGTGATGAGACCTCGAAGAAGTGATCCACCCCTGGCAGTGCTGACACAGGATAACATGACCGTGGACGACATAGAAAATTTGATCAATGAAACCAGCTATAATGGTTTTCCTGTTATAATGTCAAAAGAATCCCAAAGATTAGTGGGATTTGCCCTAAGGAGAGATTTAACTATTGCAATAGGTAATTATTTTCCAATACTATATAAAATTCTGTGCCCTCTTAAATGCATTAGTATTTTTTCAAGCAGAATATAGTGTGTGTGTTAGTTGTGCCTAAATGTTATATTTCCCTAAAGTCCAGATATCTAGAGAGGCTGCATGGTCTTCTCCCTTCTTGTTGGGCCAACCACATAACATTTCTTTTTTTACAGCAGTGGCTTGAAATAACAGGCTGTGAAATGGAGATATTTTCTGTTTGCTTTCAAAAGGAATTGCCACGCTGGAAGAGACCAGTGATCAGAGGAAGTTTTGAAACCCCAGAGTGGACCAAGCTGTGAAATGTGGTTCTGTGGGAGGGTGGTGGAAATATTTCTACATTGCAATGCCATTTCCATTGATTCAGTGGCTTTACATCAGTGCTTCCCTGCCTAAAGAAACATAGCTTTACCGTTAGTAATCCGTGTCCCTTCTATAATATCTTTCAAGCCGTCATGAGTTTATCCACAGTCAAAAGGTTATACAGAGCTCTCAACTTGGGACATTTCTGGACAGGTGGCAGATTTTGAGGGTGACACAAAGGGTGCTTGTGAAAACTGAATAGGACATATTCCCTCTCATAGTTGTGCCTGTGCAGGCAGAAGGGTTCTCTGGAAAGTACCACTTCAGTCATGAATTTCACCTTAGAGTGCCTTGATTGCCGTAGATATTTTGATCCAAAAGTCAAAAAGCTTTCCATAGTAAAAATGTATGCAAGACGTCTAATCCAGTGGTTCCCAAACCTTTGCCTATGTGATCCCATTTTGAGACTTAAAACACCATTATCCCAGAAACTAACAAAGACATGAAAATTATCCCCAAATCAATTGGGACTGTGACCTCATCCCGTTGGGATTCTGACCCACAGTTTCACAACTTCTGGTCTAATCCGTATAAATCTCATAATAGTTGCTTACTCTGATCAGTTTCATGTTAGAACACCACGCTACAGAAGAAACTTCCTAAATATAATTAAAGTGTAAATTTGAACTACTTTAAAAATAAACTCGATCCTAGCAAAATTGTTTATTTAAAGGGCCATCACAAGTCTGTCTGGAAATATTTTCACCTGCTTTTACAAGCAATGCCTGAAATTGCTATGATGGAAACGCTACTGTTCTTTGTAGCTCAACATTTTTTTCTTTGTATGAAATTGCTCCCCCTGTGTACAAGGAAGGAAGGAAGCCCTGTGCACCATGTTCAGTGCTGGGCCCTGGGCAAAGGGATTCACAAAGGATTCATCCTTTCTGAATTAGACAGCACATGACATGTCATCAGGCAACTTCCCTTTGTATTTGTTGCAGGCCTTTGAGCAACAGAGGAAAGGTTTGGTGGTGGTTTTTTGTTGTTGTAAATCTGAGGGAGTAATTGGGTTAGGCAGGGAATCTGAAATTCCTTAAGGCCTCTGTGTGTTTCCACTCCTCAAGGAGCAAACAATGGAACTCTCTTCATTAGCTATGTCCATTAGGGAATGCGGGTCTAGTAGATGATGTGCACACCCATACCTAGGAATTTATAAGGAAGATCATTTTCCTTCTGCTTCAGTTGTCTACCACCACCAGAGAGAGCTTTGAAGAGCATGTTGCTGTGCAGTGGGCATGTTCATTGACACCAAGAAAAAAGGACTTTAGATACTGAGCTACCTGCAGTGCCTGATTTTGATGTCCGTGTTGGCTGTTCTCTTATTTGGGCATGCTTGTTGTAGTAGCCCAGAGAACCATCTGACATCTTTTCACCTGAAGGCCAATAAACAGGATACTGTGATATCGCTTAGCAAACATCTTTTTACACGTGCGAGAGCACACATACATATCTTTTCGGTTTGGCAAACGTATTCTTCCCTGTTATTGAAGCAAGGAATTAATAACGGCCTTATTTACTTTGTGTGGCATCAGCATTGCTGTCGACATTCTCTCTCTCTCTTCCTTCCTCAGTGCCCATATAGTTGCAAATATTATTTGCATAGTTGAAGACTACGTTTTGAGGACATGAAAAGTAGGGAAACTATTGATCAGAGTCAGTCAAACGTATTTTAAAATATGAATTTTAAAGTGTCTTGACTCTTGGTTGAAGTTAGAAGAGCAAAATATTAGACAGCAAGCTTTGTGTTAAGAATCTTTTTTGTTGTTAAACTCATTTTTCTTAAAATGATAGTAAATGTGATCTGAAACACTGCAGGATGTGTTGGGATGTTTAGGCTCAGTGAAAAATAGCAAGTAAGGAAGATCTATCTCAAACAAGCAAATTACATACCATCCCAGGAGAAAACAGGGTTTCCTCAGCAGCTGCATATCAAAATTCCTTGATTGGCTTTAGACTGTGAAACCAATAAATACATGACAGGCCTTGGTAGTGTTAAACAGAGTAACTGTTACTTGAAACTTTTCCGGTATGAAAAATTTCTCTAGTGCTGTGGCCACAGGCCTCCTCTCCACCTGACAAAATGTGCTTTTTTTCAACCCCTTTGTATAAATGAAGATCTTCTGCATGCTAGTAATAGTATTTGAAATCTTTATTCATTTATGTTAGAGGGATGGATTGAAAGTTGGTGTTTAGTAGATCATCACTATGTATGGGCAAAAAGAGGTGATTGTGAAAACAAAACCTCAATGTAGAGTCCACAGGCTGAGATCTAGTGGAGTCAAGAGTTGTTCACTGAACTTCCAACTTTTAGACCCTTTAAAAGAAAAGAATGTGAACTCTTCCTCATTTATCCATTTTTCCTTTCTTCATTAAAGAAAGTGCCAGAAAGAAACAAGAAGGCATCGTTGGCAGTTCCAGGGTCTGTTTTGCCCAGCATACCCCATCACTTCCTGCAGAAAGTCCTCGGCCTTTGAAGCTTAGAAGCATCCTTGATATGAGCCCTTTCACCGTGACAGATCATACCCCCATGGAGATAGTGGTGGATATTTTCCGCAAGCTAGGCCTGAGGCAGTGCCTTGTAACGCACAATGGGTGAGTACAGTGGGCAGAAACGCTGTTCATGCCACAAAGATTTGAGGGAGCAGGCATTTGTTCTGTGTCTTCTTCCATCCAGTTGCTCCCATGCAAAGATGGAACTTAAAATTGATGACTTGAACGTAATCCACAACTGTTTCAGATCTACCAGTAACCTTGGGGGGCAGCAGTGTCAGTCTAGCTTGAGTAACTGAGTTAGAACTTCTCTGGTCAATGGCAGCTGCTGACTAGAGCCTGAGAAATTGAGTTAAAAGCGGTATATCACTAAAATTGTTCCATTAAGAATAACTCTGAAACAACAAATCCTATGACAATTAAATAGTTTGACTGACATCCATAAGGCATTAAATTTGTATCCATGTACAAAAGCAAACTCAATTTCTCCTTTCCTCTCCACTCCTAATCTTGACACAGTCACTCTGTGTCGAGTCGAAAAACAGTCAGTCAATGGGATTTAGGAGGATTCTCCTCCTAAAGGATATCTCCTTCTGCTTCCCTTGCTGTTACAAAACTTGGAGGTGAGGGGGCTGATTTTTTGTGGTCTCTCTGCCAACTTTATTTGAAATCAGTCTGCAGACTTGAAAGTTATTGAGGGAAGAAAAATACTATGTACTTTTGCACTTTGGATACAAAATAGGTCATTCCTTCTCTCCTGGTGCATCTAATGTTATGAAATTTTGAGACCCTACTTACATTTGGGCCTTTTACCCCTCTGCCAAATTTGGTTAAAGTTGATTGGTCTGATCAAAATACAGGGGGTGGGGCGGGAATATACACACGTGTTCCCCACCTCCCATCCACAAAGAGACAAGGTAATTGCGTGGGCCTTCTTTACATAGGAAACCAGGTGAAAAAAGACTTCCTATAACATATTTCTATTTTAAATTAAGATATAAGATTAAGATATAAGATAAAAAGTTGTGTTAAATTGTTCTATGTGAAGTGCTCGGAGTGCCATGGCAGGGGGGTGCGATATAAAAATAAAAATGTATTATTATTTACTTTATTATATACAATGCATTCATGATAATAGGATGCTACTTTTATTGTCCCTGATTTCATCTGTAAGGCAGGGGAATGCCTGACACGAACAGCTTTATAATATTTTGCACAAACTCACTTCTTTTGTAAAACAATAAGTAAAAATTACTTTCCACTTCTATTTTCCATTATTTTGTCCTAGATTTTTGTCTCAAGATCTAGGTATGTTACATGCCAGGCCCCCCAAAGAGCTGTGTACCAAAATCTTCACATGGTCAAGAGCCAAGAATGGCTGGAGGAGCTGGTGCTCTGCTGTGGCTGCTGAGCTTCTGAGAAGCAAACAGCTGCAGTTCAGCTGAGACTCGGGTGCGATGCGGGACCATAAAGGCAGTGCAGGGCCTAGGGCCAGGAGCCACGTATGACTCCCGAGCCACAGTTTGGCCACCCCTGTTATAGGCCATGAACACTGAAAATCAAAATCTGTTGGAGGATAGAACACATTGCTCTCAAACATCTTTTTTTGCAGCAACTGTGATGTGCTTTACTTTTCAAAGAAAGACAGATGGCTTTAGTCATTTTCAGTTGTTTTACTGCCCTCTTCCCCCACCCCCCCAAGAAAACCTCTCTCTTTACCTCTTCAAACAAGCAGAGTTAAAGTGAGGAGGGAGGCTTGGACTCCCAAGGAAAGGTATGCTTGTGTGCCCTGTTCAGACATGAGAATTACCACTTTGCTGTTCCAGGGACCCTCAGCACTTTCTCCCCTTGACTGCTTGTTGTTCAGTCTCTCCCTGCTGGCAGTTCCCTCAAATTCCCAAGCAGGGAGATCAAGGTGCAGAGGAGCTGTTTATCCCATCGTTCTCCCTACTTCTGGGAACAGATGCAGAGGAAGATAGTTATTCCAGAGTAAGTACTCTGTTTCAGAAATCCATGTCCACATTGTTTTCTCCATTGGTGGGGAAACAAAAATAAATCCATGGAGTTTGAGAGCCTTGGAGTTGAATTTTCATGTACTAGAAGCTTGGTAGTTATTGCCTAGTTCTTAACAATTCAGAACAGAACCATTTTTGTTTGTTTTTACCCCCCCCTACATTTCTGCCTTCAGCAGCTCTAGGCAACTTACAATCAATAAAATCACATAAAAATATAATATAAATATACAAAATACAACAATAAGAACAATAATATCAAACAATAAAAACCCATTCTGGTGTATGAAAAAATATCTAAGGACCCACTCTCCACTAAGCCCCAAGCCCCTCCCCATCACTGAAAGCCGAGCAGAAGAGCCATGCCTTACATTGGTGCCGGAAGGTGACAAGATTTGGGCTGAGACGGACACCCACCGGGAGTGAATTCCATAACACAGGTGCGGCCGCCAAGTATGCCCACCTGTCAGTCCCCACCAATATATAGTGGGGAACATGCAGGAGGGTGCAGTGGGGAACATGCAGGTCCCCCCAAGGACCGCAGGGTCCGCTCTGAGACACGGGAAGTGGGACGGTACCTCACATAGACAGGGCTCAGGCCATTTAGGACTTTAGTACCTTGAATCGGACCTGGAAGACACTAGGCAACCAGTGCAGAGCCTGGAGCACTGGTCAAATGTGCTCCCGGCGGGCTGTCCCCGTAAGCAGACAGGCAGCAGCATTCTGCACCAGCTGCAGCTTCCAGACCATCACCATGGGCAGCCCCACGTAGCGGGCATTACAGTAATCCAGCCTCGAGGTGAAAAATGCATGGATAACAGTGGCGAGATCAGAGTCCGAGACATGCAGACGGAGCCACCGTACCAGATGTAATTGGTGGAAAGCCCACCTGGCCATAGCCGACACCTGGACATCTGTGCAGCTGTGGATCCAGGAGCACCCCGAGGCTCTGAACACAGGTTGACAACTCTGAGAGAACTCATCTCACCAAGATCACCGATCCTGCCAACGATTACCACCTCTGTCTCGTCAGGATTCAGCTTCAATTGGCTAGTCCTCATCCAGTCCCCCACAGACACCAGAAGAGCACCGAGACTGCCGGCCCTGGGTCAGATAAAAAACAGAGATACAGCTGGGTCTCATCAGCGTATTGATGACAACATACCCCCCACCGACGCACAACCTCTCCTATTTCCCCCCTCAAATCTACAATATCCTTTAAAATTACATTTTAAAATTTATTTATTTATTACCTATTTTAAGATTAACTTTTTGAGTTTTTAGCTATACAAAGTAAACAAAAATTGATAGTTTACAGCATCTCCAAAAATATAACATTAAATGATATTAATATTCTTGATTCGTATTTATCATAAACAAACCCCAAATTACATGAATGGCATAGCATAAATAAACCTAAAAGAAGAAGATAACCTGGTAGAGAAGGAAGAAAAGGTAATAGAGAGAGAGATAAAAAGAGAAGGTGTTGGGGAGGGAAGACAAGGGTGAGACCCAATCAAAGAATTCTATTCAGTAACTTCTAAAGTGTCACCCCATAAGTTTGAGAACATATCCTGGGTGAGTCTATTGCAAAATACATTGCTCTCCCTGGTTGCCAGCGTTGTCATGTCGACACACCAATCTTCTATGTTTGTTTGTTTTTGCCTTTTTTCTAACTTTAGATTCCATTTAAAATTACTTTCCATTACTCTTAAAATTGCATTTAAAGATTGCGAATGTTTGAACATTGGAGTGCAGGAACTGAGACATCATGGGGTGATCACCCAGTGAATAAATCAAAGCTGCTTTAAGCATTGGTGAAGGGAACGAGGGCTAATTATAGTTGTCTCTGAATAAAATTATTACACTTTGCACTCCTGAAGCTTCTGTGTAAAATAGAAGTAGTATAATTAAAGTCATGCTTTCCCAAGAACTGGAGTATTCCTTACTTCTTCTGAATTTTGGGGGGGTGACTATTTATGGGAGTTTTACTTGTTTTCTTTTGGGAAATGGACTACAGCTATGAATTCAGATATACCACATTTATTCTTTTGAAACCATCTGCAAAGAAAATACATTGTAAACATGCTTCCAGATTCTTCCAATTAATTGCAATTCAGAGCCTATAGATTTTTGCTAACCCAACAGAAAATGGTAACTGTGCAAAATTGTCAAATTCTGTAAAGAGTGCTAAGTAAATTCCCTACATAATGTGGATTGCTATATTAATCAGATGCTATGTAACAAATAACCATTTTTGTTTCCTTGCTTCAGCTTGTAAATTTCTGCGCTTGGTATGCATGACAGCATAAGCCAAATCTTAATTTAATTGACAAAGTACCAGGTAGGCTGTAGAGGACTATGAAATGAAAATTATTAACAGCCTAAGCCAAATAAACAATGTTTATACAATTCATAAAAACCATCTTGCTATTTATAGCACAAACAAAACATAACATTTATATATAGGTAGAGGACTAATTCAGAACACATTCACACCTTCGGCGGGGGCCAATCCCATGCAGATTTTGGCTCCAGGAGCTAAAATATGCGTGGGGTTTGTCCGGTGTAAACCCCCCCCCCCCAAAAAAAAAAAGGTACAATACCCACAAAGATACAGATTAGGAAATTTCAGCTCTACTTTTGCGGGTGTTTGCTAGCAAAGCTGTGCGGCGGGCAGGGGGGGCACGGGCTTACACCGGCCAAACCCCACTCATATTTTGGCTTCTGAGTTCTCTCTCAGAGCCAAAAGCTGCATGGAACTGGCCCCCACCGAAGGTGTGAATGTGGTCTCGGTGAAAACGGACATGACGCTAACCACCCTTTAACCACCCTTGGTGGTCATTTATGCATGTTGCAGGGCTGCGTAGGGCACCAATATAGCCCTGCAACATGCATAAATAACCACCAAGGGTGGTTAAAGGGTGGCTAGCGTCATGTCTGTTTTCACCCTCAGTCTTGCAGATTTGCATCCATCTACCTACCCAAGGTGGGTATGATTTTTAGGCAGGCAGGGAACTTAGTCAACCTTTCTATGGTGGATATCTATTAACAAGTACTACATTTCATTGGCATTTTATGTAAGGCTGGACTAATCTGATCTAAATGTTGGCAATGGATAGCTTGTCGAAAAAAGACCCTTTACATTCCTATGCCCTCCAAAGTCAACTTCTACTTTTGCTATACCTAGTTGGTGGCTCAGTAAAGCTTTGTTGTTTGGAATAAGAGGGTTTCATTAATTGTAGGGAATATTAAGACTTGCCCAGAGTAACTATATGGGCTTTGATGGAGCTGCTCCTGAGCAGCAGCTTCTACCAGAGAGGAGAAGAGAGAGACCCAGCGGATTTGGTGGCCCACAGTCTGATCCTGAGGTGGTTTGTACCAGCACAAGTTCGGTTCACTTCAGTGGGCTTTGCTTTGGCACAAAGGACTAGTGCCAGCACCAAATAGCTGTGAGATTGTGCCCATAATGTAGCTTTCAACCGCTTTGGCTTTTTAAAAACCCACAGAGATTCATTTTGTCCTGGTCACCTTTTGTTTCAGGTTAAAAAAAAAAATTAAGTGGCCAATGCTTATGTGAGCTTAGGAATGACCCTAACTTTTGTGAATGGAATATGGCCTTCAGATCACCTTACATTTAGCTTTTTCATTATTAGCATTCTTGTAGTCCATGTTTTCATTTTACTTTCTCTAAATCTCTCTCATTATGATTGGAACTTTTTCATTTGATTTCACACACAGTTATTAGCATAACATGATCTGTTTCAGGATTGTCTTGGGGATCATCACAAAGAAGAACATATTAGAGCATCTCGAGCAACTAAAGCAGCACGTCGAACCCTTGGTGATTAGATATATCAGATCTCCTAATTAGACACGTTAGAAGTCAGGAAGCATGAAACTTGTGAAGTGTTCAGTGTTCTCTTACCAGAACAGCTGAACAACAAAAATTCTCCTATGCACCAAGTTTAATAATTTTTTTGATTAGAAAACTGGTAATATGAAACTGTATTATGTGCACAGTTATCTTTTTGTAGAAACCAAGCAGTTAATGCAGACATACAGCTAAATATTGACTGTTAATCACAACATTAAAAGAAAGTGAATTATAGTGCTCCATTAGCAGAAGTTTTTGTTTGATATCCTCAAAAGGAAGGAAAATTCCTTTCATATTTTATTTTTTTTTAATTATTATTTTTACTAAGCCAGGTGGCAAAAAACCCTGTTAGGAATATATCTATTTCTTCCTGCTAAAAATTAAGATTTTTGGCAACAAAACAAATATTTTATCAAATTGGCAGTTTAAAATAGGTATTGATCAAGCTAGAAAACTTGACAGCTGAACCAGAACATAATTTGTATTTGTATTGCAGCGTTAGACCTTTCTCCATTATGTCACATGTATCTTCAAGCTCATGCTTCTAAAGAGCAGTCCCTTATTTTTTGTAACGCACTGTACATCTTACTGAAAATTACCTACGGCAATTAATTTATTCCTTTCGAAGCTATGCTTAGTTATGTCCTAAGCCACTAAATGTGTGGGCTAGAAGCTTCATAACCAATTATTGCATTAACTAAGGGTGAAAACAGACATGACGCTAACCACCCTTTAACCACCCTTGGTGGTTATTTATTCATGTTGCAGGGCTGTATTGGTGCCCTATGCAGCCCTGCAACATGCATAAATGACCAAGGGTGGTTAAAGGTTGGTTAGCGTCATGTCTGTTTTCACCCTAAGATGTTGTGATCTAACCTTAGTTGTCACTTAGACGCTGTCTTAATTTGGACATTAGTTGCTGCTCTGCAGTAGTTGCTACTAAAATATGCCTTCTGGATTCAGTTGCTTATGTGCTAATTGTGCTCACGTTTATTGCTAATATTTCACAAGTGTTTCATGTATCCTTTAAAAACAAATCAAAAAGTACTAACCAGAATTTCAAAGGCAGCAGCTCATTCATTCTGCTTTTTGCTTCTCCTTTTCAGTTATCCTTTAGGACAGCTTCACCTTTTATTTCTCGCAGTTATATTACTAACAACTATTTTGATTTTTTTCATAAGAGCATTGTTTTTAAAATTTTAAAAATATATACATGGACATAATTCTGTATGGGTTTACTTTTTGAAGTTCTGAACTTTAAAATATAATTAACTTTCTGATTATTATTTTTTTACTTATGCTGGTGCTGTCAACTCTGTGTGCTCTTATGAAGACACCCAAACTAAGACAATACATTAAACTAAGACATTAAATTGGACTTTAAAAAATAGCATTTGATTTGGCATCAAGACTTTGTGTCAGCGAGCAATTTTTCATTTTCTAAGGCTAGATTGTAGCATATTCTCCTTTGGAAATGGGATCAATATCACTTCCTATTCACATCTCTTTCTCTTTGTCCTTTGTTACTTTTTTGTTGGCATACGTTAATTAAAAGTTCATTTCGTAGAAACAAAAAAATGAAGTACAAGCAGAGCCCATGTCCACTGATATGACTTGTCCATCATGAAAATGGATTACAGCTTAGTGACCATCAATAGGGTGCTTCAACACTGCTCTCTTTAACAAAGATGGTTACTTGACATTGATCAAATGTTTTTGTTCATACAAAAGAATCAGGCTCTTTACTTTGCTCTATTCCTGTCAACAAAAAGGATTTGGCTATGAATATAATTCTGTTCTTTTCTTTTCCCTTCTAATTTAATGTTGTTCTTCTATTTATCCATTTCAGGCGCCTCCTTGGCACTATAACAAAAAAAGATATCCTCCGTCATATGGCCCAGATGGCAAACCAAGACCCCGCCTCAATAATGTTCAACTGAAACCTATAACTGAGGAGAGAGAGGAAACTGAAGAGGAAGTTCATTTATTGAATAGCACAACACTTTAGCCTGAAGGATCTTCCTGCATTCTGAAAGAAGAGCTGGGTGTTTGAGAACAGTGCTGCTGGAATTTACAAGTTGGTCTGGGAGACTGGAGGAGGAGGAGCAGCAGCAGCAACATTCCTCACTGTAGCATGGGGAGAGTGAACCTCTGTTATCCTGCACTGGAAGCGTTCCATGATGCCAGGGCTGCCATGATAGTGCAGTGTGAAAGTCGTGTGTCAGAAGGTGGAATTCTCCGAACCCATGCCTATTATTTTAGCATTGAAGAGATGCGTTGTTAATCCCTGTTTCTGGAGGGGCCACTTCGACTTGAGCCATCTTTTGGAGACTGCAAGGTTTTCCCTTTCTACCATTGAAAACTGTTGTGTTAACTCATAAAATGTATAGTTGTTACACATCACCTCTTTACATTCAAGAAGAGCTTTTATTTCTCTCTCTCTCCTGAGCCGTAACAAAGCCTCTTTAAAATTGGTGTGCCCGTTTGAACCAGTAGTTTCTCATATTGAGATGTGCTGTGACTTACTGAGGTTTGAGTGATCACAAGAAGGAAGTGTTTCTTGTGCCATTAAACATGTAGTTTGCACATCAGGAAATGCTTGGAGCAGTAGAGAGATAATGCAACACAAGCTAATTGAACAGGTAAATACCTTGTGTGAAGCATGTCTGAAATTTGCAGCCTATGTGGCTGTGAGGTAAGAGAAATTAAAAACAGCCGAATCTTGAGTTTCAAGGGGGGGGGGGGGAGTTTTGCTGCAGAATATATCAATAATGTGACCTGGTCTTATGCAATTTTTTTAATTATTGAAAACACTATGGTATATACCAATGTGCAGTATAAGAAAAAATACTGCTGCTCTGATAGTTAAGAACAGGAACAATTCTGTATAAGTGTATCGGGTAATAATTGCATGCTAAAACTCTGGTGATATTTTTTCCCATGAATTAAGATCAGATGTTTTATTTTTATTTTTTTAACCTTTTCAACAAAAAGATATTCCACTGCTGACACTGGATAAAGAAATGTAATTCATAACTTGCACTAAATGTATATTTTTTCTTGAAATTTTACCATTCTTTATTTATATTTTTATGGATTAAAATCTAGTAAATACAAATCAGTTAATATTCACCTTACTAATTTTACCTTTATAATGTGATTTTTATAGAGTAATTCAAAACCCTCTGCTATTAAAGGGGGGGGTTAAGCAAAAGTTTACAACTGGAGGAAGGATTTTCCAAAATGATTTCTTTGTGATCCAGTATGTGAAAAATAACCCTTCAAATCTGACTCTCACTGCCATAAGCTTAAGGTTTTCATTTGTTTTGTATCAGCAAACTGAAACAGTGAAATTACAAGTATTGTTTTTAAACATAGCAGGGTTTAAAAAAAAATACAAAAAAACCCAAATAGTGTAATGGTAACTGTAGATGTATTACCTAAACTCACTGAATCTTTGTTTTCAGGAATTTAGAAATGTTCAGGGTGGAGTTTCAGCTCAAACATCACCTCTTGGAAAAGATCAGTAGTTACTGGATGTGTTGGGTGGGGTTTAAGCTCCAGCAGCATCCACTTTAGCAGGATAACTGACCGATTCAGAACATCTCCTCCCCCCCCCCCCCAAAAATTGACATTAACCACTCTCAGCATTGAATGTCCGTTGATCAAGTGAAACGATAACATAAGATTGAGAACAGGCAAAATTGACCCACAATATAGGACTATAAAATAAGGATAGAACAATTAAGAAATCTATCTGGCAGCTGAACCTTCTGATCACATTTTATCGTCTGGGGTTAGGCACATTACACTCTCTGGAAATAAAACTGCCATGAGACTGCAAGCAGAGACTATAGTAAGGCCCTTATTCAGGAAAGCACCAATATTTGCTCTCCTTTAGGGGACTAGGGTAAAGCCAGGGAAGTCTGTGAGAGTACTCGTGTATTTAAAAGAGGTCCTTATTTTGGGACACTTAATTACTGTTTAAACCTAGCTGCAGTTGCTCTCTTGAAGCACCAGACCCCAGAGAAAGCATGATACTTCTCTGCAGTGCCCACCATGGTCAGTGCCCTTTTTAGAGTTTGATTTTGAACTCAAGCAGGTGTCCACACTATAGGTTTGCATATAACTCACTTTATTTTTCTAACTGAAATTAATGATTAATGGGCCAAATTCTGTTGCTGCCCCAGTATAAATCTGGAATAACTTCCTAGATTTGTGCCTATTGTTGATTTATTTTAACAGAAAACAGTTTCACCTACATATAGCAACAGCTCAGGAGGCAGTGCTTGGGATGCTGCCTTTGTCACTCAGTCCAGAGCTCTTTTTTAGAAAGCAAACCAGAAATTAAAAATCCCCTGCTCCTGGCTAATATCACACACTTTTTAATATAGCTAATAGGCTATAAAACGAACATGCATTTTTAAAAAGTTTTTTCCTATTCACTTTGAACCCACTCCACCCTGACTACTACCTTTCCCATAAGACACTCCAGTGTATGAAACAGCACGATACACTCCTGATGTGTCCTATTGTTTAAATGTAGAGCCGAGTGCTAGATTACACGTCAATTGGCTGATGTGCTGCCCCTCTCTTCGCTGTGCTTCCCTTGTGGACATGGAAAACGTGTCTTTGCCAGTCATTAGGAATTCTGATGTTGACATACGCCTGCCGCTTTCAAACAAAATGGTTTGTGTTCCAATGTAAAACTTGCAGCGCCTTATTTGAGTTACTAATTTGAGCAGATGTGTTGGGGGGGGGGGGGTGTCAGCATTTTATTTAATTTTTAAATTTTTTTTATTTGTTTTTGTTTTATAAAAGTTCAGTTCCTGGTTCATGAAGAATGCATAGTTTGTTAATCTGTGATGTTGCCTAGAGCTGTATTTAATATCGATCTTAATGTTTTTTATTTATATTAGTGTGGTAGAACTGGATATCATTACAGTAAAAAAATCTTATTACTGTGATGATGTAATCATAAACATATTAAAAATTTCTGTATGACTTTTTTTGCTTGAGTTTTTTGATTATCACATTTTACCAAACAATAATGTATATTGGGTATTCCCACACCCCTTGATACTAGTGTGACTTATGGGGAGTTTATTGCTGCCTTCAAAGAACATTTAGCAGCAAAACATCTGAAAATATGAAATCACAGAAAGCAAGTGGTCAACAGGAAAGTTCATCAGAAACTAGAACTCTTTGCTTCCTAGTAATTAGCTAAAATGGCAATTTCAACTGATAATTTTTAAACAGAAACAATAGCTATGTCCCCAAGCAGCTTCGGTTCTTGCATAGTTAAACAGTGTTAGTTGCCACAAACATGCTGGTGGAGGATTGTAAGAATTTGCTGAAAAGGTACAATACCCAAATATCAGTTTTACTATTCCCTTGAAGATAAATAAAATGTTAAACATTTATTTAAATCTTTTCACTTATTAATAGCTATCATTTATTAATAGCTTTTGATTGCAAACATATAGATGTATAAGATCCTAAATTGGCTTTCTATTAAAAAAGGTCATAAAATCCATATTAATAAGTTATATTAAGCAGACTTTAGCTGGGCATGCACAAAATGAACAATAGTTAGCCTATTCAGGTGTATGCAAATGTTTGCATACACCTGAATATTCTAACTATAGAATCATGACATTCCATTTTAATTATCTGAGATTTCCATAGCAAATATACTTATTTTATATAGGCCTGGTTTCCAGCTGGAGAAATTCATCCTGGAACCTGTTCTTCCTTTTACGTTGGAATATGTTTGACAGTGATGTACAAGCCACAGTAAAGGACTGGCTCATTCTCCCATGACTGCATTGGCTCAAAAGAGGTACATGGAATGCAAACCTGTTCTAATCACTAGAGTCGGAATGTATAATCAAGTGCAAATAGGAAGTAGTTCTGGTAAGTAGGAAGGTGCCAGTTTTGTTGCTTTTATTTAGTTCTGGTCAAAATTGTGTGGAAATTTCTGCACAGCTACAGCAGAGCATAAAATACCAGATGAGTCAGCTGCATGACAGAATACTTAAATCCAAGCTCTGAAGTGCACTGGTGTTTTAAAGAACCACAAGTTATCAGGTGAAAAATAGCTGATGGCTTTCATCTTGCTAACATAGCATCAACAAATGGCAATCCTTTTGCAGTGTTGTCTTGAATTATGATGTCTACTGCTTATTTGCTTAGCAATACTTATTATCCCCTTCTCCATGCCCAGAATATTGCTGGGAGGAAAACAGATATAAAGATCCCTTGTAATGAAGCAAAAGGGCAACGCTACTGTAACTCTTGGATCATCTTCTTTACCTTGTGGGTCTGTTCCCAAACAATACAGAAATCTCCTGGGATGCATGCAGCATACTGTATAGTGCATGTGTCAGCAGATCAATTCAATTACATTCAGATGGAGCGATGATACGGAGCAAAATACGTCATGAGTGAATTATATTGCTCTTGGGGATGTTTGTGCAGATGGGAGGCTGGTGGCAGAGAATATAATGAATGAATGTCTTGAAAAATGTGGAGTCTAAACTGAAAATTGCAGTTTGTCTTCAGCTGTGGGCCTAGAGCAGTGTATTAAAAGAGGGTTCACTAACAACTTATACTTTCTCTGCTGCCATTTTAAAATATGGTCACCGTTGCTCTTACATTGTTTCGTGGTGTTGTGATGAACAATCCCTCTAGCAGTAGCTCCACATTGCTATGCAAGATAGCACTTTGGAGGATCAGGCCCACACCCATACAAGTGGACCTTTAAACTACCATGGAGCCCACCTAGGGCTCTACATAGATAGGAATCAATCCATGGGGACCTGACTGAAGGTAGGATCATAACCTTGCCTTAAGTTCCTAAAGAAAGGGAGGCCACATCTTTGCTCTGTATTGCTCTTCATTCTAAAGCTGAATTACATAACAAGACCTTTGAAAAATGGAATTCAAGAGAGGAGTACAGCAGTTAAATGGACAGCGCGGTCATAAATATTTCAAAGTGAAAAATCACCTGGATGTAATCCCTCTTTTTTTAAAGAGCAAAAACTAAACTCTGTATTCTTCAGGGTGTGGTTGCCATGTTGGTCTCAAGTATAACACAGACAAAAGATTAACATGAGGATACCTCTCATTGCACCAACTTTTGTTGGGGAATATGTGTAAGTATTTGAGCTTCATGAAGGAGTTCTTTCAGGCAAATAACCCTTAAGGTGCTTCTACAGGAGCGTTATCTCAGGATAAACGCCTGTAATTCCAGGATTAAATGTTCGAGTGGACAGATATCCTGGTATAAATAAATCTGATTCCTGGTTTTATTCCGGAATGGTAAAACCTCATTTCCCAGGTTTTATTTATCCTGAGATAAAATAATACTGGGCTAATGCTCAGATGAGGCCCCCCGCCGTAGAGAATTGCAAGTAGTTTACCTCCCCTTTACCCAATATCTCTGTGGTATTCTGTGGTCTCCGGTGACAAAAGTCACGGCTAGGAATTTACAACAGAGAAGGCTGTGACAAAATACTACCTCTGCTGCTTCCTAATCCACTGTGACCCTGCAGTGGAGGGAATCCTTTATCATCTTCATGGGACTGGAGGGGGTTGGGACTCCTATTATTGACGAGAGTCCAGCCCCCTCTGGTTGATCAGGTTTGCAGCCTCGGTGCTTCTGAACCCCTTGCTTCTGCCTGGATTGTCAGGTTGCGGCGGTAGCCAGACACGCTTTTCACCAACTCCATCTGGTGAGGCAGTTGTGACTTTTTTTTACTGATTCAGGTCCGGCCACTGTCATCCATGCTTTCATCACCTCAAGGCTAGATTACTGCAACGTGCTCTACTTACGGCTGCCCTCAATGACTGTTCAGAAGCTGCAGCTAATACAGAATGCAGCAGCTTGCCTGCTTTCAGGGACGAGTCACCGGGAGCATATTACACCGGTGCGCCGATGTCTGCACTGGCTGCTTAATAGCTTTCCAGGCACAATTCAAGGTGCTGGCTTTGACCTTTAAGGCCCTAAAAGGTCTGGGCCCCACATATCTGAAAGATCGCTTGTCCTTCCATGTCCTATCACGGCCCCTGTGATCGACTGGGGAGTGGCTCCCATGGGTACCATCTATTAGCCTTGTTCATACGTCAAGGGCTTGCAGAGGAACATTCTCGGTTGCTCCCCCAGTGCTTTGAAACTCCCTTCCCCCCAGAGGAAGGGAGTCATTTGAGCCAGAGCCCAGGCATCTTCCAACGGTGGTGTAATACTTTTTTATTTGAAAAGGCATTTGGTGGGCAGAGATAGGGGATTGGATGGGGTTTGGTTTTTTTTATTGGTTTAAAATCTTTTTATGATTGTAAGCCTCAGAGTGTCTATTGAAATAATTCGCACTCATCTGCTCCAAGAACCTGTGGCAGCAAGTGACATAGGTACAGCAAGTATGTTGGGAGGAGAGGGGCTCACAGGTGCCCACATAGCAGCCAGGAAAGGCACCCAAGATCAGAGGATACTGTCCTTCTCATTAGGGTCTCACCAAACCCTCAGATTGGCCAGGGGCAGGGAAGGGGGACAGCTGGAAAGGGAGGGAGCAGACTATGTGCCTACCATCTCCAAAAGCAATGGCATCCTCACCAACCTGTTGTATTTTCAGAAATCAAAGCAGAAGGTGATGCTGAAATTCAGCTGCACTTTCTGTGTGGCAGAATCCGGTTCCCTTTGGAACTGCCCTGTTTGGCTCCGCTCTCCGCACAAATACAGAATCCATTCTGAAAATGTATGTACCGATCAATTAATGGCAAGACCAATGCTCTAGCATTCTCCTCTCGGTCAGAGTTCCCTAAGGTGCTGAAATTCAACTGTGCTGCTCCATGATGCAGTACTCCTTATGACTCATAACAAGAAGAGATGTTACAAATCAATGTGATGTTGGAGGATGTTCTAGGACAAATTGACAAACTGAATACTAACAAGTCACCAGGGCCAGATGGCATTCACCCAAGTTCTGAAGGAACTCAAATATGAAATCGCAGACCTACTGCTGGTAATTTGTAACCTGTCGCTAAAATTTGCCACTGTACCCAAGGACTGGAGGGTGGCAAATGTAACCCTGATATTTAAAAAGGGATCCAGAGACGATCCCGGAAACTACAGACCAGTAAGCTTGACGTCTATGCTGGGCAAAATGGTGGAAACCATCATTAAGGACAGAAATACAGGGCATGTTAACAAACATGGCTTAATGGGGAAGAGTCAGCACGGATTTAGTAAAGGTAAGTTATGCCTCATTAACTTGTTGGAATTCTATGAGGGTGTAAATAAG
This sequence comes from Sphenodon punctatus, assembly GCA_003113815.1. Taxonomy (NCBI): domain Eukaryota; kingdom Metazoa; phylum Chordata; class Lepidosauria; order Sphenodontia; family Sphenodontidae; genus Sphenodon; species Sphenodon punctatus. The sequence goes on from QEPC01015367.1 coordinate 1,830,657, forward strand.
CATGTGGACAAAGGAGACCCAGTAGATATAGTGTACTTGGATTTCCAGAAAGCATTTGATAAGGTTCCTCATGAGAGACTTGAGAAAATTAAAAAGTCATGGGATAGGAGATAGTGTCTTACTGTGGGTCAGAAACTGGTTAAACGATAGAAAGAATAGGGTAGGACTAAATAGTCAGTTTCCAAGTGGAGAGATGTAAAAAGTGGTGTGCTTCAGGGATCTGTATTAGGACTGGGGCTGTTTAATGTATTCATTAATGATTTGGAAAAGTGTGTTAAGAGTGGGATGATCAAATTTGCAGACGACACCAAGATATTCAAGGTAGCTAAAACACGAGCAGATTGTGAAGAACTCCAACAGGATCTTACGACATAGGGTGCCTGGGCATCTAAATGGCAAATGAGATTTAATGTGGACAAGTGCAAAGTGATGCACGTAGGGAAAAATAATCCAAACTATGCATACATAATACTGGCTACTGACTTCTGAACAGTCATCGAGAGCAGCCGTAAGTAGAGCATGTTGCAGTAAGCTAGGAGCTACCACTCAGGAAAAGGATCTGGTGGTGGTTGTGGACAATACAATGAAATCCACAGCGCAGCAGCAGTCAAAAAAGCAAACAATGTTAGGAATTATTCAGAAAGGGATAGAGAATAAAACAGGTCATAATTCCTCTATACAAATCAATGGTGCGACTGCGTCTCGAATATTGTGAGCAGTTCTGGTCGCCCCATCTCAAAAAAGACATAGCTGAACCAGAAAAGGTACAGAGGGCAACAAAAATGATCAAGGGCATGGAAGGTCTCCCATATGAGGAGAGGCTTGGTAGGTTGGGGCTCTTCAGTTTGGAGAAGAGATGACTGAGAGGAGATATGATAGAGGTCTATAAAATCATGAGTGGGGTGGAACTAATAAACAACGAGCAGTTATTTACCCTCTCAGCTAGTACTAGAACTAGGGGACACTCCATGAAACTCATGGGTGGCAAGTTTAAAACAAAAGAAAATATTTTTTCAATCAGCGTATAATTGGGTTGTGCCAGAAGCTACTGCCAGAGGCTGTGGTAAGGGCCAGTACTATAGCTGAGTTTAAAAGAGGTTTGGACAAGGTCCGTTAGCAGCTATTAGCCAGACAGGATCAGGAAGCATGACAGGAGCTGGGAGAAAACAGGGAATGGATCCCCCATTGTGACCTGTTGGGTATTTCTCCCAAGCCACCGTGATTGGCCACTGTCGGAGACAGGATGCTGGGCTAGATGGATTATTGGTCTGACCCAGTATGGCACTTCTTCTGTTCTTATGATAATCGTGTACACAGCCATCCCAGGATAGTTCTTTAGCGCAGGAAATTAATGATCACACAGACAATCTTGAATAACCATCATGAGATCTTATCCCAGAATTGTGCTCATGTAGAAGCAGCCTTCAATTTACGTTTCAGCATTAGATACTAGACCTGTACTAACATACAAAATATTTTATTTTGAAAGCGATTGATAGCAAGAGACTGGTGTATTAGTATTAAACTAGAAACTGGATTTAGGTTACTTTTCCCTTGATGAAGGAAAGGACTTAAAAGAATCAAAGATACTTGTCAGAAATCTGTTAGTAGAGATGTGAAATTTAGTTTTCCACTACGTTTAGCAAATCAGATTCTTTCAGGTTTATAGTGCTGAAGAAATTAACATTAGCTTGCTTCCTTTTTGTACTGGGATTTGCATTCGGCTAGGAATGGTGCTAACTAGATCTGAACCAAGTACCCGCAAAAAATGGGTATGCCTGATGAATTTCTAGTATCCAAATCAACATCAGGTACAATTGGTATCACATGTCCTGGAATGCCAACTTCTGGTCCTGGAATACTGACTTCCAACACCTTATTTATTGATTTTCCATCCCAGAAAGTTAACTTCCATTCCTGAATTTTTAAAATTTCTGTCCTAGCTTTTTGGTTTTCTGACTCAATATACCGAGTGGTAATTGAAAAACCAGTACCGGAAGTTACCAACTTCTTGAGTTTTCAGTAATCTGTTGGGTACCCTGTCCCTTGGCAAACTCATTGCCTCCCACGTCTTCCAATATCACCTTTATGCTGATGATACTCAACTCTATCTCTGCACCCCCTCTCTCGTCCAAGCTCGCCTCATCAACTGTCTCTCTATCTCCGCCTGGATGTCCTGATGTCAGCTCAAGCTCAACGTGGCTAAGACTGAACTCATCTTTTCTCCCTTCCCTTCCTCTCCTTCTTCCCTGTCCAACCTTATTGATGGGGCCACCATCCGCCCCGTTCCCCCAGCCCATAGCTCGGGCTTCGTCTTCGACACTCACCTTTCCTTTAAACCCTACATCAACACTGTTGCCAAATCCTGTCCCTTCGCCCTCCACAACACTGCTCAGATTCGCCCCTTTCTCTCTGTCTCCTCAGCCAAAACCCTTGTTCACGCCATGGTTATCTCTTGCCTTGACTACTGCAACCTCCTCACTGGCCTCCGCCGCCCCCCCCCTTTATCTCCATTCAAAACTCCCCTGCTAGGGTCACCCACGCAGCCCGTCGCTTTGACCACGTGCAGCCTCTCCTCACTTCACTGGCTCCCCCTTCCCGAACACATCGTTCACAAACTCCTGATGTTCACTTACAAATCCCTTCACAACGTGGCTCTCCCTTACCTCTCAGCCCTAGTCTCCTTACACGCTCCATTCCTTCTCCCTCGCTCTCCTCCCCTAACCGCCTTCGTCCCTTCTCCCTTGCTGCCCCCCGTGCCTGGAACTTCCTCCCTGCCCACATCCGCCTTGCCCCCTCCCTCTGCACCTTCAAATCTCTTCTCAAAACCCACCTCTTCCTTGCGGCTTGTTAAAACTTTCCTTTCAATATTTGCTGTCTGCCCTCCCCACAGACTCCTGCCTAACTGCAACCAAGCCAGCATGTGCACCTGAGACTTCGCATCTACTTGAACGTAATTTATCCCTTGTCTCTCCCTGTGTCCCCTCTCCTTGTCTTCCAGTAGGCAGGGACCGCGTCTATCTTATTGTTCTGTAAAGCACCAGGTATACAGCTGGCACTATTACAAATGCTTATAATAAAATACCACCACCACGTTTAGGCTGTTTTCTTATGAGGAGCGGTCAAATGAAACAGCGACTTGGTCTTTGGCAAATAAAGCCGACATTCTGTGTGATTCTATTGCAGAGCATCACCTGGACCTGGTATGTATCACTGGGGAGACTTGGTTAAGCACCTGTTTATGGGCAAGGGGAAGGCGAGAGAAGGGGGATGTCAGAAAGGTGCAAAGCACTTCTATTTGAAATTTGCTTGCTATTCTCCAAGTTGGGTGCTAGATGGCACCACTACCTACAGTAGCACTACAATGAGGGTAGAGGATGACAGATGTAGTCTCCCATATTGTGCTCGCTTAAAACATAGGCTCCATGCACCCACTTTGCCTTTCAGCCCCAATCCTCTTTTTCTGCAGGTTGGGAGCAACACGGAAGCTGGGGACAGGAGGTGGGCGAGAGCAGACCCTTTCATTTGTGGTGGGGGGTGGATGCATATTCAGTGAGAAGCCCAGCCCCTCCCCTCTAATCCACTAGCCTCCACTCCCTTTCCAGAGAAACCAAGACTCCTGGGCAATACAATGGGCTGTAACTCTGAAAAGGAATGGGAGTAAGGGTGTGTGTTTGGAATAACAAACATGAAAGGTGGAATGACAGGGAGTCAGCTATAGGAACTGGGTGGAATGATAGTGCTCCCCATGGTATCCTATCACTTTTCTGAATCACTTCTTTCACTCAAACTTGTCATGCTGTTTGTCATGGCATTCCTCCTGTCATTCCACCCAGGTGCCTTACTCAGTATTGCCACACCCTCTTGCTCCTCCCCCCCCTCCAAAGATGCACCTCTGTTGTATTCTTTCCCTGGGTTCTGCAAATGACAACAGGATTTATTTCCGAGTCTGGAGAAGGGCAGGGTAGAAGTGTAAATAAATTAAAATAACTTCCAAATTGGCATCGCTATTGCCTCCATTACTTCCAATGGACATTCCATTTTATTTATTTTAATATGTACCCAACTATTAAACATCTATATAGCACTATTCCCAACCTGCAGAAGAGGAGGATTGGGGACCTACCTGAAAGACCAAGGCAAAGCATGTGGGTGCATGGAGCCTAAATTGTAAGCAGGGACCAATGTTCACTGCATTTTCACTATTGCAGCCAATGGGGGAAACGCAGCAAACACAGGTCCCTGGTACTAAGTGAGCAAAATATGAGAGATTGTACAAGGTCTTTACGGCTTACATGGCACAGAAGTTAGGGCGGGTACCTTAACTTACAATTTCCATGCATTCTGGAGCATGATTGAATTTGTAAGGGCCTTACCTTCTCTCTTACACTTAAGGTTTTATCTACAGCTGATTCCTCAGCACTATTAAGTAGGGATGTGTGAAGCCCCAGGGGTTTGGCCCGTTTGGGGTTCAGCTGAACCCGAAACAGTTTGGTTTGGCCCGTTCGGGCGAGGGGGGGGCGGTTTTCCCCCCCCCCCTCCAGGCTGCGCAGGTGGAAGGGGTGCTGGGGAGCACCTCCCCCCCCCCGGCCGAGCCTGGGAATTTATTTATTTTAGTCCTACCTGATGGTGCCGGGGCTCCGGCGCCAGCAGCAATAACAGTTCAGGTCACTACTCGGCCTTCTGGCCTAGTAGCGCCTGAAGTGCTCTGGAGCGCCACTGCCATCGAACCCAGGGCCAGAGCCCCGGCACCACCAGGTAGGTCCAGCGCTCCGGAGCACTTCAGGCTGCTACTAGGCCTTCCTGTTTGACCCGGAAGGCATAGTAGCGGCCTGAAGCACTCCGGAGTGCCGGCACTGCCAGACCTGCCACTGTTGCCGGCACCGCCACGTAGGACAATCCCTGGGGTGGGTTAAAAAACATTTTTAAAAAAATTCCCAGGCTGGGCAGGGGAGAGGTGCTCCCCGGCGTCCCTTCCACCCGTGCAGCCGGGAGGGGGGAGGGAAAACTAGGTTCCTCCCTGCCCCCCCACCTGAACGCGTTTGGAACCCTGTCAGTTCAGGTGGAGGTCGGTTCGGATTCGGGGTGTTCGTGAACAGGCCAAACCCCGAACTTCCGAATCACGTTCGCACATCCCTACTACTAAGTGTACAACCAGCTGTTTGGCTAATGGCACTATAAAAGCATACAAAGCACCAGGAGACATTGTTATAAGATACAGGTACTAAGGTCACAAAACACATTTGGTAAATACCAAATTACACTAAGATGTATAGCCAATAGGAAGACCTGTTTGTACCTGAGGGGTTCCAGTCTGGTTCAAATGCTGCCCTAGCCTGACTAGTTTTGGGAACTTTAATTCTAGCCATTTACTTGATGGTACAAGTAAAGAGACCAACTATTATTTAGAAAGGAGTTTTATTTACCACACAGAAGAAAACATTACAGTCTTAAAAAACTACATTTTTTTTAATGCAAAAGACAGACAAGTTTGACATCACTAATACCTGAAGCTTTAATTCCCCATCTTTGGATCATGCTGCAAGTTGGTCCAAAATCTCTTCACTTCTACTACCTAAATGAGATTCAACAATCTCTGCAAATAGGTTCCTCTTCAACAGGTTGTAAGCAAGAGGCAACAGCTGACCAACGATCTTGTGAAAATACTGCAAGTGATGAGAGGGAGAAAAGTGAGATTTAAGCAATTAGTACTAACCAGTTATCTATTCGCTGTCTGAATATAGCCACCAACAGGTCAAATGCAGGGACTACTAGCTTTGGCTGCAATCCTCAAACGGCTCACTCTGAAGTAGCCCTATTAAAGTCAATGGCACAACTCTCATAAAACACTCTGCGTGCACCAAATGGACGCCAGGGGGATGTGCATGCCCAGAATGGCTCTGGTGGTCATTTTGCACACGTGCAGAGCGGTTTTTGAGGTTCTCGAGAATCTTGCAAGATTCTTGAAAACCTCACTGAGAAGGCACGAGATCTCGCCAGGGTTGCAAGAATGCAAAAGCATTCTCGTTTCACCTCTACTAACTTTATGGAGCATACATAAGAGAGGATCCCCTGCTCTACAGTTTTGGATTTCTGCTTCATGGTGAGCAGGAGCCGACGTCTCGCCTCCAGGCAGGGGGTCAGATCCCCTCTTACACAGGCTCCATAAAGCTAGAGTCTTCCTCCTGCTGGTCGAGGCAGGGCTCGATCCCCACAGTTATGAAGATGGCTGTGCAAGAGGAGTACAACAGAAGGAAAGTTCACACAGTAAGGGCCCAACTTTCTCATCTTCCAAGAGACACACACACTGCAAATTTTGAACTACTGAAATCAGTTTCCACAGTTCTGAATAAGGAGAAGTTTCTATTGTTCTGTTTACATAAGCAATAAACCCAAATGCTTGTCTGAATAAAACATGCAGCACACTTTGTCAGTGAAATGACTTACTACAATACATTGTGTAGAACTAAGTGAAATGTTTAGTATTTAGCACAATGCTTTTATAAGCTTGGATTCTTAAATAGCAGTTGTTTAATCCCTTTTACTACTACTCCTCCCCAAAGGATAAGAGAGTTAGTAAAATAATAGTTGCAATGAAAGCCACCAGAAAGTGAGACAACACATAGAGACTGAATCTATGCCCAGGCAGGTTGTTTACTTGAGGGAAGTTTATTGTACGACAAGTGAGATTCAAAAGAATTTGTTCTCTGGGGAAAATAGTAGTTCACGCTTACTAAAAACTCCAGTCTCAAGAACTAGGAAGTTAACTATTTCTTCAGTAACTATTTTATTTGGATGCTAAGAATCTATTTATGTACTCCCAAGATATGTTCTATGTTTCACATGTGAATGCTATCAGACACCAAGATCATTCTTCAAAATAAATATCCCCATAAACTACCCACTCTACAGATAGGTAACTGAGGTACAGAGGGAACTTTCACTTGACAGTTAACACATATTAATGCGTGTAAGTTTAAAGGTGTTAGCAAAGAAATGTTAGCTAACAAGTTAAATGTTCAGGTAACCAGGCTATGATGCATTCAACCATGTGTAAACACTACAAAGGGTACAGGCTTCATCTTGACCAGACAGCAGAAGTTACCTGTTTACTCGACCCCTGAAATCATTCCCTTTTTTACTTGTTCCATCCTGCTACACAGATCAGCCCACATAGAGTGATTTCCTCAAGGCCATACAGGGAGTCTGTGGCAGCGGAGCATGGAATCCAGTTCCTCCAAGTCACAGCCTAGTTCACCACCACTGGACCATCCTCTCTCGTAAGCCATTCCCACAGAATGAACAACTATAACTTTCCGTGCAAACAGAGCTACCTTCTATCCTTGTTTTAGATAAAAAGCTTCCAGGGAAGATGAACTTTATTTTTTAAGCCATATGGAGGAGACATGACTGCACACGCAAATATAAAACTTCAAATGAATGTTACAGTACTACTCACATGTGACCCATAGCAAAAGAGGTCTATTCCCAGTTCATATCCCATTCCATAATCACATTCATCATTAGCAAACTGAACAAAAGTAATCATTTCCTGAATGGGCGCAAAAGCTTTCAGTCTCTGGTCATCACTAGGGGCATCTACAATAGCCTTGCAAATCCTTCGGAGGCTAGCTGCAATGGTAAATGCAGAAAGAAATAAGGACACATTGATACCATATTAACAAGAACATCGTTTGTTTATATTTATATGCATCTTAATTTACACACCAGTTTAAGTCCTGCATGATACAGAAACACCCACAAAGGATAATAGGGTACAACTGTTTATTATAGTTTTGAATCAAGGGCAAATCAGTCGGTAAATAATGCCCCCAGATCCAGGGAAGTGTTGTAAGGAACTGCCTTCTCAAAAATCACTAAAACATGCTACATGAAATATGATTGCATAACTAAACAAGACAATGCTCTCTTCTGTCCTATCACAGAAAAATGGAATCATTTTCCCATTGGTAAGTACAGCATAATCAGTTGCTTGTGTTCTACAGCTTGCATTGGAGCATGTCTTTCGTCTAATGCTAATCTGTTTAGTCAAACGTTAACATATGTGTGTGCTACTTAACCATAACAAGGGCCTTTTTAAAATCCTCCATACTGTGATCGATACTCTAAGTCAGCAATATGCTTTGTAGGCAGCAGAACAATCTAAAGTGCAATTTAACCAAGTCAAAAGAATTGACTGAATTTTTTTTAATTTCGGAAAGATGTAAAATAGTTTACCATCTGTTTCAGGGAGTTCTCTGTACCCAACATCATTTTTATCTATAGGTACCACCAGACCTGCTTCATGAAATGACTTCGTCACTACCTGAATAGAGACAAACAGAAATGGTAAATCATAGTACACTGATAGAAATGCTAAGAAAGAGGATATTCATGATTTGCTATCAACACATCACATTCTCAGCCAAAACATGACACTTGAAATAGTTTTGTGCATGGGAAATAAGACTACAGGGAAAGAGGCACAGAGTATTCTATCTTGTCCTCAAGGATCTAACAGTTAAAAACACAGAAATATTTATCATCTCCCTGACCAATTGCAAGCTTTCCAGTGATGGAACAATGCACACCTTGCTCACCTAGGCCAGCGGCTCTCACACAAGGTAATGGGGAAGGACCTGGCAGGCTTAGGAACAGTCCTGTCGCACCTGCTGCACCACCTTTGCTGTAAGGATTATAGCCATAGCCAGTACCCTATGTTCACTGCATTTCCCCCATTGGTGATAATAGGGAGAACGCAATGAGCACAAGTCCCTGACCGTAACTAAACGTACATTGCTGTATCTTTAAGGGTTGCTATGTCAGCACATTGGGGGGGCTGGGCAGAAAAACCTAGAAAAAGAGACTACAGAGTGCAGGTCTCTCCAGAGCCCTCTCCCCACGGTCATGTTGTTTCAAGGTATTCAATAAAACCTGATTTCTTTCCTAGCTCTTCGAGCCCTGTAACTGGCAAGAGACCATTCAAACATGTTACCTGCCACTTGTTCTCGCTGTCTGTGCTGCTTTGGGCAAGGGGTAGCATAGGGGGAGGAGGAACATGGTTTTCTGCAGCTTCCCCACATCTCTGATTCTAACCTGCCTTACACCAACCAGCTCCTCACTGCTGCCACAGCCACGATCAGCCCCCACTACTTCTGGAATTGCCTTCCCACCCTGACTACAAACCCTCTGCTCCCTCCCCACAAGGCCACTTCTGGTCCTGGAATTTATTTCTTTTTTTTAAAGGTGGATCCCAGATTTTTAAAAACATTTTGGTGGAACTTGACCACTCACAAAAACGTTTGAGAACCACGGAGCTGGCCAGACTATAGACAAAAGCTGCGCTGTTACTGTCTCCTATTCCTTCTGTGTACATCCTACTAACAGGATACTACAGATCACCAAATCCAATGTGTTTGTAGTTCTACAGAGCTATCATAACCCCCATCTGTTAATCTATGAAGAGGTTCTGCCCAGTTTCTCATTGTATTATCTCTCTGGGTTACAGGACCTTTTCTAGCTAGCGAGGGTTAGTACAAGACTCAACAGCACTGGTTTTATCAAACCTTTCTATAATTCCTACTTCATCATTTAGTCTAGGAGTGTGATAATACATAATGGTCCCAAATGTAAGGGATAGAGACAAAGTAGTTTCGATTATATCTTTTATTGGATTAACTTTTGTTGGTGAGAGTATGCAAGCTCTCAGGTCAACAGAGCACTTCTTCAGGCATATAAAAAGTCAGAACCATAGAACTGAGCAAATGCAGGTATATGTATGAAAGCAATTACTGAGTAGGGAACTGTTTGAAATGCTAATGACTTTTATCCTAACAGCTCCTTCTCCTGTGATTGCTTTGCTAAGTTAGGGGAGCCACAACTGTGCAGCTGTGTGGTATGAGTGAGGGGGTGGCTCAGGGAGTAGGACATACACCATCACTTGGAGTCCGTGTTATGCTTTTGCCTCTACCCCAATAAAGGAAGTCCCCTACTTGTACAAGTATTACGTAATTTGGCCCAGAGCCTAGTTTAAAGTCCATTACCTGACCAGATCCTCAGCACAGTTGTGGCCTCGGGACCATGCTTACTTTTCATCCCCAACCCCGACCCAAAAAATGAAAACAAGCAGACAATAAGCACCAAGTTTATTCTATGGACTGCAAAAACTACAATTATAGGACTCTACTCTTGGAGCGAGGACCAGGGAATTATAGATAGGAGACTCTGACTGAATTTCAATGCCTCACACACACACACACACCCCGGCCAACACTCTGGAGGGAGCTTCTTATCATAGCTAAATGGAAGAGAAAGGGTTAAAAATAGGTGGGGATGAGATGTAAATTGAATTTAAAATAATAATAATAGCAACACTTTTCTACTTAAGCAAATTAAAAAAAAAAATTCCATACTTTCTTATCTCTTTGTTTCATCTTCACAGTTTTCTGTTCCAGCAAATAGCCCAATTCTTTTGCTGTTCCTGTTAGCTTTTCATCTAGGTCTTTCAAAATACCATTTTTATTTTTCTCTCTTACTTCCTTAAGCTTTTTTGACAACAACAATCTGAAACGCAAAGGAAAAAAATAATTAAAACAGGCTACATATTTTAGGACCTAGAAAAAATTGTTTGGTTTTTTTTGAAGTGCATTTTTAACCCCTAAGCCAGTGGTTCCCAAAATTTTTCACACAAGGCCCCATTTTAAGATTTATGTACATTCTGTGACCCCAACAACAGCAGCCGCCATACGCAGATGGACTAGCATCCACAACTGCAGATAGCACAACCTCTTACGTGAGAGGCAAGGAAATGGGTAGGACGTGAAGAGGGGTGGGGGTTTTGGTGCTTGTGGGTGAATTAAAGATCAGGGATAGGTACAAGGAGTGGGATTTATTTTATATGTATTTTATGTAATATTGTTTTTTAATAGTTGTGAGCTGACCTGAGCCAATTTAGGCATAGGTGTATTCTACCTGGAAAACGAAGAGCTTGGGTCCCCCGGAGAAATTTGGCTGGGGCACTCTGCCCCCTGCAGACAGCTGGCTTTGCACCCAGGCTTTTGGCTGCACCCCAGGCTTCAGGGGAGACTCTGCCCCCTCCAGACAGCTGACTCCGCTCTCCCTTGCTATTGGCTGCTGCACTGGGCTTTGCCGCCCCACCCCCTGGCTTTGCTAACCCTAACCCTGCCTGCCCCACAGACACTGCCAGTTAGTACCTGGAAGGGAGGGGGGCTGGTCAGGCCGCCAGCCGTTCCAGCAGGTCCTGGCTGTGGCGATGGTGTTGGGAGGGGGGTGGGTGCTTGGTGCAGGCGGAAGCTGGGCTCAGGCTGTGTGCAGGTGGGGTAGGGAGTGCCCTAGCCAGTGTGCCTCCCCCAGATCCAGAGATCCATCTCTGCATCCCACATAGGAAGTGGGGGAGAGAGGAAAACTGGGGCCAGGGTAGGGTTTGTGTGGGGCAGTACAGGGCTGCCTCCCAGTGAGGCGTATATGATTTGTTATGATCAGAAAATAAAATCGCCAAAATCTGTTCATCTGTTTTTTAAAAAAAGCACTAAGTGACAAGCCACATCAGGATCAAGTGAAGTTTTTAAAATTCTAAATAAATTAATCACCCAAAATGGATTGTGTTAAAATGCATGTGTTGATCTGTGTAGAGGAAAGGCATTGGTGCAATAGCCAGCCAGAAAGAAAGCAGCATGGTAAGCTTTGATTAAAAACCCAACTAAACAGTTTTTTGATCCACGCATGCTGCATGGAGAAGCCCTCCTCTTGCATCTAAATAAATGCATTATGCTGTTGAATGGTATTCCGATGGTTATAATTGATGGCTACAGTCCCTCCCAGCCCCAGGACTTGGAGAGCAGGGCAGCATGTTACCTGGGTGTCTCCCCCCCTCCCCAACACACACACACACACACACACCGGACTTTGAAAGGGATCTTGCAAACACTCAGATAAACTAACTACAGGCTTCTGCCTTATGTCTTGCACCTGTTCATACTTCTGTATTATCACGCTGTGCAAAGGCTTTATTTTCCCAACCTATACAAAAACTAGGAAGTATAAAAGGAGGCAGAAATCCCAACCTCAGTTCAAATGTGATAAGATATTTATTTATAGTTTTCACACAAAAAAAACCTGTTACACCATGAAGATTATCAGTAGTTAATACCATAAAAATGTGGCAGTAAAATATACAGATATACAAAAAATCAGATAAATAATCCAAAACCAGATATAAAAATACATATAAAAATACAAACCACAATAAAACCAATTAAGGAAAAGGTATTCTATTTACTTTTGTCTCTTATTCTGTTTGCCAACAATGCAAAAACTCTTAGAGCATAAAGGACAACAGGCAACTCATTAAAAAACAAATTGGTTTTTTTTTGTGTTAGACCAATATTTAAAGTTTTCCACCAGAGGGGAGATTCACTTTCCTCTTATATGTTGAAAAGATATACAGGATCATAAATAATGGTTTATATCATCAATTTCGTTTCCCCCCACAAGAATATTTTCTGTCAGCATATGGAATTTGCAACCATCTGCCTTTAACAACTGCAGAATTCATTAAATTAAAATGTAATCTTGTGATGGCCTCCATTTGTTTATGATTTTGTACCTCTAACAAATTAAGTTTCTAAATATAAAGAATGCTTTAGCAATTTAAAAAAGGAGAAATTCGAGAAGTTGTCACTACCCCCTTATCTACTTGCATGCTGACATCTTTTAATCTAGCAGTAATTTCTTTATCTGCTGTGGGACCATTAGGTCACAATTAGACCACCGTAAATTACCTAGTCTGTTTACCTGCAAAGAATGAGCCAGGGTATTTAACCAAGTGAATGAAAATACAGTTGGGTGACTAACTGTTTTTGAGGCACATCTCAGGGTATCTGTTTAGTAAAAAGATTTTACTTTCATCCAATAGTTTATTGCTCCTAACTGAGCTTGTGTGGAAACATTAAGATGACTTGTTTCAGCATGTAAAACTCCCCCTGTTGTAGAATTTGGTAAGGACAATAGCCATCTTAAAAAATAATTGGAAACACTATTTTTTTTATAAGTCATAGAATCATTACCCCAAATTTCTGTCCCATATAGCAACACAGGGTATTTTCAGCCGTTACGAAACCACGCTCAACCACAGTCAATTGGCAGTGCTGGCGAATGGTCCCGTAACATGTTTGAATCCCGCCAGATGTTCACCACAATGAACCACTGGCGGGAATCAAAATAACCACACTTTCGAGGATGGTCCAGGGACCATCTCCGAAAGCGTGGTCAAAGTGATTCCCGCCAGCGGTAAACACCCGGTGGGAATCACTTTTCCCCCAACAGACGGTAGAATTCACCATTGTTGAGCGTGTCAATGTCACGTCTGTTCCTTGATCACGGTCCAGAATCAGCAGTCGTGCTCGCCATCGATTCCAGGCCGTGGTCAATCTCCTGGGGGGCGGGCGGGCGCGCGCGCCGCGGGCACATTGGCCGCTGCGCCTGCCCGTCTCCAGGAGGGCGGGCTGCTGGGGGAGCGTGGGGGGGGGGCTGTGCAGCCTCACGTAGCGCAGTGCAGCCTGGCCCCCTCCCCAGATTCCCCGCTGGGATCAGTCAGCACGTCTATTGACGTGCCAGGGAATCAATAGGGTGATTCCGTGACGGGGCGACTGCTGCCCCGTCATGTCTGAAATCACCCACAGATGGCTGGTAACACTGCCCTTTGTCCTGTTTTATTAGAAGAGGAAAGAACTCCACCAAGAGCTTGTCTGGCTTTGATACAACCTGCTTCAATATGTTTGGACCATCTCAGATATTTACTGAAATAAGTCCCAAAATATTTAAATACAGGAACAACTTCCAACTTCTGTTTATTTATGAATCAAGTATAGTCCTTCTTACCACTCCCAGTTCAAATGTGAAAAGTGAACTGGCTCTAGTGATGGGGATGGGTAAGAGGGAAATCCTAATCCAAGCCCCAAAGCTAATAAACCTTTTCACAATATGTCTGAAGTCTGAGTTTGAAACTTCAAGTGGTGGGTACAAGATGAAAAGCAAATGCGTTTACAGCCACTGAACAGACTTAACAGGGCTTGAATGGCTGCAACTTCAAGTTAACAGAAATTGGAGTCAGAAATATCATCTGCAAAAAAGTAGCACATTCAATTGATTTAGAGCAGGGGAAAGAGAAACTGACTTAAAGGGAAATTCCATTTAAGTTTGACTTATGTGTAGTCAGTCCCTTTATGTGGTTAATCAAGTCACAGAGGCCATATTGGTCAGCCAATTTACTCACTATGGGTGTTTTTAGACAAGGGCCTCCCCACTCATGCATATCGCAGGACCGCACTGGCACCCTTTGCAGCCCTTTAACATACATGATGAGTGGGCGATTGGTGGGGATGCGCTTGTCTAAAAACACCTATATCTAGCTATCAATCTTATTAAACACAGCTTCAGTACACCACCTAAGCATTATTTTAGCAATCCTTAACAATTACCATCAGATTGCTACCAGCAACTACAGCCCTCCGTTCATCAAATCAGATTAGGCTGCTGTGGCACCAGAATGATGCAGAAGGAAATGGGGAAAGAACAAGGGTTAGGGTGAAAAAAAATGGAACAGCAACAAACAATAATTGAACAACTGTTCAACAAGCCTAATTGTGTAGTGCCAAGATATCAGTAAACCTTGTGATTTTTTAAGCAAATAGCATTACTTTCTTCAATGTATGAAAAAGTACTAGGCCTTACTTGACTGCAGCAAATACATTATCTCCAATTTGAGAAATCATGCAACCTTTCTTTGCTTCATTTTCACCAACCCATACAGGCAGCTCATCGGGCATGTCCCTACAAACACAGATGCAAATATTAAGAAAAATGCTAGTTAGTTAAATTTACAGTCACAGAAAATACCTTTAAAGGCACAGTAATCTCCCCTATTTGTCTGGGAAAAGTCTCGACACAGACAGAGATTATGTAAACTTCTCCGTGTTTCCCTGCCACCGTGCCTCACCCTGCTTTGGGAACCATCACTTGAAAGAGTCCTATCACCAATCCTTGGCTTCTACTCAAGAGTTCCACTTGCAGTTAGCTATTCACTACAAACAGAAGAAACTACCAAAACTTAAGTGTTGTGAAAGTTCACACTGGATTTTCATATATACAATTTTAGATATCACTAAAGATAGGATCAGCTTGTTGCCCTAGCTAAGAAACAACTCTGTTCTGGAGAGGCTGAGGCAGCTCAGGCATGAATCTCTAATGCTGATGAACGGACTCAAGGGAGGAAAAGAAAAAAACAAACACCTTCCTCTCCAGAGAGCCCTCAACCATACAATATCAGTACAGGGTATCCTCTTTCCCCAGATCTTTCAGCACATTTTTGCCAAATAATATAAATTGAAGGTGACAACTGAAGTCATTACAATATCTTCTCATTACCTTGTTGCAATGGTAATACACAGGGATTCTGCCATTTCACTTAGGTACACAGTTCCCTACCCCACACTCATAAATAAAGAGCTAGGACATATATAGTGTTCAGATACAAAGGGATGAGTGCAGTACAAGACCTGAACAGAAAAGACACTTTTTCTAAAAAAAGACTGACTTTTTACCTGAAATAACCCATATGATATTGAGTTTTACTGTCTCCTATAACAATAGTCTGGAATTCAGGAGGGTCATAAAAGAATCTCCAGTGAAGGTTGAAGTTCAATTCTGCTGATTTTTTTGTTTTTTTGTGTTTTCCAGCAAGAATATCATATGGTCCAACCAGTTGAAGTCCAATGCTTGATTTGAGTGCATCTGCAAAACAAAGGAAGTACAAACTATTTCATGCTTTCTGGTGGGGTGCAGGGAGAATGATCTCAGCCACAAAGCATGTCCACATAAAATGAGAAATTAGCATTCACAGAATTGAAACCATTCTTACTGCACCACACCTTATCTAATCAGTCACTTCAGTGCTAAATTTGTTTTATAATGCCTCAGACATGAGGTGCAATATTTTTTTTAAATCTGTGCTTCTAAAGAACCCACCACTTGGCTTGTCCGGATCCAGCTCCTCACAGAACTTCCAGAAATGGTAGAAATCTTCAGGCATCCTGAGTCGATAACAATTTTCCACTTCTTGACGCAAATGGTCAGGGACATCTGCTTGACTGGATCTTTTTTTTTTCCCTTCTTTTGTTTTTTCACACTACAACAAATTTTAAATTTCATAAATGAACAATGGAAAAGAATTTCCATGATATTGGAAAGACAAGAGCTCATGTCTGTATGAGAATTCTTTAGATATAAAAGGCAATAATTAAAGATTAAAAAATCCATATGCTAAATTCCTAAGTTTTCATTTTAGAAAATCTGCACCACCAAAATTCCTGAAGAATGCACAGGTGTCAAAGATTACCATAGACTTAAAGGACCGGAATTACCTACAGAATAGCATGAACCAGTGGAGTGAGAAGAGGGCTGCTCATTGATGTTTCTCTTTATGCTCTTATTCTTTTGAATTTCCTTCCTCCCCTTGCAAGCCCCCTCAACTTCCTAACTTCATGAATGTCTTTCCCTATGTTTCCATCCCCTTTGCTTCCTCTTCCATGGTCATCCTCAATTGGAAGCCACTCAGGGCAGGGACCTGTCTCTCCTCACGACTGTTAAGTGCTAGACACATTGCCGGCAATAAATAACCACCCACAAATTTTAGTCTTAACTTCACAACATCATAATACAAATTTGAACATAGGTAATGCTGTTATCTGAGCATCGCCAAATGCCTTATAAACAACCACTTTAGTAAGGTCAGTAAAGTTACTCCAATTTTTCTGACTCAAGAAAATGCCTGTCCCACCATTAAAACTCCAAGGGCTGTAGTGCTAGTATTTAATGTACACACAAAAACTTTACAATAAGAAACTAGCATGCAAGTCATGGCTGGCACTTTTTCCAAGCTTGTTTGCTAATGTTGAGGTACCTCATCTATTGTATGTTGAAATGAGATACCCAGAACCTGAATGCCAAATTACATTCACTCCAGCTGGAATACACTAAGGGCTCATTCACACGTGCAGCAATTATCTGGATTTTAAAAAAATCATTTGTCTCTAGTTTGCTGTTAACAATGCCAGTTGCGTTCACATGCATACCATACCGTTGTTTCCTACAGCAAAATAAAGCATTCAGACCTTCTTGGAGCGCGCTTACCTGCCTGTTCAGTGCGGTTCAATTACAGGAAATTACAGCATGGCTGGGTGGCAGGCTGCAGCCAGCTTCTCCCCCAATAAGTTTGTCTACCTCCCCCCCCTGCCTCCGGACCCCATGCCTCACCTGCCTCTGCCTCCTAGCAGCCTGCAGCAGCAGCAGAAGCGGGAACAATGTTGTTTATTTACAAACACATGTGATCACACACACACACACACACACACACACACACACACACACACACACACGGGGAGATGTTTGTAAACAAACAGCTCTGATCATCAGTGTCCCGCTGTGCTGCTGCTGCATCCCGTAGGGGCAGGAGTAAAACAGCGCACTTTTGCCTTCACATGCAGGAAATATTTCGCACCAGTTAATACCGAACACAATGTTGCTTTCACACTGCTGTACAGAGTGGATTTATTTCAATCGGACAGCATAAAGGTAGGTTTAACTAGCTTTGAACTGCGGATTACTTAGATGCGATATTGACAACAATATTTCGAATTAGGGACTTCAGACATGCAAGATACATTCATATTTTGTAAAATTTGAACAAACCGAACGTCTGAATGCCACCCTAGAATGTGGACATCTAGGTTTGTTAAAATGGGTACCATGTGACTCAAAGTGGGCACCCATAATGAGGGGGTATTTGAAATCATTCTGTCCCAATATTTCTTTTGTACTAGACATGGGGCTGGAGAAGGGGATTTGCTGGGGATATCTCCCAGTTGGGATTGCTGGGGAAACTTTTTTGCTGGGCCTGTTTGGTGCTGCTTCTCTACTCTCCAGGTATTTAGAAGGTTCCAGAAGCTGCAGAGACCTGGGGATGGGCCTACTGTTTCTCTACTCCCCAAGTATTTAGAAGGCTCCAAGACACCACAGGAATTGGAGGCTGGGCCTGCTGATTGGTGCTGCTTTTCTATTCCCCGGGTATTTAAAAGTCTCCAAAAGCAGCAGGGACCTGGGGAAGCTTTTGTGTTGGGCCTGCTTCTCTACTCGCTCCAAAAGTCACAGGCAGCTCCTAAGGGCACTGCCCATTAGGTGGCTTTTTGGCAGTGGTCAAGGTGTTGGACAGTTGTTTTATTTTCACATCAGTTGCACTGGAGACTATGTTTGATAATCTTGCTTTTAAGGGGTTGGAAGTTTGGGACAGGGTAGTGAAGGTTTGCAGTATGGGTGGTGAATGTCTGGATGCGCGAAGAGGGCTGTTGGGGGGGAAACAGGGGTGGACTATGCCCTAGGGCAGCCAGCTATGCATATTTTAGAGGAAACTTATGAAACATTCATGGTTCCAAAGCAGCCCTGCAACCTGCATTTCTAATAAGTGTCCTAAAATTTGCATATCTGGCCACCCTACTACACCCTGACCTCTCTGTGAGAAAGCGAAGTCTGGGGTGGGGGGGATAAAGGGGTGGGCTCTGCTCTGCCCCCTCCTTAGGGGGTGGGAACAAAGACTAATTTTTAAATTGGGTTTTCACTGTTTTTCATTAGGCTTTTGTTAACCTTATTGTATACGGTCTGTCTTTGTAAGCCACTCTGAGTCTTTGGCGAGAAGAGCAGAGTATAAATTGAATACGAATGAATACATGTGAGAGAGCAAAACACAGGACAACCAATAATTTAGGAGCTGTCCTAAAGCTACAGTTGCTGAAACCATGATACTCTTAGCCAGGGGTGGCCAAATTTAGGGTGCACGCTGCACACAAGAAGTCAAATTGAGCCAGACATCAACCTCGGGTGGTTTACTAGGACTTCTCCCCCTGACTGGTGCTTCAGCCTGGGATCTCTCCTGTAGCTTCCAGCTTTAGGGCACCTCCTCAAACAGTCTCGAGTGGAGAGGAGCCCTCTTAGCCCTTCTCCTTCCTGGGGCACCAGCCTCTCTGCTTAGCAGGTGATCTCTGCGAGGCTGGTCCCTCTTCCCACGCTGGGATCGGGCTGCTATTGCTCTGGGCTTTCGTTCTCTTTTTAATGGCAGGTTTCCCGCTCTCGGGCTTGCAGGGAGCTTGAAAACGTGGCTCCCTGAGGTAGGAGCGATTGATACGGGAGCCAAAGGCGCATTTTCAGAAGTATTGGTTGCGTGTCTCTCTCGCCTATCATTTCAAGTGCTATGATCGCTGTTGGGGACAACGCTCTTATGAATACACTTTGGCCGCGGGCGGCTGGGCAGGTGTGGCTCTCGGCGAGGGGGGCAGGTGCCACAAGGCGAGCCGGGTTACAACGGGTGCAAACGGGGCGGGTGTGTTTGTGTGTGAAACAACGTCCCTTCTGATCCACTCGCTGCGCCGCAGCCTGGGAGAGCGAAGTCTGAGAGGCACCGGCATCGGCTCAGCTCTAGGCACGGGGGGAGCGAGCCGCCCTTCCCTTTGCTGCGAGGTCGCGCGCGGGTACCTGCTCTGGTCCTGGTCCCGTCGCGCGGGATTTCCGCTTCCCTCCTCCCGTCATAGTCCCGCTATCACCGGCAGGACCCTCCCCCGAGAGGAACTTCCGAGGCCGCGTCCTGAAGACGTCATCGCGCTGAATAGCGACGCGACGCTCGCGCCTCATCGCCATAGATACATGCGAGCCCCGCCCCCTTCCTCTCCGTTACCCGCTCTGAACCGGCTGCGTTTTCTGGCGGCGAGAGATAGGGCGGCTGCAGCAGTGCGCATGCGCCAGTCAGTCAAGGGCCGGGCTAGTGTTCGTCGCCGTCCGCGTGAATCGCGGATTTGGCCCTGCCGCGCGTGCCCGGGTTGGGCAACGGGACCCTTTCCCTAGAAATGTCTGCCCAAGGGAGAGCAGCCTCTTGCCTTGCCCAGTGCTGGAGCAGGAGAGCCGGTTCCAGTACCCTCCCCCATGTCCGATTGATGGAGGCGCTAGGGCGGCTGAGCGTGCGCCAGGTTTTGAGCTGATCTATGTTCCTGTCCTAGCAAACGTGAGAATTTCATCACCCCTGTCTGGAAACTCGGCTCTGCAGTAAATCGGCTCGGGCAGAGTATTATTGCACCCTAGAAAAACATTTCTGCAGACTCGGAGGCGCAGCTTCCCAAATTAGGGGTCGAGGCGCCGAGGCGAGATCGCTAGATTGCTACAGCGAGATTGTACCTACATAATTAGATTATGCAAACGCCCTTCGTGGGGTCACACCCCTCAAAAAGCGTGGGAGCCACTGCTTTAAAACTAGCCTGACAAACTGCTTTCAGCAGCAGGTTGTGAAGTTAATCAGACAAAACTAACTAAAAATAAAACCTGGTATCTTGGTACTAGGTCTCCCCGTGTGTTACAAAGCTGAATGATCAATTAGTGATTCGCAAGCTGGAAAACGTCGATTGGCCGAACAAATGGGGAGGGGGAATGGGGAGAACCATACGGAATTGATAAGCCAACATCAGCTACAGTCCTAGTTACGGCAGAGAAAGGTAAAGTTAGTTAAACTTGGTGTGTATGAAGAAATCCTTTATCATGGACAGTTCTTGGAATTTGTAAGAAACAAGTCTCGGGGATGGGCAGGTGTTGGGTCAGAAATAATTAACACTGAAGCTGTAAACCTGGAACCAGCTTCCATTGACTTTAATGGGGAAAGAATGTGATCTGAAATTGACATTAATGCCAAAACAACTCTGACCCCCAGCTGCCACAACTTCATATATATAATATGAAACAACGAAACATTCTGCTTTCAGCCAAAATAAACCTGTTGAACTTCTCCAGCAGGTCTGTCTTTATGCAAGAGTTTTTGTCAACAGAAAAGAAACTGATCTCTATCAGTGCCTTTGTTAATATGTACATGGATGTTCTGTACACTATAGTGAGATAATGCAGGAAGATTGATAGGCTCGGTATTGCCTAGCTATCAAAACAGAGCCCCTGGCTCTCACTCTACTTGACAACTAATGAGATGGGCAGGTCACCAGTTTAGCAAGAGGACCTACTGCACCTCAATGAGATGATGATGACTGATGATGATTTGTATTATTTATATAGCAAAAGCAGTGTACCTGGCACTATACAATCAATAGTTATAGCCACGTCCATATCCCAGGGGGCTTGCAATCTAAGAGAGACGAGAGGGGAAGACAAAGGAAAGGTTGAGAAGGTGCAGGAGTTTAGCTTAGTTACAGGGAACAGATCATTGAAATAGAATGAAAATTAGCAAAGATGATCAAAGGCATAGAATAACTTTTCTAGAGTAGCCAAAAAAACTAAAGGTCTCTATCTTAGAAAAGAGATGGGGGGGGAATGTTATTGTGGTTCCTAAAGTCATAAAAAGTGTAGAGAAAGTGAATAGGAAGTACTGTTTACCATTTCTCACATAATACAAGAGCTAGGTCACACCCAATTAAAATTAGAAGGCATCACATTTAAAACAAATGAAAGGAAGTACTTTTTCATAAACACACAACTAACCTGTTTAATATTATTCTGGAGGCCAATAGTATAAATAGGTTTAAAAATTGGATAAATCCATCTGGCCATTAGACAAGAGGGTCAGAGGATGAACAACCTCTGTCTGCCAGAGTTTGGGAGTGAACAAATTGGGATGGATGGATCACTCCAGAATGACCCTGCTTTTGTACACTTCCCTGAGGTATCTGGTAATGAATGACCTTGGTCAAAACCAGGATTCTGGGAAAACGGACCATAGGGATGATTACATGTGGCAGTTCTTACATCCTTAATGTTAATTCTATGATCTGTTGTCTCTATGCATTTTATAATAGCACAAGATGTAAGGACAAAAGGAGACTACTCTGGAGTAAGTGGTCTGAGAAATGTAGCCAAGGTGTTTTTTGTGTGCATGTGGACTTATAATACTTAGCAGTCATTTTCATCAGTACATCTCAAATGCTTTCTCAAAGAGCAATTACCCCAATTTCCCAGGTGAAGAAACTAAAGCACAAAGAAATGAGTCCAAAGGAGAGAAATAGAAAACTACCCCCCCCCCCCCCCCGGCCGCCTTTTCTGGACCTTTTTCTTGCCCATTGTAACATCATGACTCTGTAAAGAAAAAATTAAATGTGAAAATCCTTTGCACTTTATTTTTGAAACAGTATGTGATTAGGACTACTGAGTGATCACCTACAGTCCCTCCAATTATTTATTTATTTATTTATTTAATTATTTCTTGACATTTCTATGTCGCCCCCTCATGTCCACGGCATCTCGGGGCAGCTAACAATGCAGTAAAACAATAAAATACATTAAAACCGACATCAGTTTCAAAATAATTTTAAAACCCCCAAGCCTAACCCTACCCTCCAGTTCCCCCAAATTCCCCACCCCACCAATCTCCCCCATTTACCCCTCTTTCCCCCCCCCTCTCCTCCAAAGGCCTGGGCGAACAGCCAAGTTAATAACAAATGTTACTGCCATCTGTGTCCAACTAATTCCAGCTAAAATGTTCTCATATGCAAAGTCCCAGTTGCTAAAAATGAAATAACAGATGAAGAAATAAGGAGAGTAACAATATAGCTATGATCAAGATTTAGTTAATGACTGTTGATGGCAAATTATTATTAGGGAAGATTAGTTCATTGTAAACTAATTAATTATGTCTAATTCTAAGGAAGAATTAACAATTCTGTCTACTAAGTCGTCATCTCAGTAGTCCTGATGATATAAAGGAAAGGAAATTAAAATCCATTTCTTTATTTACATCAACCAAGAAGTAGTTCAAACAAAGGTGTTTATAAAATGTATAAAAGTGTTGAAAATGTCTGAGTGCTATGTCTTGCTATACATGGTCATTTTGTAGATTTTGATAAGCAGTGCTGATACAATAAAAGACAATAGGCCTACACATGAGTGTTTATAGATTGCATATGTGTCTTCAGGATTGGGATCACAGTTTCCACTAAGGGACCACTCACACTATTACAGATAGAAACATCTTCTATTGTTTCATTAATAGAAAATATGAAATTATCTACAGAATATTTTAGACAAGCTTATTCCTGTTAAATATTTAATTGGGGAAAACATTTCCCTTTATTGGTAGCACCTTGATTGAGATAAGCAAGATTGGGTAATTTCAGACATTACGAGATCACAGTGAACCACCCTGAATCACAGTGGATTCAGGGTGGTGGCCATGATCCTGTGAACGTCTGTTTGAGCCCCGCCAGATGTTCACCACGGTGAATTCCTGGTGGGGTTCAAAGCGAACCACGGTTCTGGAGGTGAGGCCAGACTCACCTCCAGAACTGTGGTTAGGTAGGCCACGATCCGGGACGGGACTGGCAGTGGCCATGATGCACGTCTGCTTGCCAGCCCCGTCCTGGAATCAGGCCCCAACCGCGGGACGGGGTTGGGCGCAGCGGCCTCATTGGCCACTACGCCCGCCTGTCTCCCTGTGGGTGGGCAACTGAGAGAGCGCGGGAGGTGGGGCTGAGCGGCCACATGTCACGCAGCCCCTCCCTGATCCCCCTCAGAGATTGGGCCGGCTGGTCTGATCACAGACCAGGATCCGAGACAGATCCCGGTCCAGAGTTCAGCATGGCGGGCCAAAAGGCCCGTCACGTCTGAAATTACCCATAGAGAACAAGATGTTTCCTAGATCAGTAAAGGAACCTAAAAAGGGATTATGCTGAGGAGATGTATAGCCAACCAAGGCCCTGTTGCTGAAAACACAAATAGGACCGCCGACTTCAAAGAAGCTACTACTCATGCATATGTATTTGCAGGTTTCTATGTGGTCAGTGACAGAACCACACAGAGATTTATTTACCTCTGTGCATGGGTCTAGAAGGAGTGATCGCGTCTATTATAATTACCTTCAACTTTGGAAAGGTTAGCATCAACTTTTGAATCTGGATCTAGCTTTTATGTGGACCATTTCAGATGCTTTTTCTTTTGCCACAAGAGGGGGCCATTTTAATTCTGGTAAAAGTAGAATTCTAGTTTATATATTTCTACTGGCTAAGCTACATGCCTGAGGAAGGACCTTGTATGGCCAAAAGCTTGCTTATTTCCACCAACAACAGTTGGTCCAATAAAAGATATAATTTTTATTTTTAAATATATTTAACTAAATAGTTAGTTATTTACTAAATATTTAATATTTAACTAAATATTAAATTAGTAAGTTTAAAGACAGAAAGAAACCCTAGTCTTAAAAACGACTATGCACACATAAATGTTGTCAAGGTCAGGGTCAAAGAAGATATTTAAACAGATGTTTAGCCAGACAGAGGGTTATCACTTTGTATTAATACAATGCCTGATTCCTGTTGCTTTTAAATAAAAATGAAAAATTAAATGCATGATTTCATAGTTTTGTCATTAGATTTTAAGTGCTAATTCCACTAAAGAGTCTAAATCTGTCTCTTGAATGCATTATTTTTAAGACAGTTATTGCTGAGTTGGTTGCCATGGTATAATGTATTTCTAAATTTTCATATAAGCAGATGCCATAAAAGATCCTGAAATACAATACTGGCTTTCTCAATATTCCTGTTTTTACATAAAGATCTGCCTTGTGCTTGACACTAAAAAAATACAAACGTCTTGTCTTTTTAAACCTTGCACTATCTTCAATGATTGAGACCAGATTTACAGCCTCTGCTACTAGGATCTTTGTTTACTGAAAAGGTTTTTATATATGAAGAGCAATTTTACATTTTCAGTTCCGGAAGAGGATTTCTACTATGTTCCCTTGCACTAGTCTGATACAAAGATGGGAAATAAGATTGGGGGTGGTTGAAGATATTTATTGTCAGTAAGAGAATTGTCTCCCAGAAGACTAAGTGAATAGTGCTGCAGTGGATCTGCAAAGATGCCTCATACTTCTGCTGAGTCACCACATCACTGCTTCTTGTGATGACAAGTCATTTTGGAACTCTGCCCAGCTTCCTCTGCAGTTCTATGAGGTAGGTTGTGTAAATCTGGCTGAATGAATGAAGAAGAAAGCGCAGTGGGAGGAGAAAGCCATGTCATTGTTATGTCCTGAAAGAAAACTCTTTTCAATGCACTGCAGGATGTCAGGGGGGTGGAAATCAAGACGTTATTAAGCAGATAGATTTCAAATTGCTTTTTCTTTAATACTTAAACACAATCAAGTATATGAGAGAAATGAGAAAATGTGTTTTTATTCCAATGTGAAAATGTTCACCTTCAAACACATTTTAATCTGCTTTATGTGTACAGTCTGATGTAACTTTGGCATCCACTTTGGTGAATCCTGTACCTAGTCTGCATTAAAATACATGATTCAACATCAGTTAATGTACAACTCCACGCTACTTGAATTCTTCCTTTAGGCTCTGCTCTGTGAATGAAAAGGATGTCATAAACAGGGACCTATGTTCACTGTGTAGTAACAGAGAAAACACAGTGAATACGGGTCCTGTATATAAATCAGCATGAATTCAGGAGCAAGGCTACCCTTTCCCCCATACTGTGGTCTAAATCCTACTATTTTAGACTTACAGGCTTTTTATTTTAAGCTGCTGCAGAGTCTTAAGTATATAGGTATAAGTTTAGTCTCACCCATGTTATGATCCAAATAAGTTTAGTTTATTTGGCACTTAGCTCACGCCATGGTCATAAAATTAGTAAATAAATAGATGTGATCCAAATAAACAAACATGCTATTCTGATCACATTGTGACCAAGCCCAAGAACTGCTCTTTCTGAATTGCCCTCTTACACATTTACTTCGTTGTTTTCTAAACCTTTGCCTCTGTTTAAATAGTCCTTGCTCCCTATGACTTTAGAGAGTTGCAACTTTGTAAAAAAAATTAATCATAACTACTGGGTGAGATCATACAGACTACTCCAGTGACTGCATATGCATCTGCTTATTCACGTTAAAACAGATGTGTGTAATGCCACTAGGTTTTAGATTTTCAAAATCATCTAAGTCATTTAGTCACTTTTGAAAATCTCATGTTAAAGGGTCATAATCAGTTCACCCATAAACAAAAGGTCTTGTACAAAGGATGTCAAGGTCAATATGTAACAGCCACATTAATTCAGCCTGCTCTCCTGCAGCAGCTTTTTCTTAACCATTTTATTTTGTTGATACAAGTTGAATATTCAACTTTTTTCTCCCTCTCATCTGATGAAAGTCCAGCAAGCAAAATTAAATGGCAAAACTCACCCAGCCTAATATTAATTTAATAAAAATCTGGATGTTTAGCAAGTTTAATTGTTGCCCCAATGTCCTGCTTATAGTACCACCTCTGTGCTACTAGCAGTATTAAGACACTTGTAGGTTGGCTTTCCATTGTAGGAAAAACAAATGACATTGAGTCTTAATTTTATTTTATGTAACAGTTCATTTTTCACTTTCTACAACATCTCTTGAACAAGTTCTCCAAAAGCAGCAGGCTGGTGAACATCCCTTTCACACAATGTAGCTGAACAATCCCTTTCAGACAAACCAGACAATATCTGGTTTTCAGAAAGCAACTCTGCCACCCAAACTGACTTTAGCTGGAAAGATTAAGGCAGAGAGCATCCTCTCTTGCTGCTTGTAACAGCTTCCCCTCCCCCAAAGAATCTGTCAAAAACCTAGCTAGTCACACAATACTTCTTCAGAGACTAAACACTTGCAGGTTGTGGGAAAGAATGTTAAGGCTATATGAAGCATCACTTCTGCTATGCATAGAAGTTCACATTGAATGCATATTGAAATACAACCGATTGGGTGTTGTTATGAAACAGGGCCACAGATTGGCCCCCCTTTGCCCTTGATTTACCTGCCCATGTGAAGGCTGGCCACCAGATGTTCACCCCGGTTTGACCCAGGACAGCTCCGTATGGAGCCCAGAAAGGCGGATCATGCCGTGCAGGGTAACCCAGCCTAAACTGGGGCACGCTACCCTGGGGCCCCCTCCTGTCTGATGGGGAGTGACCACAACTCTGTGGGGGAGGGGGAGTGGTGTGCGGGGGAACTGTGGCTGCGGGAACTGTCAGCCTGTCTTCTGGTGTCTTCACGGAGCCTGCATGAGGCAGCTGGGGGTGGGAGGTGGACAAGGAGCAGGTCGGCTGTGGGAGGGGGGGCTGGAGGAGCTCCAGGCTCCAGCAAGCTCTTCACCTGTGTGATAATAACACCTATTGTGCACACTGAAATACAACATGGTTTCCGCATACTGACCAGGAATCCGATGCACAAAAGGCCGTGCCAGGTGCCAACACAAGCCTGTTGGCAGTCCACCTTGACAATGACTGAAAGGCAAGAAAGCAAGTGGCAACACCCTTTATGCAGGAAACTTTACATCTGACTTTGAACAGTCCCCAGCAGTCCCTCCAACGCTGGAACGTGTCCAATGGAGTTTGGGTCAATAGGAGTTTAAGCTAGAGTCAGAAGACCGCCTTTCCCTTCCAAATTGCTGGCAATAATAGCAACCTATGGTACTGGCAGGAAAAGTGAGAGGCTTGTACTACTTCAGGTGTCATAGCCACCATGGCTCTGCTGCTGTGCCTTACTTACATGTCAGAAAAGCCCAAACGGTAAAGCAAGGAAATACTAAGAGCTAGACTTTGGGGAGAGGAAAAGAAACAAGCAAGTGCAGTCAAAAAGTGACCCCATAGCTTTTGGACTCTTTGCCAGTACATTAACCCAGCTCTGTGCTGAGGTGGAAATGAGACTCCTGGCAGAACCCCTTTAAAACATTCTAGGGAATTTATTGAATGAGTGGTTGCCCAACAGTTCCAGCCTCATCTTGTTGCTGTTGGATTCCTGGACTCTTTTCAGTCAGGCTTTCATCCTGGCATGGCACGGAGACTGCGCTTGTGGTCTTGGTCGGTGACCTGCGCCTGGAGATTGACAAGTACAGCTGTACCCTGTTGAGCTTGTTAGACCTTTGCGGACTGGATGAAGGTGAGCCGACTGAGGCTGAATCCTGACAAGACTGAGGGTGAAGATGGTGGGCCGGCCCTGTGACTTGGAGGGGATTGGGACTCCTGTTATTGATGGGGTCCAGCCCCTTGTGCACTCAGGTTCACAGCCTTGGAGTGCTTCTGGACCCCAGGCTGCGCCTGGAGCATCAGGTTGTGGCTGTGTTCAGAAGCGCTTTTCACCAACACCATCTGGTGAGGAGGCTGTATTGCATCCCTTTCTTTCCGATCCGGACCTTGCCACTATTATCCATGCTTTCCTCACCTCAGGCCTAGAGTATTGCAATGTGCTCTATGTGGGGCTGCCCTATGACTGTTTGGAAGCTGCAGGTGCAGATCTGAGCAGCCAAGCTCCTTTCAGGGACAGTTCACCGGGAACATGTTACACTAGTGCTCCAGAGTCTGCACTAGCTACCTAAAGCTTTTTGGACACAATTCATGGTGCTGTTTTTGAACTTGAATGCCCTAAATGGCCTGGGTCCCACATATCTGAATAACGCCTGTCCTACCATGCTCCTCCTGTGGGTTCCATCAGTTACTCTTGTCCACAGAATGGGCATGCGCGGGGGCGGGGGGGCATTCTCGGTCACTGCCCCAGTATTATGGAACTCCCTTCCCCCAGAGGTTCGCTAGAGCCCGAATCTGAGCATCTTCTGGAGGCAGTGCAAAATTGTTTTGCTTGGTAAGGCATTTGGCAGGTGGGGATAGGGTTTGTTCGGGGATTGTGTGTGGTTGTGGGTTGCGGGAAAGGAAATTGTTTTGGGGGTGGCTTAATGGTAGGCTTTCTGGGGTAGAAAATGGTTTTTTTATGTTTTAGTGGGTTTTTTTAAATTGATTGTAAGCCACCCTCAGCCATCCTGAGAAAAGCGGCATATAAGTTAAAGTAAATAAATAAAAATGGGGCCAAAAGAGAGAGAAGGGGGGGGCATAATTGCTGGGGGAGAGGGACTTTGCTGTTTGTTACATCTGTATGACAGCAGTCAACCTTTGGCAGGAGCACCCATTTTGTACCTCAGTTTATCAAGCATATTGGTAGGAGCTAGTACGGGTAAGGTGATGGTCTTGGACCTAGAAGACCGGCATTCAGATCTTAGCCATACTCACTTGGTGGTCTTGGACATGTCACCATCTCTCGGCCTCAGTTTCTTGTCTGTAAAATGGGAATAACAATAATGACTTAGCTAATAGGGTTCTTGTAAGGGTGAACTAGTTAAGGATTGTAAAGCACTTGGAACACTGAAGTGCTATAGAAATGATGATTGATGATTGATTTAATAATAATAAAATGGGCACAAAATATTGTGCTGCAATTCAATTCCCTTTCTAATAGTTTTATTGGAAGTCCAACTATCAGAGTTATACAGTATTATTTTTCCTGCCCTGCTATCATGTTTTCTACAGACCATCTCCTAAATCAACTCTCAGCACCTTTTACCAGGGTTTTTTGTTTGTTTTCCCCATTCTGTCAGAAGCCAGACTCTCTTGGCCAGGCCAAGAGCAAGTTGTCTGCTCAGCTCAGCAATAAATATCTGGTATTGCTTAGGAACTTGTTTTTCGCTTGTTGCTTCATCATTCTTTCCTCTTTTTTTGCAGTACTTTGTATTCATTTAGTTAACATTTCAGTCCATATAGGATCCAGAACACATGTCCTGATAGAAAACATTGATGATTCAATATTACTGATTGAATCATATTTCCGAGAAGCCTTTTTAAATGGCCATGATATTATTCCCTCCAACATCAAGACTTATCAATATACAATAAAACAGTGCTTCTGTTCCTCAGAGCTCTTTGTCAATATGAGCACATGCCTCATTCACTTAAATAGGGGCTTGTGCTGGTGCAGCACTTTGAGGATCACATCCAATCTTCAGGACATTTCATAAGAGGGGCACTTGCTGCCCTCAGTCCATGAAGAAACACACTATCATCTTCTTAACAGAATTGCATATTAAGACACAGAGCAATACATGACTAAGAGTGCAGTATAACCCCTAAGAGTCACGTATGGAATCAATAGTTTTGCATGTGAAAGCAAATAATTCAGAGCAGAAGGGATTAGGAAGTAGTTTTACTTCAGCATGAAACACAGGGACTTAACCACATGACTCTGATTAATGTTAATAGGAGTTAAGTGACTAAATCTCTGTGGATTAACCCTTTCTGAGTGAATATCCTCTTCTCAGGCAGTAGATAAGTCTTTTGCTGCTCTACCTGGCAATGTTTTTTGTTTAATAATTCGGTTTGGAAAATTTTGTAAATGGACACCTAACATGAACCTTCAGGCAGTCACTCCTAAGGTGATTTATTGGATTCCCCCATCATAAGTGACTTATTCATGTGTAGTTTTTTATTTATGACTACATTTTACACAAATTATTATCCAAGATGGCTTTGCCTGATGTATTTTTCAACAGAAATTTATAACAGGGTAGATTGAAAATGTTGCTGATTGAGGCCGGCCTGGAGGTTTTGGACAAATGGCATTAAATCCCATTGACTTCAGTGGCACATATATAGAAGTTCACAAGAAGTTTTTGATTTAATTTAATTTCTAGCTTTAATTTTCTATATTGATTTAACTTTCACTTTGAGAGATGGGTTTTCAGTGAGATTGGAGACTCTAGCTCACTAGGTTCTGCTACATGTGGCAAAGATAGCTGTGTCCTCTCCTAGTGGAATTAACTGTCACAAAAAAGATAAATGAAGGTAGAAAGTGTACTAAAATGTCAAAACACTAGCTTTAAGGTTCAACTATAATGTGCACTACCACTTTAAATGATTGCTATACTTGGGATCCATCCTGAGACAAGAAAGTTGTCATGGAAACCACAGTTGGATAATTAGTATCCACTGTGAGTAATAATGCAATGGAAATGTTCAATCAGGTGGTCATTTAGGCTTAGCCTAGGAGGACTTTGGTTGTTGTAATGGAGTGAAAAATCAGTTGATTAAAGGAAAGCTACTCTAGGGGGATATGATGAGACATAAAAGCTCTCTGCCCCCCCACCCCCCTTGTTTCTATCAAAGGCACTTGACAATGTAGTATATTAGAATATTCAGTTGTGGAAATTGTAACTCTGTTCTAGAGAAACTCGAATATAAAAGTTAGAGAGAGCTTTGTTCTCTGCCACAGTCTTTTTGCTCTAAATTCTCCCTCCTTTTCATGTAATTGCTTTTGCATATATAATTTTTATCGTAAATTATAGTCACACAGTAATTTAGACATCAAAATTGCTTTTGTATGTTAAGTGACCCCATTTCATTTATATTTTTCACAGTACAGCTATGAAGTGCTGAAATAATAGTCCGAGATACGTTAGTTCAAAGCTTTGTGTCACAAGATGATTGTTTGGAGGATTTGTACAGTCTTCAGAGCTAAAGACAATATTGAGTTTGCAAAGATGTTCAGATCTGAGAATGAATCTCATGTTTCCCTGGTTTTTTATTTTTTAAAAATTTATTTTTTTAAACTGGGAAAATTCAACATATTTCCATGTTATTTTCCCAGCGGACACCAGATGGGGTTAGTGAGGAAATGTAGATATTGTGTTTTCTAACTAACAACAAGGGGTTTGAGGGCCTGTGCTTCCTCACACTTTACATGTGGGTAAAGTGAGTGTAGATAAATGTGAATTTTCCAGTCAGACACTGCTAGACTAGTAGTGTTTCACATCCATGTTGCCCAGGTGTAAATGACTACACAATGTTCCTGGCAGCTGCCAATCGAGTACTAAATGCAGTTACTAGAATTGGTAAAACTTTAATTGCAATTGATTCCTGCCACCTACTCAGCTTCTAAATTCAAGACTGTTGCTATGGAAGCAAAAGCCAGTCTACTTTCATAGTATTTGACATATAATGCTCAGCTTTTTTGAGGAACTGTAGACAACGCTGGAAAAAAGGCATATGTATTATGTGTGTATGTAGCCAACTTTTCAGAGACCAATTTCCTCTTCAGCAAAATCCTCCATGGGATAGTGAGCACTGCAGCACTTAGTACATGTCTGAGCCCATTCAGTTTAATGGGATTTTCACCCAAGCTAACTGCTGGCAAGCACAGCATCCTCCCGAGGGTAATGCCATCCTTGCTTGTAAAGTATGTGCCTGCCTACTATTCAAATAATGATGTCATACCTCGATACAAAGTAATAGGGCTTCTGCCCTAGCCAGAAGGGATTAAGAAATAGCTTTACTTTAGCATGAAATGTATGCCCTAACCAGGTAGTTGGAGGTGAAATACCTTGCTTTGTGGTTACGGAACATTATAGGTAGGCTGATGGACAGACCAGAACAGAGCTGGTGCTGGGTGCAATGGGCTTCCCTGGGCATTGCATAGGTGCATCAAGCAGATGCCGGGCTACCATTCTAGCAGACACTGAGCCCCCGTTGTGGCTGATGCTGAGTCCCAGTACCCAAGCAGCCAGGCTCACCAGTGGGGACAGAAGGACCAGATTCCAGGAAGGGAGTTCAGAAGGGCTAGCTTCCTACTGGTCCAAAAAGACACATCAGGATTGGGGAGTCCAGAGTTGGTGGAGACCTGAGGACCAAGACAGAAGGCAAGAAGCTGAGAGCATGGAGAAAAACTGAGGAGGTGTGTGGCTTGACCAGCTCTGGCGAAAGGTCTTATGACCAATACTGAGCCCTGATCAGTGGGAACCAGTGACGCTGCAAAGTCCACTGCTCTCCACCCAGGGTCCCCAAGGCTCTGGTTCAAGCCCGGGTCCTTACAGGCTACCACAAAGGCAACTGCTCCTAAGGTCTTCATGGGAAAGTATAATCTCCAGTCTCCCATGCATGGGGGTGAGATGGCCCTCTATAGGCTGAACCAACGATATATTTACCTGTAGCATCTTCATGTGTCTATGGAAATAAACATTGGTCCCATTGAAGTAAATGGAGGATTTAACCTTGACTTAATGAAGACTTGGATCTGACTTCTTCATCCTTTGCCTTTACGTTAATTGGGAGAGGACCTTCTTGTTCTGTCGAATGCTATTACTCATCTGATACATGCTCAGAAAAAGAAAGATGATACATGGCTCTCTCTTTCTCACTAAAACATCACCTATTTCTTCCTACTTCAAAGCAGTGGTGTTTTGAGAAGGAATGCTTTTGACAAATAAAATTAATATTCTTTTATATATGTTTATGTTACATAAACTGCAAGCAGCCTAGGGGAGCTGCAGATGTCTAGAGGAAATTGCAAGTAACTGGATGCAGTTAGTATTGTGAGTGACCGGTGACTGCATAACAACGGTGTGTTTAGTAATTGGATTTTGCCTGGGAAAGCTTTACAATTAACTTCTTGAAAGAACTACTGTGGTACAATATCTTGCCTGTTTAATTTTTACTTCCATTGTACACTACACAATAAATTGTGGTAGATACTATTTGCACTTGAATTTGTAGACTGGACTAGAATAACTTTTAATTGTTATTACAAAAAGGCAAGAAGAAATCCTTTATTTTGAGCAGGCTGATGAGATTTCAAATTTGTGATGGTATCGTGGCTAAACAGTGCATTGCCTATAAAGGACTTTAAGTGGATTAATCAACCCACATTTTTGTGTATGATCATTATTTAATTTGGATTAAACCTGGACATGGATACTCTTTTCACAGATTGAATGGCTTTTTCCGAGTGTATGGAAACTTTTACCTAAGCTCAGCTACTACTACTACCATTACTACTATTTATCATTTCTATAGCGCTCCTAGACATACGCAGCGCTGTACAAATACACATAAGATAAAGACAGCCCCTGCTGCATGGAGCTTACAATCTAATCAAGACACAAGGACACAGACAACTACAAATAAGAGTTTTCCTATGAATAATGGACTACAGGACCCAGGTATTCAGTAAGTTAAAATGGTTGAAATCAACAAGGCTATGGTACGGATAGGGCCTGGGTTCATGATTTAAAAACAGCCTTAAAGAAGTGGGCCTTTAGGCAGGACTTGATTATGGACAGGGAGGCAGCCTGACGCACCACCTCAGGAAGTTTGTTCCAAGTGTGCGGTGCAGCAAGGTGGAAAGCGCAGAGTTGGGAGTTGGCGATGGAGGAGAAGGGCACAGATAAGAGCATCTTGCACGATGAACAGAGATCATGAATAGGGGTGTAGGAAGAGAGGAGAGGTACTGAGGAGCCACAGAGTGCTCAGCTTAACTTGGAAAAAGCCACTCTTGCAGTCTGACCCTTAGAACATTTTGCCAGCACAAACTCTGTTTAACTTAATGGAGCTTGTGCTGATGGAAGACTTTTAGAATTGGACTGTTAAATCAATGAGATGAATTTCCACACAGAGGAAATTACTGTATGTATGTATGTATTTATTTTATTTAAATTTATGTGCTGCCCTTTCCCAGAGGCTCAGAGCGGTTCACAAGTTGTAAAACCATTAAAATCAATACAACCCCGCCCCCAACCCTCCCACAACCTACCCAGTACCATCTCCCCAATCCCCCATAGCCCAGTCCCCAAACCAACCCAGTCCCCACCCACCAAATGCCTTTTCAAGCAGAAAGGTCTTACGTTGCCTCTGGAAGACACCTAGGCCTGGACTCAAATGAACCTCCAGAGGGAGGAAGTTCCATAACAACATAGCAGCAAGAGAGAACACCCCCCTACAAGCTCTTGTTGTATGAACAAGCCTAACAGACAGTACCCACAGGGACAGTACCCAACTGATCACAGGGGCTGCAATGGGGCATGGAAGGACAAGCGGTCTCTTATATATGGGGCCCAGACTGTTTAGGGCTTTAAAGGTCAAAACTCACACATTGAATTGTGCCTGGAAAGCTATAGGAAGCCAGTGCAGTGTAATGTGCTCCTGACATCTCGCCCCCAGAAGGAGACAAGCTGCTGCATTCTGCACCAGCTGCAGCTTCCAAGCATTTCAAGAGCAGCCCCACATAGAGCACATTGCAATAATCTAGCCTCAAGGTGATGAAAGCATGGATGATTGACAGTGGCCGAATCTGAATCTGAAAGAAAAGGCTGCAGCCTCCTCACCAAATGGAGTTGGTGAGAGTGCTCTTGGCCACCATTGTAATCTGACAATCCATGTGCAGCAAGGGGTGCAGAAGCACTGCAAACCTGATTGACCAGAGGGGTCTGGACCCCATCAGTAACAGGAGTCCCAGTTACCTCTGGGTCACAAGGCTGGCCAACCATCATCACTTCAGTCTTGTCTGGATTCAGCTTCAGTCGGCTCATCCTCATCCAGTCCCCAGCTGTAGCCAGGTATTGGGTGAGCACCAAGACTGCAGGGCCTGGATCAGATGAAAAAGAGAGGTAAAGCTGGGTGTCGTCAGCATATTGATGGCACCTTACTCCAAACCTCCTAATGACCTTGCCCAGCAGCCTCATATACACATTGCACAAGAGGGGAGACAGAATAGAACCCTGCAGGACCCCACGGGGGAGGTCCTGAAAAAACAAGCCACCCTGAGTCCTTGGAGAAGGGCGGGGTAGAAATGTAAATAATAAATTGCCCATTACCACTCTCTGGACACTGCCCAACAGGAAGAAGCGGAACCACTCAAGAGTGGTCCCCATCAGGTCTTGCAGTCATGTCAACCATACCTCATGATCAACTGTATCAAAGGCCAGCATGCTGAAAGATCTAACAAGATCAACAGGGTAGAGTTCCCCTTGTCGCTAGCAAGGAACAGGTCATCAACCAAGGCCACAAGTGCAGTCTCCGTGCCATACCCAGGATGAAAGTCTGAGTGAAATGGTCCAGGAATCCAATGACATCATGATGAGCCTGGAACTGACGAACAACCCACCCGTTCAATTACCTTCCCTAAAAAGGGAAGTTTAGAGACAGTCCAATAGCTGACCGGAGAGTCAGTATCCAAAGATGTCTGGGTGCAACTGTATCAATGGCCATGGTCAAGGAGTCTGACAACCACTGTTTTAAGGGTGTCAGACACCCTACCCTCTTCAAGAAAGTCATTGACAACCTTAGCCAGCAGCAGCCCCAATGTCTCCTGGTTGGCTTTCACCAGTCAGGACAGGCAAGGATCTAATTCACAACTGGTTGCCCTCATCGCCCTAAGCACCTCCCTCACATCAGTGGGTGATAACTATTGAAACTGATCCAAATAATCAGAACAAGACCGAGCTTCCATAACCCAAAGCTCTGATTCTGCAGATGAAATGGCAGTGCCCAGGTCATGGTGAATACGAGTGATTTTTGTCTGCAAAGAAACTAATAAAAATGTCACAGCCTCTTATCACCCGAAACAGCTTTGCCAGAAGAAACTTTGCAGACGCTATGATAGCAGGGAAGAAAGCTTTCTTCGCCACCATCACAGCCATGTCATAGTTGTTTAAAAATGATCTATGTCACAATCGGTCAGATTCAGCACGAGTCGAGTGCCGCTGGCACTCTAACCACCTACTTTCCCACTTCAGCCACCTCAGGTCCTCTGTATACCAGAGGAACCTGTGCTGACGAAGCGGTGGGAGTGGATGTCTGGGTGCAACTGTATCGATGGGCATGATCAAGATGTCATTCCACAAGGTAGTCAGGCCATCAACAGAGTAGCCACTAAAGTCAGTAGGTAAATCTCCCAAAGAATTCTGGAAACCAATCAGATCCATTAGCCTCTGGTGTGGACCAACCTAACTGGTCCACCACTCCAGCGAAGGCATAGCATAAGAACATAAGAAGTGCCATACTGGGTCAGACCAACGGTCCATCAAGCCCAGCATCCTGCCTCCGACAGTGGCTAGTCACGAGGGCCTGGGAGAAGCACCCAACAGGTTACCATGCTATACATTCTGTAGAAATTAACCTTCGACACAGATTTCGGAGACGCTCAGTCTTTATTTCAGGTACACAACTGCGGGTGTCACTCAAACCGAGTGAGACCCAGAACAAAGATTACAGGCAGTTTATATAGGTTTTTCATGGCTGTTGTTCAGAATAAAACATGCATACACCAGCAATCACAAGGTAAATAAAAGCAATTAGATCATCTGTGCCCAAATAAGATAATTTCCCGTTTCTCTTTCCGATCGGGCCATCTGTCCTAGCCCCAAACCAGCTGCATTAGCAGAAATCTTTGATGTACAGACATTTGACCCATAGGCCATCGCTTACCTGTGTGATCATGTGCTCAGAATGAAGTGACTTGAACTTCCCTATCTGGTCAAATCCTATATCCCATAGCAAAGCAGATTTATGTCCCAACTAAAAGCGGAAACCGGAGACTCTGATAGTCTACAAGGCTAAATACTAAAGAGTAGGCCAAAAGTAAACTTCCTTGTTTCTATTTCAAAAGATAATGTAACGTCAAGCAAATTCTTTGGCTGTATAAGGTTCATATGAAACAGCTGCCTCTTACAGGCCTGTGCAGAGCAAGACTTTGGTCAAAGCAAAAGGCCCAGAAAACCTACATTTCCACAATTCCCTGTGGGTCATCCCCAGGCTTACGACAGTAAAGGGTTTTGTTTCCCAGTCCTATCTGGCTAATAGCTGCTAATGGAACTATCTTCCAGAAACTTGTCCAAACCTCTTTTAAACTCAGCTATACTGCTGGCCTTGACCACCTGGGATATGGGTTTTCAGAAGGTAATGATCTGACCATGACAATGGTTTTGTTACAATGCCCCCGATAATCGGAACCCCTGTATACTGCTGCAAAACATCAAATTCAACATGTGCCCCACCTCACGTGTTGTGCCAGATATTATCTGGGATAGGCCCATGGTCGTCAGTGGCCATAAACCCCTGCTCCACTGCCGAAAGACTAGCCTCAGCATGTATGTTGAAATCACCCAAGGCAATAACTCTAAATGAGTTCAACACCACCTGCAAGACCAGCTTGGCTGGAGCAGTTAGGGAATCAACTGTGCAGCGGGGTGGTCAGTACACCAGAAGGATTCCCAATCTGTCCCTTTTAATCTAAAGTAGGTTAAATTGATGAAATCCTATTAATTAAATATGGGCTAGCTAAATTTTCCTGTTTTAAAAACTAGTGTTGACAAGCCCTTCAACTAACAAGGGGGGAATATATAGTGCATATAGGTCATAAATAATCAGGGACCCATGATCACAGTGGCCGCAATCCCAAGCGGGATCCACGCAAGCTTCGCACGGGATTCGTGGGGCACAATTCAATCCCTATGGAGATGCGTGCGGTTTGCATGCAGCATGCACAAGGCATGGGATCGCCCCCAGCTTTTCCCCACTGGCAGCAATGAAGAAAATGCAGTGAACATGGGCCCCTGAAAATAATGTTGTTTTAATACATCCACATGCTACAATAGTTAACAGTGGGTAAAAACAGATGTAACAGTAGCCCACTTTGGCCCAGGGTCCACCAGTATGTTTGTTTCCACACTGCTGGGTGAGTAGGTGACTAGTCCGTGTTGCATCCTCAGAAAAACTCCAAGAATACAGCCCAGGCTAATGGCCACCCACGTGGGCCAACACAGGCTAGCACGTGTGTTCAGCCCTCAAGGCAGCGACCGCCATGCTGAGTGTCATGGCTGGTCACCATGACTGTCCGTTGTGGTGGGGGACGTGGCGCTGGGGGCAGGGCATGGGCCAGTGGCTGTCTGTACATTTGTTTAGTTTCCACCCCTTCCTAGGCTATGCGGGTGGCAGGATGGCTCTCCATCATGTGGGCACATTTCTTCAGTGCCCCTCCCTGACCTGGGCAGAGTTGGATGCAGTTTTTTGCCCTAGGCCAGGCCAGGGAACCGCTGTGCTGCTTGCATGTCTGTTTTTACTCATGTTACTATCTTAATTTTCCCTCTTTATTTATTAATTTTGAATGTGTAGTTCTGGTGGATAGTGCTGGATTGGCAATCCAGGAGAAGAGGCATTCCGTGTATCCACAGAGCAAGTACAACATGGATACCAGCAATGCAGTCTTATTTTACATCTTATTTGCATTGCACAGCCAATGTTTTCCAAACATGGCCCTGTTTTAGAGACTGAGAAGATAGTTTGCTTTTTGTGCCCACTGAATTTCCCTCTCTATCAATGGTTAGGCTAGTTAAAGCCAACTGATATTGATTTTTGTTACGTAGTCACATGTTCACTGCAGTTGGACTCACACCATGCGTCTTATCTAG
The DNA here is from genome assembly GCA_003113815.1 of Sphenodon punctatus. Taxonomy (NCBI): domain Eukaryota; kingdom Metazoa; phylum Chordata; class Lepidosauria; order Sphenodontia; family Sphenodontidae; genus Sphenodon; species Sphenodon punctatus. Next base: position 1,869,788 of record QEPC01015367.1, read on the forward strand.
CCTAGGCTATTGAACAGCCATCAGATGATAGTGACCTACTGCTAAATTGTACCAAGTGGCATTTGACTGATCCTTTGTGCTACTGGTCTGCATTTGAATCAGTGATGAGTAGAGGTGAATGCATCCCATTGCCAATCCATTAATAATATTTGAAGCGTATGAGCTGTATAATAATTATTATTGATACTTTAATTATTACAAATAATAATAATTATTAATAATAATAAGGTAGCCTCTGGAAATTGGAGTTTATAACAAAAATTCTAACAGACACTTAACAAGCAAGTGCAGCAATAATATTTAAAAGGAAAGCCTCAGTATTTTTTGATCCAGTCGAGGTCTAGATCATTAATGGAAGCCCACAGTTTGTGGACCTAAGTAACCCCTGAAGGTAGAATGACAAAAGTAAATAGGCACTACTGTTCTGCTTGTCTGCAGGACAAAGTGGTAAACGCCAATGCCAAATATATGAAGGCGCTGGTAGACGAACTGGGCCTAGTCATAATGAACGGCAGGCTCAAGGGAGATTATGACGGATGCTTCACTTATCACTCTGAACAGGGTTCTAGTATTATTGATTTTTTTTTGGTCTCATCTCCCTTTCTCCCAAGAGTACAAAAGTTAAATATTCTCCCTGGGGTGGAGACAGCCCATTTTCCTTTACAGCTTAGTTGGGGTGACCGACAGGCCCAGCCGACCCAGGGTGGGAGTGAGGTAGGCTACTCCTCGGCCAGGAACCCAGGTTATAGAAAATCTTGCTGGTCCGACCGTGCTGCTCAATCCTTTCGGTCTGCCTTAGAGGATCAGACAATGGTGCAGTTGTGCCATGCTATTAAAATAGGAACGTTGGACGGGCAGCACGGCCTTGACCAGGTGGTGGCCATGCTCAGGCCACCCCCGAGTACTGGGGAACCCCCCCCTTGCCTGCGGGGGGCCAGTGGAGGGGGATGGTTTGATGAGGAATGCCTGGCCTTCCGTTCCCACTTCAGATGCCTCGCGCTTCATCTGAATCATTACCCCTCCAGAATTAGTAGAGTCGCCTTTCTGGGAGCCCGGATAGGCTATCGGCGCTTGCTAGCTGTCAAGTGCCTGGGCTTTCAAAGATAGCAGTGGCAGAGGTTGGAGGGGGCCGTGAGGAGTGGGAACTCTACTCAATTCTGGGGGTGTATCCGAGAGCTACGCCTGGGGGGGGAATGTTATGGCCTCGGTAGTCCTGCCTCCAGAGACATGGGTGAAATTCTATGAGGCCATATTTTTGCCACTAGTGAGGCCTCCGTGTGTTCCTACGGTTGAGGATTTTGATTCTATCCCCCACTGGCCTCCGGTTACCGAGCTAGAAATCTTGGATCTGATTTCTCAATGTAAGAGAGGGAAGGCGCCCGGGAGGGACCAAATAATGGTAGAACATCTGAAGGAGGCCCCCGAGTGGTGAGCTGGTCTTTTGGCCCTGGTCTTTTCGTACATCAACGCCACGGGCAGGTTCCCTGGCTCATGGGCAAATAGTGTAGTGGTCCCCATCTTTAACAGGGGTGACCCATGTGAGCCAGGGAACTACCGGCCTATCTCCCTTCTCAGCATCATAGGCAAATTATACGCCAGACTTCTGCTGGCAAGGCTGCAGGAGTGGCTGGAAAGTAATCAAGTGATTATGCCCGANCCGTGCCATACCCAGGATGAAAGTCTGAGTGAAATGGTCCAGGAATCCAATGACATCATGATGAGCCTGGAACTGACGAACAACCCACCCGTTCAATTACCTTCCCTAAAAAGGGAAGTTTAGAGACAGTCCAATAGCTGACCGGAGAGTCAGTATCCAAAGATGTCTGGGTGCAACTGTATCAATGGCCATGGTCAAGGAGTCTGACAACCACTGTTTTAAGGGTGTCAGACACCCTACCCTCTTCAAGAAAGTCATTGACAACCTTAGCCAGCAGCAGCCCCAATGTCTCCTGGTTGGCTTTCACCAGTCAGGACAGGCAAGGATCTAATTCACAACTGGTTGCCCTCATCGCCCTAAGCACCTCCCTCACATCAGTGGGTGATAACTATTGAAACTGATCCAAATAATCAGAACAAGACCGAGCTTCCATAACCCAAAGCTCTGATTCTGCAGATGAAATGGCAGTGCCCAGGTCATGGTGAATACGAGTGATTTTTGTCTGCAAAGAAACTAATAAAAATGTCACAGCCTCTTATCACCCGAAACAGCTTTGCCAGAAGAAACTTTGCAGACGCTATGATAGCAGGGAAGAAAGCTTTCTTCGCCACCATCACAGCCATGTCATAGTTGTTTAAAAATGATCTATGTCACAATCGGTCAGCTTCAGCACGAGTCGAGTGCCGCTGGCACTCTAACCACCTACTTTCCCACTTCAGCCACCTCAGGTCCTCTGTATACCAGAGGAACCTGTGCTGACGAAGCGGTGGGAGTGGATGTCTGGGTGCAACTGTATCGATGGGCATGATCAAGATGTCATTCCACAAGGTAGTCAGGCCATCAACAGAGTAGCCACTAAAGTCAGTAGGTAAATCTCCCAAAGAATTCTGGAAACCAATCAGATCCATTAGCCTCTGGTGTGGACCAACCTAACTGGTCCACCACTCCAGCGAAGGCATAGCATAAGAACATAAGAAGTGCCATACTGGGTCAGACCAACGGTCCATCAAGCCCAGCATCCTGCCTCCGACAGTGGCTAGTCACGAGGGCCTGGGAGAAGCACCCAACAGGTTACCATGCTATACATTCTGTAGAAATTAACCTTCGACACAGATTTCGGAGACGCTCAGTCTTTATTTCAGGTACACAACTGCGGGTGTCACTCAAACCGAGTGAGACCCAGAACAAAGATTACAGGCAGTTTATATAGGTTTTTCATGGCTGTTGTTCAGAATAAAACATGCATACACCAGCAATCACAAGGTAAATAAAAGCAATTAGATCATCTGTGCCCAAATAAGATAATTTCCCGTTTCTCTTTCCGATCGGGCCATCTGTCCTAGCCCCAAACCAGCTGCATTAGCAGAAATCTTTGATGTACAGACATTTGACCCATAGGCCATCGCTTACCTGTGTGATCATGTGCTCAGAATGAAGTGACTTGAACTTCCCTATCTGGTCAAATCCTATATCCCATAGCAAAGCAGATTTATGTCCCAACTAAAAGCGGAAACCGGAGACTCTGATAGTCTACAAGGCTAAATACTAAAGAGTAGGCCAAAAGTAAACTTCCTTGTTTCTATTTCAAAAGATAATGTAACGTCAAGCAAATTCTTTGGCTGTATAAGGTTCATATGAAACAGCTGCCTCTTACAGGCCTGTGCAGAGCAAGACTTTGGTCAAAGCAAAAGGCCCAGAAAACCTACATTTCCACAATTCCCTGTGGGTCATCCCCAGGCTTACGACAGTAAAGGGTTTTGTTTCCCAGTCCTATCTGGCTAATAGCTGCTAATGGAACTATCTTCCAGAAACTTGTCCAAACCTCTTTTAAACTCAGCTATACTGCTGGCCTTGACCACCTGGGATATGGGTTTTCAGAAGGTAATGATCTGACCATGACAATGGTTTTGTTACAATGCCCCCGATAATCGGAACCCCTGTATACTGCTGCAAAACATCAAATTCAACATGTGCCCCACCTCACGTGTTGTGCCAGATATTATCTGGGATAGGCCCATGGTCGTCAGTGGCCATAAACCCCTGCTCCACTGCCGAAAGACTAGCCTCAGCATGTATGTTGAAATCACCCAAGGCAATAACTCTAAATGAGTTCAACACCACCTGCAAGACCAGCTTGGCTGGAGCAGTTAGGGAATCAACTGTGCAGCGGGGTGGTCAGTACACCAGAAGGATTCCCAATCTGTCCCTTTTAATCTAAAGTAGGTTAAATTGATGAAATCCTATTAATTAAATATGGGCTAGCTAAATTTTCCTGTTTTAAAAACTAGTGTTGACAAGCCCTTCAACTAACAAGGGGGGAATATATAGTGCATATAGGTCATAAATAATCAGGGACCCATGATCACAGTGGCCGCAATCCCAAGCGGGATCCACGCAAGCTTCGCACGGGATTCGTGGGGCACAATTCAATCCCTATGGAGATGCGTGCGGTTTGCATGCAGCATGCACAAGGCATGGGATCGCCCCCAGCTTTTCCCCACTGGCAGCAATGAAGAAAATGCAGTGAACATGGGCCCCTGAAAATAATGTTGTTTTAATACATCCACATGCTACAATAGTTAACAGTGGGTAAAAACAGATGTAACAGTAGCCCACTTTGGCCCAGGGTCCACCAGTATGTTTGTTTCCACACTGCTGGGTGAGTAGGTGACTAGTCCGTGTTGCATCCTCAGAAAAACTCCAAGAATACAGCCCAGGCTAATGGCCACCCACGTGGGCCAACACAGGCTAGCACGTGTGTTCAGCCCTCAAGGCAGCGACCGCCATGCTGAGTGTCATGGCTGGTCACCATGACTGTCCGTTGTGGTGGGGGACGTGGCGCTGGGGGCAGGGCATGGGCCAGTGGCTGTCTGTACATTTGTTTAGTTTCCACCCCTTCCTAGGCTATGCGGGTGGCAGGATGGCTCTCCATCATGTGGGCACATTTCTTCAGTGCCCCTCCCTGACCTGGGCAGAGTTGGATGCAGTTTTTTGCCCTAGGCCAGGCCAGGGAACCGCTGTGCTGCTTGCATGTCTGTTTTTACTCATGTTACTATCTTAATTTTCCCTCTTTATTTATTAATTTTGAATGTGTAGTTCTGGTGGATAGTGCTGGATTTGCAATCCAGGAGAAGAGGCATTCCGTGTATCCACAGAGCAAGTACAACATGGATACCAGCAATGCAGTCTTATTTTACATCTTATTTGCATTGCACAGCCAATGTTTTCCAAACATGGCCCTGTTTTAGAGACTGAGAAGATAGTTTGCTTTTTGTGCCCACTGAATTTCCCTCTCTATCAATGGTTAGGCTAGTTAAAGCCAACTGATATTGATTTTTGTTACGTAGTCACATGTTCACTGCAGTTGGACTCACACCATGCGTCTTATCTAGCCTAGGCTATTGAACAGCCATCAGATGATAGTGACCTACTGCTAAATTGTACCAAGTGGCATTTGACTGATCCTTTGTGCTACTGGTCTGCATTTGAATCAGTGATGAGTAGAGGTGAATGCATCCCATTGCCAATCCATTAATAATATTTGAAGCGTATGAGCTGTATAATAATTATTATTGATACTTTAATTATTACAAATAATAATAATTATTAATAATAATAAGGTAGCCTCTGGAAATTGGAGTTTATAACAAAAATTCTAACAGACACTTAACAAGCAAGTGCAGCAATAATATTTAAAAGGAAAGCCTCAGTATTTTTTGATCCAGTCGAGGTCTAGATCATTAATGGAAGCCCACAGTTTGTGGACCTAAGTAACCCCTGAAGGTAGAATGACAAAAGTAAATAGGCACTACTGTTCTGCTTGTCTGCAGGAAAAAGTGGTAAACGCCAATGCCAAATATATGAAGGCGCTGGTAGACGAACTGGGCCTAGTCATAATGAACGGCAGGCTCAAGGGAGATTATGACGGATGCTTCACTTATCACTCTGAACAGGGTTCTAGTATTATTGATTTTTTTTTGGTCTCATCTCCCTTTCTCCCAAGAGTACAAAAGTTAAATATTCTCCCTGGGGTGGAGACAGCCCATTTTCCTTTACAGCTTAGTTGGGGTGACCGACAGGCCCAGCCGACCCAGGGTGGGAGTGAGGTAGGCTACTCCTCGGCCAGGAACCCAGGTTATAGAAAATCTTGCTGGTCCGACCGTGCTGCTCAATCCTTTCGGTCTGCCTTAGAGGATCAGACAATGGTGCAGTTGTGCCATGCTATTAAAATAGGAACGTTGGACGGGCAGCACGGCCTTGACCAGGTGGTGGCCATGCTCAGGCCACCCCCGAGTACTGGGGAACCCCCCCCTTGCCTGCGGGGGGCCAGTGGAGGGGGATGGTTTGATGAGGAATGCCTGGCCTTCCGTTCCCACTTCAGATGCCTCGCGCTTCATCTGAATCATTACCCCTCCAGAATTAGTAGAGTCGCCTTTCTGGGAGCCCGGATAGGCTATCGGCGCTTGCTAGCTGTCAAGTGCCTGGGCTTTCAAAGATAGCAGTGGCAGAGGTTGGAGGGGGCCGTGAGGAGTGGGAACTCTACTCAATTCTGGGGGTGTATCCGAGAGCTACGCCTGGGGGGGGAATGTTATGGCCTCGGTAGTCCTGCCTCCAGAGACATGGGTGAAATTCTATGAGGCCATATTTTTGCCACTAGTGAGGCCTCCGTGTGTTCCTACGGTTGAGGATTTTGATTCTATCCCCCACTGGCCTCCGGTTACCGAGCTAGAAATCTTGGATCTGATTTCTCAATGTAAGAGAGGGAAGGCGCCCGGGAGGGACCAAATAATGGTAGAACATCTGAAGGAGGCCCCCGAGTGGTGAGCTGGTCTTTTGGCCCTGGTCTTTTCGTACATCAACGCCACGGGCAGGTTCCCTGGCTCATGGGCAAATAGTGTAGTGGTCCCCATCTTTAACAGGGGTGACCCATGTGAGCCAGGGAACTACCGGCCTATCTCCCTTCTCAGCATCATAGGCAAATTATACGCCAGACTTCTGCTGGCAAGGCTGCAGGAGTGGTTGGAAAGTAATCAAGTGATTATGCCCGAACAGGCCGGGTTTCAGAAGGGCCGCTCCACGGTAGACCACGCCTTTGGTACTCTCCCACTTGGCGGGGAAGACCCTTGCTCAGGGACAGCGACTTTACCTATGCTTTGTGGACTTGAGGAGGGCCTTTGACTCCATCTGCAGGGACCGATTATGGGCCAAATTGCGGTCCCTCCAGATGGAGCCGAGGCTCCGACTTTTGATAACTCGTCTACATGATGACAACTTTATGCAGGTGAAGTTTACAAGGGCGGGCGCCTTGACACGGGGGGTGAAGGTAAATGGGGGCTGAGGCAGGGCTGCCTTTTAGCCCCAGCCCTATTCAATATTTTCTTGAATGACCTGCCCCCATACTTGTCTGAAGTGGACACCCATCCCCCGCAGATTGGAAATAGAAAGGTGCCAGCCTTGCTTTATGCGGACGATACAGCTCTGATCGCCCGATCGTCAGTGGGTCTCCGCCGAGCGATGCAGTGGATGGAGGATTACTGTGGTAGGGAGGGCTTGGAGGTCAACTATGATAAGACGAAGGTCCTGATCATAGGACATAGGAAGCATAGTGAGGTCCACAAGTGGCAGTTCGGAGGGTTCCCGATTGGCCAGGTGGATAAATTCCAATACTTGGGGGTGACCTTCTCCAGCTCTCCCCACTGGCGGGACCACTGGAATAAGGCAAAAAACCAGGCTATTCAAACAGTAAGGGTAATTTGTGGGTTTTACTTCGGTAAGGGGGGGCAGTTGATATCGTCGGCACTCCGACTGTTCCAAGCGAAAGTAAGAACCCAATTGTTGTATGCCTTCCCGGTTTGGGGAAGGGACTTCTTGGAACAGCTGGAGACTGCACAGAATGAATTCTTGAGGGTTATCCTGCGGGTTCCCTGGGGTACACCGCAGGTTCTTTTACGTGCGGAGACAGGGTCTCTCCCCATTAGGGCTTTTGCCCTTCAAGCCCTTATCCGTTATTGGCTCAGGGTGGTCCTCCTACCACAAGGTGATGGATCCCTTTTGGGCAGAGCCAGGGACGAGGGGCTGCTCTCCCCCTGGCTGGATAGCCTGAAGACGGTTGTTGGCAGGCTCAGGTTTTCCCCTGAAGGTTTGATCTCCATGGGCCTTAAACACGCTATGGCCCAGGTGAAGCAAAGGATCCTGGACCAGCGGTTGCAAACTGACTCGGATCTACTGCATTGCCAGAAGGTAAACCCCCTATATGAACCCCCACCAAGGCCTCTGCAGGACTCATATTATTTATTAACTTGGCCCAAATTCTCCCTGAGGCAGGCCTTCACACGACTCCGCTGTGGCGTTTTTCCTTCAGCTGTCCTGTCTGGTCGCTATGGGGAGGTCCCTCGGCAGGAAAGGGGATGTTTGTCTTGTGCAATGGGTGAGCCGGATACGGCCATACATATTCTTCTGGTTTGCCCCAAGTATGAAAGACTCAGAGGGAAGCTTTTACTGTTGCTTGAACGAAGCCAGGCAAGGTTTCCCTGAGCGGTACCCACCAAACTATGTTTAGATTTTAGGTCATCTGACCTAACCATGACAGTGGCACTCTTTGCCAAAGTGGTTATGTTCGAAAGACGACGAACGAGCCTGGGTGTGGAATGAAGGTGTGGTGTGCAGCTACTTGTGTGTATACGGGAGGGAGTATAAGGTTTCGGCCTACGCCAAAGGGCCCATTTGGGTTGGGAACGGTCGGCTGAATGTACTTAACCCCGAGTATCCCCGCAGGCCTGTTTTTGTCTTGTAAAGCTCTTGTAGATAATTGGCGAATTTACTGCTTAATTGACAAATGTTGGGGGTTGAATTGATCAATTCAGTGGTTGTTGATATTATTTTATATTGGATCTGTGAAGCTGGTTTAGAGGGAAGGTTATTGTGTAAATTGAAAATTCCTTGTCGGTTGTTGCTGTTTTATGAAATGCTGAGTGTTTTTTGTATCTTTTTGTAATAACTTAAGGTTGATACAATAAAAACTATTTTGATTTGATTTGATTTGTTCTGCTTGTCTGCATTATTCAGTGTTCCAAGTTATAGAAATAAACATGTCAGTTCTATGAAGTGCTATACCTGACCTCTGTCTCATCCTCTAGCAGTCAAATCCTCTTTCGAGTGGCAGCTTATCTACTGCAGCAGATGGGAACTTACTGCAAACCAGTTGCATTTGTCATCTGGAAAATAAAAGCCATGCAGGATTAGGAAGACGAGGGAAGATTTTTATGGGCCATAATGACAATTACAGGTAAAGTCAGACTTTCTGGCTTGAGCAATGTTTGTACTCTGGGTGATCCTTAAGCTTCTGATTGGATTTGGAACATGTGTTCTTCTCCTTCACTTCACTTCCAGTTCCTTGTTCACCTATTTACCTTTTAATTCTTTGCGATGGTACAAGCATTATTTTCATAAGCTCTCTATTTTCCTGAAAATGTGTGGGCTGTAGTTTGCGATGACACATGGATTAGCTGTCCAGTACACAGTGTTTTCTCAATTAAGATACTCTAGTTAGATTTTTAAAAATGCATGTTCAGTACCGAGAGCCAGAGCTGAACCATTCATTCTTGAACTTCACTTTTGCCATATTTAATTTAAATAGTAGTCTGACACCTTTCTCAATAGGCTACCATCCTATTTGTATTCAGTCATGTCTAGTATTTAGCAACAAGGACGTATCTTCATTCTTTTCCATTAAAGACAGGGAATAGTGGGCCACCATCACGTATAGATTAGACCCAAAATCTAATCTATATCAGGGTCCCAACTCTGATTCCCCCGGGAATCTGGACCCTGGGCTTCCCTGTTTCAATGGCTCAGATAAGGTGGCTGTGTAGCTCACTCACTGCTGAGTTCTTTCTTGCCCACTGAGCTGGGCCTGATCCATGCTCTTCTTCAGCCCGCACTTGGCCTGTGTTGGAGTCTCTTTATAGCCCCAGCTATGCTAGTAGGATTAGCAGCTATACCACATCATCAGGCAGTACCTTCTGTTCATTTGGGTGGGTGCCTGCTGGTGATGCGGTTGGCCCCCACTCTCCTGTCATTTCGACGTTTATGTAAGACCTGGCTGTTTTGCCAGGCTTTTGGCGAGGGCAGGGGGGCGGTTCCCTGCATATAGGATAATTTTTTAACTTTTAAAATTGTTTTATTGTTTTATCTTGTTGTTCGCCGCCCCGGGCTGTCCTATGGGCAGGAGGGGCGGGATGGAATTTTTAAAATAAATTTAAATTGACTCACCACCGTTTGCTAGGCAACTTTCCCCTTCACCCTCTAGTGCTTACTGCTGTCCCTACAGGCTCTGCTTTACATCCCAGTATGGAATTTATTCCCAGACTGCATGGGTCTGAAGCTAAATCTATAGAAATGTAATTAAGTCTTGGAGGAGCATCATCATCTTTATGGTGTTATATTACAGACGGGGATGGCTAGAGATAAGACAAATACCACTGAATGAAATGACTCCCTTCTTTCTAATGGATACACAACAATATGCAGGTCTACAGTGCCATGAGGTAAGCCTGACTCCCTAAAATTGCTACTTTAGGAATGGAAATTTTTTTTAGATAATCTTTCTAAGTGGTATTAGGTAAAACTTCTCTCCTCCTAAAAAATGTGGATTTGTGGTATTAAAATAATCTGGATTTACAGAAAGAATACTGAAAAATGCACCACAATAATTGGTGAATAAAGAGACCATATAATCATGTGTCTTTAAATTCTTTTTGCTAATCAGGTTTGTGTGTGTGTATGAGTGTGAGTTTAACACAGCTACAAATACACATACGCACACGCTGACATGATTGAAATGATAATACCTGCTGGACCTTCTTTTGTAACAATTGTTTTAGGCTGCTTTTAGACGTGTGCAGCACACACGTGGCGTAAAATCATGCCGTGTGTAAAACTCCCTAAGGCGGGGTTTAGACACAACGTTTTGCATGTTGAAGTTGGTCGTGTGTTAGTTTAAAACCGCAAATTAAATACCTTGGCATCGAGGTATTTAATTCATGGTTTTAAAAGAATGCGTGACCAGCTTTAACGTGCAAAATGTCGCGTCTAAACCTCGCCCGTGGGATTTTTACACACAGTATGATTTTAGGCCACAGGTGTGCCATGCACATCTAAAAGCAGCCTGAGTCTAGAGCTGCTCCATGGGCTCAACCCCATGACCACCATTTACCAGGTTTGCCTGGGACCACATCATATGAACTGGTGGTATCCCCTGGCTATGGTCCACCTGCACGGTGACTCCCCTTCTGCATGGCCACAGGTTGCTCTAGTCTAGGCAGCTGTTCACGACTCTATGGTGCTGAACATTACAACACATTGCAAGAGACAGATGGGCACAGAGGTGCTCCGTGGGTTCCCCCAACAGACGGGCAGCAGCACTGCATTTGGCCATTGCCCCTGGTTTGGCCGGCTTGCCAGCTCTGTGTGGCATGCTCCTGGATCTTGCGGAGCACGCCGTACTGGGCTGCCTTCTTCATGTTGCATATCTGGTGGGCTGGTACACAGACTGGGAAACCTGGGGGTGATGAGGGAAACCCGTGGGCAAATATGGAGCTGCTGTCTATTACGCCCAGTGATACAGCTGGTTAACAAATGACTCGGCACAGGAGTAATTTTATCCCCCTTTCCCTTCTACTCAGGATGTTGAAAATGAGCGTGTATTACTGTTTGTAAAGATTTCAAAAGATGTGAGAGACTTACATTTAAATAATTAATGCCTGGTCAAGATTGTAAAAGGCTTTGCCTGACAGCTAGCACAGACACTGTCATATATGGCTGTTATGGGTAGATCAGTATGGGGTGAAAACAGATGTGGCACTTGCCCACTATGGGCCACTTGGGCCACGGAACCACCCGCACGTCTGTTCCCCAGTCGCCAGATGCTGGCCCAGGCCTGCCCCGGACTGCTTGGGCTGTCTCTTATACACATCTAGATTAGCTGCTAATGGAACTATCTTCCAGAAACTTGTCCAAACCTCTTTTAAACTCAGCTATACTGCTGGCCTTGACCACCTGGGATATGGGTTTTCAGAAGGTAATGATCTGACCATGACAATGGTTTTGTTACAATGCCCCCGATAATCGGAACCCCTGTATACTGCTGCAAAACATCAAATTCAACATGTGCCCCACCTCACGTGTTGTGCCAGATATTATCTGGGATAGGCCCATGGTCGTCAGTGGCCATAAACCCCTGCTCCACTGCCGAAAGACTAGCCTCAGCATGTATGTTGAAATCACCCAAGGCAATAACTCTAAATGAGTTCAACACCACCTGCAAGACCAGCTTGGCTGGAGCAGTTAGGGAATCAACTGTGCAGCGGGGTGGTCAGTACACCAGAAGGATTCCCAATCTGTCCCTTTTAATCTAAAGTAGGTTAAATTGATGAAATCCTATTAATTAAATATGGGCTAGCTAAATTTTCCTGTTTTAAAAACTAGTGTTGACAAGCCCTTCAACTAACAAGGGGGGAATATATAGTGCATATAGGTCATAAATAATCAGGGACCCATGATCACAGTGGCCGCAATCCCAAGCGGGATCCACGCAAGCTTCGCACGGGATTCGTGGGGCACAATTCAATCCCTATGGAGATGCGTGCGGTTTGCATGCAGCATGCACAAGGCATGGGATCGCCCCCAGCTTTTCCCCACTGGCAGCAATGAAGAAAATGCAGTGAACATGGGCCCCTGAAAATAATGTTGTTTTAATACATCCACATGCTACAATAGTTAACAGTGGGTAAAAACAGATGTAACAGTAGCCCACTTTGGCCCAGGGTCCACCAGTATGTTTGTTTCCACACTGCTGGGTGAGTAGGTGACTAGTCCGTGTTGCATCCTCAGAAAAACTCCAAGAATACAGCCCAGGCTAATGGCCACCCACGTGGGCCAACACAGGCTAGCACGTGTGTTCAGCCC